>CM051237.1:84275263-84637763 GCA_027917425.1 Gastrophryne carolinensis
GCTTTACACCATGACACCCTGCACACCTCTGGTTTAGTATATTATAGTGTGTACAAGCTTTACACCATGACACCCTGCACACCTCTGGTTTAGTATATTATAATGTGTACAAGCTTTACACCATGACACCCTGCACACCTCTGGCTTAGTATATTATAGTGTGTACAAGCTTTACACCATGACACCCTGCACACCTCTGGCTTAGTATATTATAGTGTGTACAAGCTTTACACCATGACACCCTGCACACCTCTGGCTTAGTATATTATAATGTGTACAAGCTTTACACCATGACACCCTGCACACCTCTGGCTTAGTATATTATAATGTGTACAAGCTTTACACCATGACGCCCTGCACACCTCTGGTTTAGTATATTATAGTGTGTACAAGCTTTACACCATGACGCCCTGCACACCTCTGGCTTAGTATATTATAGTGTGTACAAGCTTTACACCATCCCACCCTGCACACCTCTGGCTTAGTATATTATAGTGTGTACAAGCTTTACACCATGACACCCTGCACACCTCTGGCTTAGTATATTATAGTGTGTACAAGCTTTACACCATCCCACCCTGCACACCTCTGGCTTAGTATATTATAGTGTGTACAAGCTTTACACCATGACACCCTGCACACCTCTGGCTTAGTATATTATAGTGTGTACAAGCTTTACACCATCCCACCCTGCACACCTCTGGCTTAGTATATTATAGTGTGTACAAGCTTTACACCATCCCACCCTGCACACCTCTGGCTTAGTATATTATAATGTGTACAAGGTTTACACCATGACGCCCTGCACACCTCTGGCTTAGTATATTATAGTGTGTACAAGCTTTACGCCATGGCACCCTGCACACCTCTGGCTTAGTATATTATAATGTGTACAAGCTTTACACCATGACACCCTGCACACCTCTGGTTTAGTATATTATAGTGTGTACAAGCTTTACACCATGACACCCTGCACACCTCTGGCTTAGTATATTATAGTGTGTACAAGCTTTACACCATGACACCCTGCACACCTCTGGCATAGTATATTATAGTGTGTACAAGCTTTACACCATGACACCCTGCACACCTCTGGCTTAGTATATTATAGTGTGTACAAGCTTTACACCATGACACCCTGCACACCTCTGGCTTAGTATATTATAGTGTGTACAAGCTTTACACCATGACACCCTGCACACCTCTGGCTTAGTATATTACTTACCTCACAAGTGTCCCTGATTTGGAGAGACTGTCCCTCTTTTGAGTCCATGTCCCTGTCCCTTGAGTCATTTGGGTATTTAAAGTGTTTATATTGTTTTAACTGTTACACCCTATTCCTATCCATCCCCCAAAGAGGGGGCGTGGCCTAATTTAACAAGTGTCCCTCTTTTCCACCCTGAAAAGTTGGTAGTTATGATATTATAGTGTGCAGGGGCAGGTATCCATGGCAACAGGCCACTCACTTCCCCCCTTTACTTTTGCCCTCTTCGACATCTTTATTTTTCCTCTGAATGTTCACGGTCTAATGTCCCAGGCTTAGTTCCTCCCCCGATTTGGGATGCCCTGCTGTGTGACCCCCCGGTTCATTAGTTCTGCAATGCCACAGCACATGTTCAGGCGCCACCAATAATATATTGGTGTGTATAGATCGCTATGCATACCCACACCAGATATTTAGATAGGGCCAGGGATGCCTCTGTGGATTGCACATGCGCCAGAAAGCTAAATAGACCCAGCAAACAAAGGTTTAATATGGCAGGGCATCCCAAATCACAATGCTCCACGGAGACCACTGACCCTAGATTTGTCTTATAGACTGTAGGACCGTGGTTGCTTCTCTTTGTCCGCACACCTGTGTTTGGGTCCACTTACTTGATTTGGGATGCCCAAGGGCAGCCAATTGGGTCCATCCAGCGTCTCTGAATGGAGTTAGACCAGACCTCCACCCTAAATAAGAGCTTATCCTATATGTTTCCCCCACCCTGTACATACAGATTTCCCACATTAAAAATCATCCTACCTTCATCTATTGCATTTTCTGAGCCTTTATCTACTCCAACTACTTGCTGGGGGCGAGCCCGTGCAGTTCACTCATGGATGCCTGCTTTGGGTATGCACCTAGCTAAAGGTCTAGCGGAGCGATGGGATTGATAGCTAGGTTAGTTAATGTGGTCCACAACCCACGCCGATCGGCCCGGGAATCTATAAGATTCCCAGGCTGATCGATTCCCTCCCTCCGTGGCATTCAAAATTTGGATGCCGCGCTGTGTGAAACCCCCCAGGTTACCCCATACACTTACCTTGTTTCCCGGTCTAACTGCGCATGTGCGAGCCGCGGCCACATCCCCTCTATCCCTCTAGCAGGGCGTGGGACCGCGCCAGACATTTGTGGATGGTCGGCGCGGGCACGCTCCCTGTTAGAGGGAAGCGGGAGATGCGTCAGCCAAGGCACTCGGAGCCGCGTTAGACAAAGCCTTAGATGATGTTGTGTCAGCGTGCTGATTGGAGCGGCCGTGTATGCGCCGTAGGACCAGGAAGAGGTCAGTTGGCATCGTTTATCTTGGGGGTTTCACACAGAGGGACAACCCCCAATCGGGGTGCCCCAGGGGAAAGGACCAAAACCCAGGATAGTTAAAATCCTGGGTTTTGATCCACTTTAAAGAGGAACGTCGGTCATTTTGACCACCTCTTTAAAGCGGAACAAAGCACACAAGCGGCCGGCCTGGAATCTGAAAGATTTTCTCTGGGGCATCCTATATCGGAATGCCCTGCTGTGTAGAACCCCCCAGGAAGCCCCAAAAATTCCCTCACCATGCTCCAGCCGTGCATACATGGACTCTCATCTAACAAGATCCGCCCAATTGCCATAAACAGAGCTGCTTACCGAACACCACATATGCATGGCAAACTGATTAGACGAGAGCCCATTGGACCTGGAAAAGATGAGTTTTTACATGGAGGCTCAGGGGGCAAGGAACAAAACTCGGGATAGTCACTTTTTAATGCCCGGGTTTTAATAAGAGGTGAAAGCTCTTCCAATTCTTGATGCCCTACATTGTAAAACCTTGGGGAGCCTTACTATCGCTTACCTCGCCCTGATTCCACAATGCTGGCTTCCCCCAGCGGCTGGCACTCGTGACCACGTTGGCAGTATCAGAATGGCTGGCTGGGGCAAGCACAGCTGAAGGGGGGCAGCTTAGCTTTCATTTGTTTCATTGGCTTAGAAAGCTGATTGGAGGAGATCCCTCACCCGCCGAGGAGGTGAGTAAAACAAGCAAACCCTGGCGATACACACAGCGGGGAACCCCAAATCAGCATACCGGCATAACTTATCTGCTACATATTGATGCCGTGGGTAATAATTGTTACTCCAAACCCAATCCCGAGTATTTATCCTCTCCAGTGTGATTGCGAGGCCTCCACGCACCTGCACCAGCCATTTAGAGGTGAGCTGGGATGCAGACTGTGCATGTGCCGTGGGATCGCTGGGGGGATCACAAATTAGGATGCCCCAGGAATGGGTAAATCAACCTCCCTGGAGTCTTTTCGTGTCCTGCTGTTCTGCCCGTGTGCTCCCCTTGAGGCATAGGTGGCTGTCTAACTCTATCTACTGTGTTTGATGAATGCAATCCCCTCCTGTGATAAGAGTCAGGGATGGGATTTTCTTTGCTTATTGAGCCATTAACCAAAAGCAAATCAGGAGCTCCTGCCTCAAGCAGGTATATGTCAGGTCACCATGCAGCCAGGAAACCATTATGCCCAGATGGTGGTCAGCAATGGCATATTCCCCTCATTGCAGCTGGCCCTTCATGTGGGATGTGATGCCCAAGCCAGGCTACGAGGCTGTTCCATGTCTGATTTTTCCAGTGGTAATGCCATGTCCCGTTACTCTGTCCCCCAGACCACTTCAGAATGCGCACACCGGCCTGGACATGTGGGTACCGGAATACCAGGAGATCCGTGGCAAGATGATGTCCGGACATGTGGAGTATCAGATTGTTGTGGTGACTACGTTGCCGCCATTCAAAGTGGCCAAACACAAGCCTGAAGATGTGGTGCAGTTTGTTGTGAGTATTTCCCAATGATCTCACCGATATGGCTGTACACAGCTCCCGGGGGTTACAAGACCAAGGCCAGCACACGCTAAACATCAACATATCCACAACAAGAAAATTCACTTTAGCCCTGAAGGAATTTCCTCCAACAACAGACACATTTTTAATAATATAAACTGCAGTAAACGTGGAATGTGTCCCGCTGCCTGTTCCATTCACTTCTATTGAAATTGTGAGGCTCCAGCATTCACTAACAGAGAAATGCCGCTGGGTTATTTCCTTCCCTCTCCAAGCCCTCCTGGGCCCAAAACCCAGGATTTTGACTATCCTGGGTTTTGGTCTTTGACCCACGGGCACCACCGATCAGGTGCCCCACTCTGTGAAACCCCCCAGGTCGCCCATTCTCACTTACCCTTCCTCTGTCCTATGGCGCATGCGCAGCCCTCTTGTCCAATCAGCATGCTCGGATCCACTCGAGCCCCTTTGTCAGGAGCTCATCTAATGTAAGCGGATCTAAGTGCAGTTGCGGTCGCTTCTCTTTAACAGGGAGCATCCATGCGTCGGCCATCACAAATGACGTTGGAATCCCAGTGAAGCCATATCCTAGTACATAAATACTGCAGGGAGTGCTCAGAGCCTGGCAGATTTACCCCATTTACCCAGGGTTTGGAAGAGAGAGCAGGCTCAGTGTTCACCTCTGGAGGAGCACTGCACCCACGGCGAAGGGCATGGGGCTTGTGTTCTGGCCATTCTCCCGTGCAATGGGGACCCAAGCCCCTATGCCTGGTGTGACAGCTGGCTGGCAGCCTCGGGGAGGGGGGCCCACGTCATTGTGTTCCTCACAAAATGGAAACGTAGCTGCAAAATGCAAACTTCTACTGCCAGCCATTAACGCAAAATGCTTCCTGTAGAAGCATCCAGACAGTTGTGAACGTAGCCTAATACTAACCTTTCCCCATATATCCTGCAGCACCTATGTGCACCCCCGCTGCCTTGTGTGGAGGAAATATATCATGGCAAAGCCTGGCGTATCCTCTCTGTTTCAGTGAATGGAGCCGTCACTGTGATGGAGATGGAGGGAGGGGGGCTACATCCGCACCTATCAGTGGCATTAAGAGCCTGTGTTTTGTAAGTATGTGACAAGCATGGTATCAAAATATCTGCTGTGCTTTTGATGCGTTTGCGTTTTTTAAAAGAAACGTTTTTTGCACAGTAATTCAATAGTAAAGTCTATGGCGACGCAGATATCCTGAGCTTTACGTGCATTGCGCTGATGTGTTCTCGCATTGCATTGGGTTAAAATAATGCTTGCAATGTTTTCCCAATTCTAGTACCAATAGAGCCAAAATGTTTTTTCCATTTTCCACTTTAAATATCCTACCATCATTTTATGAAGCGTTCAAGGACCAAGCTACTTTTATTGACATTTTACTTGTATAATAACTTCTGTGTGTACAGAAAAACAAACATTTCTGCATGCAATATTGTTATTGTCCAGCAGATGGCGCTCAGGTACTTTCCATGCAAGACCGGAACTTTCATCCAGTAATGATGCTATTTCCCAGCTGAGCATGAGATTTTGGCCTCAATTCAATAAAGGTAGAAAAAAATCTCATGATAGTAAAAATTCATGAGAAAAAAGCCTGAGAATGTCACTGTTACTGAATCACCAGATAAGAAAACAATGAAAGTCAATGGCACTTTTTTCCTCCTAAGAAAAGTAGAGAACTGTTTACTCCTTTCTACATTGTAGTAAATGCTGCCATTGACTTTCATTGTCTTTTTATCTAGTGATTCAGTAACAGTGACATTCTCAGGCTTTTTTCTCATGAATTGAATCTTTTACTACCATGAGAATTTTTTTCTACCTTTATTGAATCAAGGCCTTTATCTCTTAAATGTAACTTAAAGTGGAACAAAACCCACCCAGTGCCCCACTGTGTGAAAACCCCCAGGCCACCCATTAGCACTCACCTTTTCCCACTCCAACGGCCATGCGCATTCTCATCCAATGAGAGCTGCCTGCTGTGACTTTGTCAGTCAGCATTCAGGCTCTCATTGTTGTCAATGAGGAGCACTCTCTGCCATATCCCCTGCTTCCCCGGCGGTGTGCACATGCCCCCACCCCAGCCATTCAGATAGGCTGGGGCAGAAGCGTGCATGCTGCCGAGGATCCGGGAGTACACGCTCCCCATTCTGTGTGAAAGCCCGTCCAGGCGCAGAATGATGCGGCTGTACACAGGCCGTAGGATCGACGACAAAGTATATTGGGTAACCAACAGGGTTTCACACAGTGGGGCATCCCAAATGTGGAAGGCTCCAGGGGGCAGGTAATTAATATTGCCTTTAGGCGCTCGGTCTGTTTTTGTGCCACTTGTCTGCTCGGGCTTTGGTCCGCCTTCCAGATCAGCACACATGGCATATACGGGGCTCAGTCCGGGCATCCCTGTTATGCATGCTGCCCACAGCAGACTTGAATGGCTGCCAGTATGAACGTGCTCAGGATCCTACAGGGTGTGCAGCTACACTTAGCTACGCTGTCTGCGGCATCCCCTGCTACTTGCTGGCTGCCATTTAATTCTGATGGCGCAACAGAGGCGGAGCTCGCATGAATTATGGGATTGAGGTGAGTTGTGTGCGAACCAGAGGATGCCTAGAGGCCAAATAATTGACCAGCCAGCACAGGGTTACCCTAGAACAGGGATATGAGGGACATGGTGTGTATAAAGGTTATTACCTCTTGTCTTTGCAGGTGTCCAAGAAATACAGCGAGATAGAAGAATTTTATCTGAAGATTTCTTTGCAGTACCCAAAGAACTCCCTGCCATCGTTCCCTAGGAAGGTGCTGTTTGTGGGCGAGACAGACATCAGGGAGAGGAGAGCTGCTTTCAATGACATTGTGAAGGCCATTGCAAGAGACAAAGACCTGGCCAACTCCCCTGAGCTCCATGACTTTCTGGGTTGGTGTCTCTTTTATTTGTTCTCATTCACAGGGATCACTAGTTGGCACTACGTGAAAATGTGGGAACTGTTTGAGTTATATTCTCTTTTAAAGTGGACCAAACCCACCCTAGTGTCTATGAAACTCCAGGACATGCATACTCACTCCCCCAGGGCATCCCTAATTGGGATGCCCCGCTGTGTGAAACCCCCCAGGATACCCCAAATTCTTACCTTGCCAAAAGCACGTGTGAGGTAGGAATTATCACACAGCCTGCAGACTCCCACAGCTTGTGTGGAGGCACACGTTTGCTCCCATGCATTGTGCACGTCCTGGCTGATGCTCATGTGGGAGAAGACTCTCTTGTTTATGGGCAGTAGTCGGCACATCATGTTAGTGTCCACCACTCATGTGCTATCATTGGTGGATGCTCAGAAACAGGCCACCGTCCCGTATGAAGCACTTGCTCGACTTCAGAGCTGATAGCGCTGCAACTGGTCCATCTCACACTATGTGGGATAGAGCCTGTGGTAGGGGTGTGAATTGGCAAGAATCTGGCGTTACGATACGTATCACAAAACACGTACGACGAGATGATATATCCCGAGTCTCAAAGACGATATATTACGATATTCTAAGTATACAGCACGTCCTGCTCCAGAGAGTAATTCCTTACATTTGGGTTATACATCCACAAGATGGCGCTGGACTGCAGAGACTGCAAAAAAGTGGCTCCTCCCGGCCCCTTATATTCCAGGAACCTCCCACAAAATCCCCAGTTCTTCTCTGCAGTCGGTGCTGCGATGACAAGAAGATGGCTCTCTCTACTCGCAGGTGAGCGGGGCTATTTGCCTGCGGCCCTGTAGGACTATTCCCGCCCGTTCCTCCTTTTCATGCCTCCCAGCTTTGGCTGCACTGGTTCGGGTGAAGGTAGGCAGCACCGTTGCCAGGTGCTTAGGAGCGCTGCTCCGACTGCAATCCCCCACCAAAGGGTAGGCGGTATAGGCCCATGGTGAGCCTTATGGGATGCCCCTCCCGCGCTATCGCCCCTCGGCCCCTGTCCATCTGTGCCCTCCCTTGCTCTCCCTGGTATTGTGTGCGTGTTGTAGGTGTATTCTTCACTGTTATTGTTTCCGTGGTATAGCTTGGCTTTTGTTGCTGCGCGTGTGTTGGTTGCACTGGTTGCTTTTAAAAATGCCGCCGCGTGCGCTTGTACGGCGTTCCGCGGTCGGCGGCGACTTTACCTCAGGCGCTGCTGCGCCATCATTGGCTGACATGGTCACATGGGCGCCTTTGCGCTCTTCGGGAGGGCGGGCCTTGCGGATGGCGCGTTCCGCATCACTGTCTCTGCGGCCCGCCCCTCAAGGTATCTGCGGGCGCCATTTTGCCTTCTCGTGCTGTGTGGCTGGCTTCTACCTACCGCGGTCCGTAAGTGCCCCTGCGGGCTGGCTTATCTTTTATATATTGTTGTGTATGCATAACGCTTACAGTACTTTCTGTTTATGTCTTGCAGGCGGGTCAAACTTAATTGTGGTTTCTCCCGGCCTATCCCCTCTATTTAGTTGCTGTTAGAGGCCTACTCTGCCTTTACCTCCCACTTCCCTAGCGGGTTATTGGGGCATCCCGGGTGACTTTATTGTGTAAATCCCTATTGGCCGGTGGCCGCGATAATCACCATATGGAGGCTTCTCAGGATAATGTGCTTGGGGTTCCTTCGGGACAAGCCCTGCTGTGTGTGGTGTGTGGGGTGTCCCCTACTAGTGATGACAATGTGCGGGTCTGTGTACCCTGTGCCCAGCGGGTGCTTGCGCTGCAATCTGGGTTGTCTGTGGCTGGGCCTGCGCCCCGTGTGGCTTTGCCCACTCCCCCACGCTTACATCTGACTCCCAGTGAGGTGCATACCAGTGGGGAGTCTCAGCCTGATTTGCCTACCAGGGTGGCTAGTATTGAGAAGCTGATTGCTGGCTCTACGGCGCGTAAGGCCTCAGCTAAGAGGCGGCATCTGGCACCTGGCGTTAACCTCTTGCCTATGGAGGCTGAGGAATTTTTTTACCTGGCTGGCTATACCCCCCTGGAAGAGGGGGAATTGTTTTCTGATTCAGAATCATCTGATGAGCAGCCTAAGGGTTATGCTGATTCTGGCTCTGACCCATGGGCTCCAGATGATACTGACAGGCTTTTGGCTCACATTTTTGAAGTGCTTTCTATCTCTCCTCCTGCCGCGGCTCCTCGGCAGCAGGGGGAGTTGTTTCACACGGCTAAGCCACGTTTGGAGTTTCCTGAGCAAACTCACTTTAATAATGGGAGCGACCGAGCAGGCTCCCTGAGGTGCCTAAGAATTGGAATAAGAGGTACCCTTTTCCTGCTGAAGTGGTTAAGCGTTGGCCGTCCCCTCCAGAAGTGGATGCACAAATTCTGGGGTTATCCAACACTTCTGTCATGCATTCCCCTGACTCTACTACACTGAGGGATGGTGAGGACCGGCGCATTGATCAGCTGGCTTCCCATGCCTTTGTCTGTGTGGGGTCTGCGCTGTGCCCGGGTTGTGCCTCTGCCATTACAGCTGTGGCTATTAGGACTCTGCTCAGGAGTATTTTAGATGGGGCTCCTGATGATGCCGCTAGTGCAGAGTATAGTGCCCTTCTGCGTGATGAGGAATTTGTTGCATATGTCCTCTCTGCCTTGGATGATACCATTAGAATGTGTGGCAGAGCCTCCGCCTTGGTGGTGGCTATACGCCGCTCGGTTTGGCTGCGCCAGTGGGCAGCTGACAACGCTGCCAAAAAGGTTCTCACTGGGTTCCTCTTTAAAGGGCTGTGTCTATTTGGGGATCGCCTGGACCTGTTTGCTAAGGGGGGCAGGTTACCCCAGCGCAAGAGACAGTCTCGGCCCTTTCGGGGTTCAGGTTCCTTTCTTCCCGAATGGGAAGGGAAGCGTCATTTGCAGGGGCCCGGGGAGATTTCTGGGGCAGGGGCAGAGGACGTGGCCGTTCTTGACCCTCCTGGGGTTCCAAATCTAAGTCTTCCCCCAAGCCCCCTCAGGCATGAAGGGGCGCCCTCACCCATCTGGGTGGGGGGGTGGCTTTGGCTCTTTGCTCACGTCTGGAGGCGTCATGTCTCAGACCGGTGGATTCTGGAGGTAGTGTCCTCTGGTTACAAGATAGAGTTGGCAGCCTGGCCGCCCCCAAGATTCATCAGATCCCGGCCTCAAGACCCCCTGTCAGCTCAGGGCCTGTTGCTTGCTGTGCAGAATCTACTGGAGCTGGGGGTCATCTGCCAAGTGCCCTTAGGGGAAAGGGACATGGGCTACTATTCCAACCTTTTCACCGTTCCCAAAAGAGATGGGTCTGTCAGACCCATCCTGGACTTAAAGCTTCTCAACAAGTTTGTCAGACCCAGTAGGTTTCACATGGAGACTGTGCTCAGCTGTAAGTTCACTACTCCCAGGGGACTTCATGACCTCTGTGGACATCAAGGATGCTTACCTCCATGTTCCAGTCTTTTCAGGTCATCAGAGATTCCTCAGGTTTGCTCTGGAGGATCAGCATTACCAGTTTGTGGCATTGCCCTTCGGTCTTACTTCAGCTCCCAGGGTATTCACGAAGGTGCTGGCGGGCATTATGGCTCTGCTGAGAGCTCAGGGCATTCGCATTCTTCCCTATTTGGATGACATTCTTATCACTTCTCCGTCCTTCCAACAGGCAGAGCTGGATACTCAGCGGGTGGTGACCACACTGGAGTCATTCGGCTGGGTGATAAACCACTCCAAATCCTCCCTGTCTCCCTCTTTGGTAAAGCCATTTCTGGGCATGAATCTGGATACAGCTCGGGCCAGGATCTTTCTTCCTCAGCAGAAGGTGGACAGTCTGCAAGCACAAGCTCAGCTCCTTCTGTCCTGCCCTCATCCTTCCATCAGGCAGGGAATGCAGCTGGTGGGCCTGATGGTGTCCTGCTTCGAGGCGGTTCCTTATGCTCCATTCCACGAGGCCTCTTCAACTCCACCTCTTGTCTGTAAGGCACAGGGACCCTGTGTCCCTGGATCAGGTTTTGGTTCTGTCCCCCCTAGCTAGGCGGTCCTTCTCGTGGACTCAAGGAACCTGTTAGTGGGCAGATCCTTTCTAGCCCCTTGCTGGGAGACAGTCACCACGGATGCCAGTCTGACAGGTTGGGGGTGCTTCTGGAGATCCCTAACATTCCAGGGGCAGTGGGGCCCTCAGGAAGCCCACACCCCTATCAACATTCTGGGACTGAGGGCGCTCAGGTTGGTTCTAGCCCGCTTGACCCCCCACCTTCGTGGTCTCAGGTCAGCTCGCACAACCAGACGGCGGTTGCCTACATCAATCATCAGGGAGGGACCCGGAGCAAGGTGGCCCTCAAGGAAGTGTCTCTGATCCTGTCCTGGGCAGGGGACAATGTTCCCTGCATCTTAGCTGTGTACATTCCGGGGGTGGAGAATCTGGAGGCAGACTCTCTGAGCAGGGGGACTCCTCGCCTGGGGGAATGGTCCCTCAGCAACAGGGTGTTTCGCTCCCTGTGTCACCGTTGGGGTCAGTCAGATGTGGATCTGTTTGCGTCCCGTCACAATCACAAGCTTCCAGTCTTTGTGTCTCTGTCCCAGGACCCTCTGGCCTTTTCCGTGGATGCTCTGACAATGCCCTGGCAGGGCTTTCAGCTACTGTATGTTTTTCCCCCGTTTCCCCTGTTGGGCAGGGTTCTGCGAAAGATCTCCCAGGAAGGGGTGCCAGCAATCCTGGTGGCCCCCTGTTGGCCAAGAAGAGTGTGGTTCGCAGACATTGTGCAGCTGGCGGTAGATCAGTACGCCCTGCCCAAGGATCCAGACCTGCTCACTCAGGGGCGGCTACACTACCCCAATTTACAAACGCTGGTTTTAACGGCCTGGCTGCTGAAACCTCCATCTTAATGGGAAAGGGGCTGCCTGCCTCTGTTGTTAACACCATGATCAGGGCTAGGAAAAAGTCCTCTTCTTCCATCTACTATAGGGTTTGGCGTATCTACATTGACTGGTGTGTGGCTAAATCTCTTCCTTGTCGTGTGTTTTCTATCCCTAGGATTCTGAAATTTCTCCAATATGGTTTGGATCTGGGGCTTCAACTCAGCACTCTGAAGGGTCATGTGTCTGCCTTGGCTGTTTTCTTTCAGAGATCTTTTGCTCAGCATCATCTGGTCAGGACTTTTTTCCAGGGGGTTACTCATGTGCTCCCCCCACGTAAGCCTATGTTACCAGTCTGGAACTTGAACTTGGTCCTATCTGCCTTGCAGGGGTCTCCTTTTGAGCCTGTACATGAGGCTGCTTTGTCCATTGTTACGCTTAAGGTAGTCTTTTTGGTGGCTATCACTTCTGTTAGGCGTGTTTCTGAGTTGGCGGCGCTTTCCATCAAGCCCCCTTACTTTGAGAGACACCAGGACAAGGTGGTGTTTTCGCTTTAAACCAGATTTTCTGCCTAAGGTTGTGTCTGCTTTTCATCTCAATCAGGACACTGTTCTTCCTTCTCTGTGCCCTAATCCTAGTAACCCTAAGGAGCGGGCATTACATTCTTTAGATGTGGTCAGGAACCTGAAGTTCTATTTGGTGGCTACTGAGCCCTTCAGGAAGACTGATTCTCTTTTTGTGGTCCCTTCGGGTCCTAAGAAGGGTCTGGCTCCAGCTAAGTCTACCATCAGCAGGTGGATCCGTCAGGCTGTTATTCAGGCCTATTCTGCTAAAGGGATGGATCCTCCCTTCCGCCTTACTGCTCATTCCACTCGTGCTATTGGTGCCTCTTGGGCCTTTCAGCACCAGGCTTCTGTTGAACAATTTTGCAAGGCCGCTACTAGGTCTTCTGTTCATACATACATAAGTTTTACAAGGTTGATGTTAGGGCCTCAGCTGATGCTGTTTTTGGCCGCAAGGTTCTGCAGGCGGCAGTGGTTTGATCTGCATGTTTTGGGGATCCCACCCTACCTTACGGACACTGCTAATGGATGTCCCAAACGTAAGGAATTATCTCTGGAGCAGGACATGCTGTATACTTAGAATAATACAATTCTGTGATTACTCACCTGTATTATACGTATACAGTATGTCCTGCTCCACCCCGCTCTTCTTTTCATTGTTCTTAGTGCCTCTGTATGGTGATTGTTATCATGGTTAAAATTGTTTGATTATGGTTATTATTCTCCCGGCTTCTTGCCAACTGCTTGTCAATACTGGAGATTTTGTGGGAGGTCCCTGGAATATAAGGGGCCGGGAGGAGCCACTTTTTTGCTGTCTCTGCAGTCCAACGCCATCTTGTGGATGTATAACTCAAACGTAAGGAATTACTCTGGAGCAGGACGTGCTGTATACGTATAATACAATTCTACAGGTGAGTAATCACAGAATTGTATTTTTTTAAAAATGTAATTTAAATTAAAAAAAAAATGACATGGGGTCCCCCCTTCCCGGAATGTTTTGGGAATTTTAAGGGTTAAAAACCCACAAAAATGGCGTGAGGTCCCCCTTACCCAGCATAACCAGCCTGTACCAGCTATGGGGGCTTGTAGAACAGGAAGCAGGGGCCAGCTTTAGTGGCCCCTGGTCCTGCAGGCTACAAGCTGGCATAGCCTATGGCTACGGGCTCTTCTGCCCCCCCCTGGGCTTTGGGGAGGCAGGTAATGGGGGGGGGGGGCTCAGGGTTAATGACAGGGCACCTGCTAGCCGCAGTTGACTTGCCAGACCCAGAGCCTTGTGAACTGGTATAGGGGTCACATAGATCCCTTAGCAGTTCACAAAGGGTTAACAGTAAGAAGAAAAACACCACACATACAGAAAATGTCTTTATTAAAACTTCCTATTGTCAGCTACTGTGTCCCTCGCCAATCTGATGACAGATGCCGTGATGATAGCGGGAGAGGGGATACAGGGGATCTCCTACCCCTCACCTCCTACCCCTCACCTCCTCTACCCAGCGATAACCCAGCTGAGCTGCCAGGAAGATGCCTGCGGGGGTGGTTATCCACCTGGCCCCCCTCCTTAAGACTGAAGAGCCCCGGGGGGGGGGGGGGGGTGGAATCGGAGGCCCCCTGGATGAAGAGCAGAGCCAGTTGAATCGAACGAGGGGTCAGGTGAGTGTTTTTCTACTTTTCTTTTACTGTAGGGGGGGGGGGGTCCGAATCGATACTAGAAAGAAAAAATGTATTCTATTATCATGAAATGAAATATCGCAATACTTGACAGAATCGTTTTTTTCTGACACCCCTAGCCTGTGGGCTGGCAGATGAGTGCGTTTTCTTTTTTATTATTTTTGCCTGGACTGTCTCTTTAAATGCAGCATAATAGTGATAGGCTCACCTACCTCCTTGCCCCTTTTATTAGCTACATTTACCATTTAATTCCAGGATCTAGCTCTGGCGATTTTATTGAGCCCAAAGGCGTAAGGTCCTTTGTGAACCTGTCAGAAGATGGAGATTTCTTTCGAGATGAGACCCCTTCAGAAGATGCCCTTTTCCAAATAGCTTCCAATATACAGAGCAAAAAGGACAAGTCACAGAAACCAGAGGCAGAGGAGGAGGATGAGGAGGAAGAGGAGGAAATAGATTTAGATCCACTTGGAATCATGAAGTGAGTATTCAGTTTCTCATCCCTCTTCATCACAAGGTAGGTAGTTGCCTAAAATGTGGATGTCTCTCTATGTGATTTGTCCTATTATGCGAAGATCTCGCCACACATCACTGAATACTCCATAGGGGTTTCCTCGTTTGTTTTAAAGGGACAGCCAACGGCAATAATAAAACAGCAAGGAGCTCACCTAAAGCCTGTCCCATGTGACTCTTCTCCATTTCCGGCAGTTTCTATAAAAAGTTTCCAAGGTTTACCCCTTCTTTCAATTGTGTTCCTTCATGACAAGGCTCCAAATGTGGTCACGTGACCACCCTTGTCACTGAGCTCTCCCAACATCGCCATGTGCGACCTGTGTGGCTTTCCAGTCTCGCGTTTGTTGGAAGAGCTGAAGACAGGGACAGCTGTGCAACCACATTTGGGGTGTGGTCAGGTAGGAATGGGTTTGAAAGAAGGGACAAACTTTGGAGACCCACTACAGCATTTAAAGCATGCTACAGGAAATGGAGGCGAGGCACATGGAACAAGCTTCAGGTGTGCTGCTTACTTCCTTATTATTACCATTACCTGAACTGTGCCTTTAAATGTCGCTTATTGAAAAACAAATTGCAGGTTAAATGGTGAACTTCTTCACCTAAGAATCCAACATGTTTCCTGTCTACCTGGTACAACATAAAGTGACTTACAAGGTAGCATACGGATATAGGGGCGCTTGGGGGTGGGGCAGTGGCTCTGTTTAGGCATAACAGGCCTGCACAGGACAGGGGGCTGAGTCTCTTCCTTTAACTTAGGGATACATCACCTGACTTGATTGATCTTCAATATCAGTGTCATGAATTGATGAATTCTGGGGCCATTTTTGGCTGTGAATATCTACAGTATCAGGGGGGTGCTTAGATGGTGCTATTTCACTTTTAAAGCAGACCTTCACTCTGAATAAGAGCCTATCTTATATGTTTCCCCCACCCTGTACATACAGATTGCCCACATTAAAAATCATCCTACCTGAACCTAGTGCATATTCCAAGCCTTTAAACATCCAAGATGGCGGCTCATGGAGCATCAGGCTGCCTACAGACAGGAAGTGTCTTCTGACTGTGTCGCACTGCATTCTGGGATTGCTGTCCTTTTCCTGACCCCAGCTCTGCTCTGTCGGTGCAAAGCACAACTATAACCCCACCCCCTGCACTTTATCCTGCTCTCCTCTCCTCAGTATGTGTGATGCTTCTGAGGCAAGATGGCAGTGCCCATATCCTAAAGTCCTGAAGAGAGTTGCAGCCCGGCAGAGGAAAGAATAAAAAATATTTAAAAAGTATTAAAAAAGTATATAAAATATATTAATTTTAGATGCTGGGAAATAGTTTTTTACGGGTTTGGGCTTTTCATTAAACAATGCTGAAGGTCCGGTTTTAGTATGTTTGACCAGTTTATAGAGTAATAGTTTTTTTTCTCTAAAGCCTACCTACCCCCCCTCCCCTGGCAGGTCTATATGTGCAGCTTGGAGCAAGATTTAGTGTCTGATCTCTCTTGGCCTTTGCCTTGCTGGTCAACAAATAAAAATACTTTGTTTTCTGGAAGTGACTGGACTTCCGCTTAAAAGAGGAACATTGGACAGTCTGGGGAGTTCTCAAAAACTCCACAAATTTCTCCACTGCTCCCTTTAAGCCTCCAACTGAACAACTGGATTATTAAACGTACTTGTCTTCTGCCCTTCCTTCTGTGCTTGTCCATTCTTCCCCTGGTCCGATCGTAGGGCAGCGCCATCTTGCTGCCTTTTTAGATCTGTCAGGATCTGGGTTGCTAATGGCAATGACTCTCTGGAAACAGTTCTTAGGTGAAATAATAAGTAGTTTATTGAAGACAAAGAAAAATCTCTTAAATTCAGAGTATAAAGTCAGCGGTTTCTTCACCAGCTTTAGCAATGGTCCCTGAGGCCCATCCTGGACTTGAAGGGTCTCAACAAGTTTGTCAGGTTCAAGCATTTTCGCATGGAGACTCTACGCTCGGTGGTCAGTACCCTGCGCCCGGGCTACTTCATGACCTCAGTGGACATCAAGGATGCCTACCTTCAAGTGCCAATCTTTCCAGATCATCAGAGATTTCTCAGATTCGCTCTAGTGGACCAGCATTACCAGTTTGTGGCTTTACCGTTCGGTATCACCTCGGCCCCTCGGGTGTTCACCAAGGTTCTGGCAGGCGTAATGGCCCTTCTGAGGAACCAGGGCATTTGCATCCTCCCTTACCTGGACGACATTCTGATTGCGGCTCAGTCTATTCATCCGGCCAAGAAGGATACTCAGGTGGTGACCTCCACTCTTGAGTACTTCAGCTGGGTGATCAACTATCCCAAGTCTTCACTGTCTCCGTCTTTGGTGAGGTCCTTTCTGGGCATGACTCTGGATACCTCTCAGCAGAAAGTGGAGGGCCTTCAAAAGCAGGCACGGACTCTGCTCTTGTGTCCCCATCCTTCCATCCGGCAAGAAATGCAGTTAGTGGGTCTGATGGTGTCCTGCTTCGAGGCGCTCCCTTTTGCTCAGTTTCACATGAGACCTCTTCAGTTGTACCTCTTGTCAGTTGGGGATCGGGACCCTGTGTCCCTGGATCAGGAGTTTGCTCTGGCCAGACAGTCCCTCTCGTGGTGGCTGGACTCAGGGAACCTACTAGTGGGCAGGACCTTTCTGCCCCCGTGCTGGGAGACTGTCACCACGGATGCCAGTCTGACCGGTTGGGGGGGCTTTTGGAAGTCTCTGAAGTTCCAGGGTTGGTGGGGCCCCCAGGAGGCCCATGCTCCCATCAATGTCCTGGAACTGAGGGCAATCAGGTTGGTTCTGTCTAAGCTGACCACACACCTTTGGGGTCGGGCTGTTCAGATCCGCTCGGACAACCAGACGGCGGTTGCCTACATCAATCATCAGGGAGGGACTCGGAGCAAGCGAGCCCTCAAGGAAGTGTCCCTGATACTGTCTTGGGCGGAAGAGAATGTCCCTTGCATCTCGGCGGTTTACATTCCGGGGGTGGAGAACCAGGAGGCAGACTCCCTGAGCAGGAGGACATCTCGGCTGGGGGAATGGTCCCTCAGCAACAAGATTTTTCACTCCCTGTGTCACCGCTGGGGTCAGCCGGATGTGGACCTGTTTGCGTCTCGCCACAACCACAAGCTTCCCAGGTTTGTATCCCTGTCACAGGACCCTCTGGCCTTCGCCACGGATGCGCTAGCAATGCCTTGGACGGAGTTTCGGCTCCTCTATGTGTTCCCTCCTTTTCCTCTGCTGGGCAGGGTGCTGTGCAAGATAGCCCAGGAGGGGGTACCAGCCATTCTGGTGGCCCCCTGTTGGCCAAGGAGGGTGTGGTTCGCAGACGTCGTGCAGTTGGCAGTAGATCAGTATGTCTTGCCCAAGGATCCAGATCTGCTCACTCAGGGACAGCTACGCCATCCCAATTTACAAACGCTGGCTTTAACGGCTTGGCTGCTGAAACCTCCATCTTGATGGATAAGGGTTTGCCGACCTCTGTTGGTGATACCATGATTAGGGCTAGGAAGAAGTCCTCATCCTTTATCTACTAGAGGATCTGGCATGCTTACATTGCTTGGTGTGAGTCCAAGTCTCTTCCTTGTCGGGTGTTTTCTATCCCCAGGATTCTGGAATTTTTGCAACATGGTTTGGATTCGGGCCTTCAACTTAGTACCCCCAAGGGACAGGTGTCAGCTCTGGCAATTTTTTCCCAAAGATCCTTTGCCAATCACCAGTTGGTTAGGACTTTTTTCCAGGGAGTTACTCATGTGCGTCCGCCACGTAAGCCTATGCTACCGGTTTGGGACCTGAATCTGGTGTTGTCTGCTCTGCAGGGTCCTCCCTTTGAGCCTATCCGTGGGGCTGCTTTGCCCATTCTGACTATTAACCCTTTCAGTGCCAAGCACGTACTTACCTGCAGTCGCGCTGCCTCCCTCCGGGTCTCCTCTTCACTGGGGGGGGGGGGGGGGGGGGGCACCGATCGCTCCCCCCCCCCCCCCAGCCTCCTCAGCTTCAGGGGAGAGCCCCTTCCTCTCCCGACGGGCACCGCCATCTTGCTGTTAAGCCCCGCCCCTTTGGGGGCGGGGCTTATGACGTCACTCTCGGGCGCCTTGCTGCCTCTCCTCGGCTCAGCTGTCAGATGTCCTGGTGATCGCTGGGCAGAGCAGTGGAGGGGCGGGGGATGCTTTGATCCCCTGCCCCCCCGTCCTCTGGCCAGCGATCACCAGGGCATCTGACAGCTGATGAACACAGGAGCTGACAATCGGGTGAGGTTTGTCTTTGAATAAAGGAAATTTTTGTGTCTGTCTTTTTTTTTACTGTTAACCCTTTGTGAACTGGTAAGGGGTCCATGAGACCCCTTATACCAGTTCACAAGGCTAGGGGCTGGCAAGTCACCTGCAACCCCCAATTACCTGCCTCCCCAAAGCCCAGGGGGGGCAGAAGAGCCCGGGCCCACACAGTGTATGTGGGCTCGTAGGCTGCAGTGTGGGGGGCCACAAAAGCTGGCCCCTCCACTCTGTTCCTACAACCCCCCATAGCTGGTCCCGGGCTGGTTATGACGGGTAAGGGGGACCCTACGTCATTTTTTTTTTAATTTTAAGGGTTAGGGTTAGCCTAACCCTAACCCTAAAAATAAAAAAAAAAATGCCCCCCCCCCCCCCTGGAGGGGGACCTTACGTCATTTTTATTTTATTTTTAAGGGTTAGGGTTAGGGTTAGCTTAACCCTAACCCTTAAAATTTAAAAAAAAAATGGGTTCCCCTCTACGTCATTTTTTTTTATTTTTAAGGGTTAGGGTTAGCCTAACCCTAACCCTTAAAATTCAAAAAAAAATTCAAAACATTTTTTTTAAGGGTGAGGGTTAGGGTTAGGCTAACCCTAACCCTTAAAAAAAAGAAAAAAAAAAATGACGTACGGGGGGGGGGCATTTTTTTTTTTTAATAAACCTAACCCTTAATATTCCCCCTGCGTCATTTTTTTTTTTTTTTTTTTTAAGTGTTAGGGTTAGGCTAACCCTTAAAAATAAAAATGATGTAGGGTCCCCCTCCCAGGGAAGGGGGGGACCCATTTTTTTGGAATAACCCTAACCCTTAAAATTCCAAAAAAATTACATAGGGTCCCCCCTCCCCATTTTTTGGGGGGAATTTTAATTTTTGTATATTTTTTTATTTTTAAGGGTTAGGGTTAGCCTAACCCTAACCCTTAAAATAGCCGCAAAATAGTGCAAAATGGTCTGGCACCAAGGGTGACAAAAACTCCAGGTAGGCTGGCAGCGAAAGGGTTAAGGTAGCCTTTTTGGTGGCCATTACTTCTGTCAGGCGAGTTTCTGAGCTGGCGGCGCTTTCCATCAAACCTCCTTATTTTGAGAGGCATCAGGATAAGGTGGTGGTTCGGCTTAAGCCTGATTTCTTGCCTAAGGTTGTGTCTGCTTTTCATCTCAATCAGGACATTGTTTTGCCTTCTTTGTGTCCTAACCCTGCTAATTCCAAGGAGCGGACCCTTCACTCTTTGGATGTTGCTACAAGTTTTATTTGGTTGCTACTGAGTCTTTCAGGAAATCTGACGCTTTTTTTGTTCTTCCTGCTGGACCTAGGGAGGGTTTGCCTCCTGCTAAATCCACTATCAGCAAGTGGATCTGTCAGGCGGTGGAGCAGGCCTATTCTGCCAGGGGGAAGGTTCCTCCTTTTAGGGTTACTGCTCATTCCACTCAGGCTATTGGTGCCTCTTGGGCTTTTCAGCACCAAGCTTCTGTTGAACAAGTTTGTAAGGCTGCAACTTGATCTTCTGTTCGTACTTTTTCCATATTTTACAAGGTTGATGTTAGGGCCTCAGCTGATGCTGCTTTTGGCCGCAAGGTACTTCAGGCAGTAGTGGTTTAAACTGCCTGTTGTTACTCTTTTGGGACCCCACCCTACTTTAAGGACACTGCTGTTGGACGTCCCATACGTAAGGACTTCTGGAAGCGGGCCGTGCAATGCAATAGGAAAAAGACAATTCTGTGAGTACTCACCTGTAGAATTGCTTTTACTATGCATGGCACGGCCAGCTTCACCCCACCCTTGTTATTGTTATTCTTGGTTGCCTCTTTATGGTGATTGTTCCAAGTTAGTTGGGGTTTGTTACCTTTTATACCTTTATTATCTCCCGTTTTCTTGAATAACTGCTTGTCAACACTGGATAAGTCTACGGTGATTCCGTTTTTATATGGTACCAGGAGGAGCCACAACTCTTCTGCAGTACACTGCGCCACCTTGTGGTGGAATAACCATACGTAAGGACTTCTGGAAGCAGGCCGTGCCATGCATAGTAAAAGCAATTCTACAGGTGAGTACTCACAGAATTGTCTTTTTTGCTCAAATCATTGTGTGACCTCTCCTGGCTGCAAACAAACACTTTTATAATTTTTTTGACTTTTTATATTTTTATGCAGAAATGTCATTACAGGTTTGGCACTAAAGTGTTATTGTCACAGTGTTAAAACAATGTCATTCCATGTGTTTTCACTTTGTTACTGGTGGATATGTGTTCAAAAACAGACTTTGATCACACAGAATCTGGCACTCTATGCTACAGCGCCCAGCTATAGAGCGCCGACGCTGGTGTTAAGGGTCGAGTGCCTGACGCACTGAGCTGCCGCTACCTTTCGCTCCCTGCAGCGCTGTACTGTTGTTAGAGCACCCAACACACATCACATTCATCCATGCCGGCCAGGTTACAGTGCCCGATACCCCCTTACAGCGGCTACTAGTGGTCGCTCTAAGCGCCGCTATACAGAAGCTCATCTGGCAATAACTGGCGCTAGTAGTGAATCAGTCTACAAATCACTGTACAATTCCAATAATTTCATTACAAAAAATGATTTTCAATACATAGCTGATTTCACAAGGAAGATGTAATTTATAATTTCAAATTCCTCCAACGTGTTTCACCCTAGCTTTTCCCAGTGTCCTGTTCGGGTCGCTCTATTTCTGACATGTGGGTAATCCGCCACAAGGTGGCGCAGTGACTGCAAGATGAAAATCGAAGCTCCTCCCGGCTCATATAAGGCAGCTGTCTCCCAAAATCCCCCAGAATTCTTCTTGCAGTCTGACTGTGAAGACGTAATATTACTCTCTCTGGATATCGCAGATGAGCGGGGCATCCCAAGCCTGTCGGCCACTGCAGCCCTATTCCCACCTTCTTCCGGGGACCCTTACTGCTTCCCAGCCTCGGCTACGGATCAGGTGCCGGTAGGGGACCGCCGAGGGTCAGGCGTTCGGCAGAGCTAAGCTCTGGGCCGCAGACCCTCCATAAAGGCTAGCCGGCCATAGGCGATGGTGAGCCTATTGGGGGGGGGGGAACCACCAAAGGATCCCTTATTCCCACATGTCACCCACAAGCTTTATTTAGGTTTTGTGTGTGGTTTTGTGCTGTACTTTCACTGTCTTTCTGCCTGTACTCACCTCCTTCCTCCTTCGCTTCTCCCCTTCTCCTGTCCATGCTGCAGGGGGGGGGGGGGGGGGGGCGGAGGGTGGGCCATTGTGCCCTGGGCCGTCGGGCAGCATCTTGTGCGGCCATTGCTCCTGCTGTGTGCATCTCCAGGGGCTGTCCTCTCCCTCCTGCCTGTCACCTGGAGGCTCTCCTTCATTGCTGGCTGCGCTTTTCCCGGATCGGTCACTGCACCCGGCCCTCCTATCCGAGATGCGGTCCGTGAGTCACCATCTTTTACTTGTCTGCTAATGTGCATGCTCTGTGGGATGCTCATGTCTTATTACTTTGTGTCTTCCAGACGGGCCCATTTTACTCAGAATTGTGGTTCCTCCCAGTCTCATTCACCCCCCCCCCCCCCCCGCTCCCTACAGTCTCTTGTTAAAGGGAGTTATTAGAGTGATTTATTGGGGATTGTCCGGGTTTGGGCCGTCAGTGCCTTGTAACCCGATTATTTTGCCACTAATCACCATAATGGAGGCTTCTGGGGATAGCAAGCTTGGGGCCCCCTCGTGGCGGGTTAAGCTCTGCCTCATGTGTGGTACATGCCCTCTGAGCGGTTGCAGCGCAGTTTGTGTACCTTGTGCCCAAAGCGTTCTTTTGGAACAGAATGGGGCGAGCGCTGCTGTTCCTAGCCCCATTTTACCTACGGCCTCGCCAACACCCCCGTGCCTGCATTTAGCTCCCAGCAAGGGGGAAACCAGCAGGGGGTCTCAGGCGGATTTGGCGCTCCGAGTGGCCAGCATAGAGAGACAATTATCGTGCTCGGTTGCCGGCAAGGCCGCGAGTAAGAAGCGGCATATTGAGCCGGGTTATTCGCTTTTTACTGATGATGATGATTATGAGGTTTTTGGTGGTCGGGGCTCCATGGAGGAGGGTGAGTTTTTTCATGACTCTGACTCCTCAGGGGATCGACCGGGTGGCTATGACAGCGACCCTGAGTCTTCCTCGGGCAAGGATTTGTGGCTCCCTGATGACACGGAGAAGTTGTTATCTGCGGTATTTGAGACCTTGCACATTGTACCCCCAAAGGCGGCCAAAAGGAAGCAGGGGGATTTATTTCGGCCTGAGAGACAGCGTCCTGTTTTTCCTGAACAGGGCCACTTCTCCAAGATGGTTTTTAAGGAATGGGAAAGGCCTAATTAATTGCCGTCGGTACCTAAGGGCTTGGACAGACGGTATCCTTTCTCTGAGGAGTTGATTCGCCTCTGGTCCCGTCCCCCTGGAGGTGGATGCTCCTGTTCTGGGGCTCTCCAATACCACGGGTATGCCGTCACCTGATACTGCTTCCTTGCGCGACCCTGCTGACCGGCGCATGGATCAGCTGGCTTGTCACACCTTCACCTTTGTGGGTGCTGGCCTTCGCCCGGTTTGTGCCACGGCCATTGTCTCCCTAGCCATCAAGAAGAAGGTGAAACGTCTTGTTGATATCGCCAGATCATGCAAGCGGGCGGAGGAGTATAAGGATCTCCTAGCCTGCGCGGACTTTATTGCTTTTATAGCCTCGGCCATGGACGATAGCGTCCAGCTTTGCGGCCGGGCTTCGGCTCTGCTGGTTGCGCTCCGTCGCTCTATCTGGCTGTGGAAGTGGGCAGCCGACGCCGCGGCCAAGAAATCGCTCACTGGTATCCCTTTTTTGGGGCTTCGTTTATTTGGGGAGCCTCTGGATCTCCTGACTAAGGATGGGAGACTTCCTCAGCGACGGAAGCCTGTGCGACCCTTTCGGGGGCTCGTCTACTTTTCGCTCCTTTCGAGGAGGAATAGGATCTTCCTTTTCAGGTGGCCGCAGAGATTTCTGGGGACAAGGTAGGTCCCGTGGCCGACCCAATCCCTCTTGGGGATGCAAGTCCAAGCCCCCTGCCAAGACCCCTCAGGCATGAGGAGGCGCCCTCACCCATTCGGGTGGGGGGACGGCTTCTGCTATTTGCTCATGTCTCGGATCGGTGGATTCAGGAAGTGGTGTCCTCTGGTTACAAAATAGAGCTGGCAGCTTGGCCGCCCCCAAGATTTCGCGGATATCCCAGAACCCATTGACTGCGCAGGGTCTAAGAATGGCTGTTCAACGCCTTCTGCTGTCCGGGGTGATTTGTCCCGTACCGCACCCGGAGGGGGGTCGAGGGTTCTATTCCAATCTTTTCACGGTGCCCAAGAAGGACGGTACTTTGAGGCCTATCCTGGACCTCAACAAGTTTGTCAGATTCAGACCCTTTCGCATGGAGACCTTACGGTCCGCGGTGAGCTCGCTTCGGCCGGATGACTTCATGACCACGGTGGACATCAGGGATGCTTACCTGCACATCCCTATATTGCAGGGACATCAGAAGTTCCTGAGGTTCGCGCTGGAGGATCAGCACTACCAGTTTGTGGCGTTGCCATTTGGAATTTCCTCAGCCCCCCGGGTGTTAACCAAGGTTCTGGTGGGCGTTATGGCCCTTCTGAGGAGTCAGGGCATCCGTGTTCTTCCTTACCTGGACGACTTGCTGATTGCTGCTCAATCTCTTCAACAGGCCGAGAGCGACACCCAGACGGAGTTGTCCACTCTCGAGGATTTCAGCTGGGTGATCAATTACCCCAAGTCTTTGATCACTCCCTTATTGGTGAGGTCCTTCCTGGGCATGACACCTCTCAGGTCAAGGTTTTCCTCCCCCAGCAGAAGGTGGAGGGTTTTCAGACGCAGACGCGGACCTTACTGTCGTGCCAGCGACCATCCATCCGTCTGGGGATGAAGCTGGTGGGTCTCATGAAACATAGAAACATAGATGGTGCCATGTTTCGAGGCTGTACCCTTCGCTCAGTTCCACATGAGGCCTCTTCAATTGAATATTTTGACCGTTTGGGATCGGACACAGGAGTCCCTGGAGCGAGAATTCTCTCTGTCTCCTCTGGCCAGGCGGTCCCTTGCGTGGTGGTTGGACTCCGGAAATCTTCCTGTGGGCAGGTCTTTTCTGACTCCTTGTCTGACGCCAGTCTGACCGGCTGGGGAGGTTTCTGGCAATCGCTGAAGTTCCAGGGCCAGTGGGGCCCACAGGAGGCTCATGTGCCTATCAATCTCCTGCAGCTGAGAGCGATCCGGTTGGTCCTGTTTCATTTGACCCTCATCTACGGGGTCATGCGGTCCAGGTCTGCTTGGACAATCAGACGGCGGTCGCTTACATCAATCACCAGGGCGGGACTCGGTGCAAGCGAGCCCTCAAGGAGGTGACCCAGATCCTGACTTGGGTGGAGGACAATGTTCCCTGCATCTTGGCTGTTTACATTCCTGGGGTGGAGAACCAGTAGGCAGACTCCCTGAGCAGGGGGGGGGGGTCTCTCGTCTGGGGGAATGGTCTCTCAGCAACAAGATCTTTCACGATCTATGTCGCCGCTGGGGTCAGCCGGACGTGGACTTGTTTGCGTCCCGACACAATCACAAGCTTCCAAGGTTCGTCTCCCTGTCAAAAGATCCTCTGGCCCTCTCCACGGACGCTCTGGCAATTCCTTGGACGGAGTTTTCCTTTCCTCCATTTCCACTCCTGGGCCGAGTGCTGCGCAAGATAGCCCAGGAGGGGGTGCCAACCATTCTGGTGGCCCCTCGTTGGCCGAGGCGGTGTTGGTTTGCGGACATAGTTCAGATGTCAGTGGATCGCTACGTCATGCCCGACGATCCAGGGCTTCTCACTCAGGGGTTGCTACGCCACCCCAATTTACAAACGCTGGCTTTGACGGCATGGCTGCTGAAACCTCCATCCTGACGGAGAAAGGGCTGTCTGCCCCTGTCGTGCGTACCATGAGTCTGGCACGCTTACATTGCCTGGTGTGAGTCCAGGGGTTTTCTCTGTCGCGCATTCTCCTTTTCTAGGATTTTGGAGTTCTTACAACTTGGATTGGATTCGGGTCTCCAGCTGAGTACCCTTAAGGGTCAGGTTTCGGCCTTGGCTATTTTTTTCCAAAGGTCTTTCGCCGATCATAGACTTATCAAGACTTTTTTCCAAGGAGTTGCTCATGTACGTCCACCGCGTAAGCCTATGTTACCGGTGTGGGATTTGAACTTAGTGCTTTCTGCTCTCCAGGGTCCTCCCTTTGAGCCCTTGTACGATGTGGCTTTATCCATTCTGACTCTAAAGGTGGTCGTTTTGGTAGCTATCACTTCAGTGCGTCGTATTTCAGAGCTAGCGGCGCTTTGCATTAAGCCTCCTTACTTTGAGCGGCATCAGGATAAGGTGGTGTTTCAACTTAAACCGGATTTCCTACCTAAGATTGTTTCTGCCTTTCATCTCAATGAGGACATTGTCTTGCCTTTATTGTGTCCCGCGCCTTCTAATTCTAAGGAGAGGACCCTCCATGCCTTGGATGTGGTCAGAGCCCTTAAGTACTACCTGGTTGCTACGGAACCCTTCAGGAAATCGGATTCTCTTTTTGTCCTCCCTGACGGGCCTAGGAAGGGCTTGCCTCCGGTCAAATCCACTCTCAGCAGGTGGATCAGACAGGCGGTGGTGCAAGCAGGATCTGCCAAGGGGGAGGAACCCCCTTTTCGAATCACAGCTCACTCTACCAGAGCTATTGGAGCCTCTTGGGCTTTTCAGCACCAGGCTTCGGTTGAACAAGTTTGTAAGGCCGCTACTTGGTCTTCAGTTCATACTTTTTCAAAGTTTTACAAGGTTGATGTTAGGGCCTCAGCTGATGCTGTTGTTGGCCGTAAGGTGCTTCAGGCGGTAGTGTCACGAACTACGTGCTGTTTCTCACTGGGGATCCCACCCTTTTTTGGACACTGCTTTTGGATGTCCCACATGTCAGAAATGGAGCAACCTGAACAGGACACTGGGAAAAATATAATTCTGTGAGTACTCACCTGTAGAATTGATTTTGGTAGTGTCCTGTTCAGGTCGCTCCATCCCACCCTTGTTCTGTTATCTCCTTTGCCGGTTATGGTGATTATTGTTGTAGTTGTTTTTTTCTTGAGAGAGTACATGCTGAAGCTATGTGATGTAACATGGTTTCCTGGCCTCCCGGCATGTCTCTGTTTACTGCTTTTGAACCACTGGGGGATTTTGGGAGACAGCTGCCTTATATGAGCCGGGAGGAGCTTCGATTTTCATCTTGCAGTCACTGCGCCACCTTGTGGTGGATTACCCACATGTCAGAAAAGGAGCGACCTGAACAGGACACTACCAAAATCAATTCTACAGGTGAGTACTCACAGAACTGGATTTTCTCAGGGAGGACTATGACCTAGCTCTACAAGCCATAAATGCAACAGTGTATTCTATGCAGTTCTTTATATACCAACGTTATCAACATGTGAAAATCAAATTTAAAACTATTTCATGACTTTCACAATATTGTTATAAAGTTCATAATGCAACATATATTAATACTTACTATCCTGTTGTATGTTGTATTAATCTGTTGTATGTATGTATGTATGTATGTTGTCAGTTCTTTGTAAATTCAATGCTGTAATATTGAAGCTGGTCTTAATTAATAAGCTGCCCAGTTATTTAACCTAATGTGCTCCCATGTATTTATGAGCTTCCCATTTATAAATAAAAAAGATCAAGACCCTTTCTCCGCCCCCCACCCGTCCTTCCCTCTCAGTTACCTTTGGGCAATGCTGCTGGTTTGGTAGTGTCCCGAATTAAATAAAAAGTGTTTTCCACTGCTGAAGCCACGCCCCTCCACAGTTTTGAGATTGACGATTGTCAAGGCTGCCTGGTGATACACGCTGCGTATATATATATATATATATATATATATGAACAGGCCTATTAGAAATAATGGGCAGCATTTTCCTGTGCATTGTGACTGCGTTGCCCAACGCAGTGCAGTGGTGAGGTGTGAATAGTCCCTTAGTCTGGGGGGGGGGGGCTTTCAAATGCTGGAGCCCCCCTCCCACGCACATAACCCCCCCCCCAAATACCTGTAAATCTTAACCTTCCCCTCTGAATCCAGCGCCGCGATTAGCCGCCGGCGCTCGCGTGGGCCCACACGGGTGTTGGTCCGCATTAAAGGGTAAGTCCAATTTTCGATAGAATTTTTGAAAGTGTATATTTTTTGAGGCAAAAGGATGTTAGCATGTGTTTTATGGAAGCAGTTTTCACTACCTGCAACCTGTTGCCATTGGCAATGTACACCAAGAAAAGTGAAGCACACACAGAACACTGCTGCTATGGCTGTTGTGAGGTGAGGGAGCTCACTCACACTTCCTCGTACCTCTCTTTTTGATGTATAGACTTGGTATACATTGCCAATGGTAGCATATTGCAGATGGTGACAACTGCTTCCATAAAACACATTTTCTAACATAAAAAAAATCAGCTCAGCAATTTGAGGACATCATTTTGGCACACAACAAATATACACTTTTTATGAATTCCATTAAAAGTGGACTTTTCCTTTAAACCGGACCTTCACCATGATTTATTGAGAAGCCCAACCCTTATAAAACGATTCCCAAGCATCTAAAATTAATATATTTTAAGTTTTTAGTCACTTATTATTCTTTCCCCCACTGGGCTGCAACTCTGTTCAAACTTTAGGATACGGGCGCCGCCATCTTGACTCAGAAGCATCGCACATACTGAGGAAAGGAGAGAGGATAAAGTACAGGGGGCGGGTTATAGCTGTGTTTTGCTCAGACAGAGCAGAGCTGGGGGCAGGAAAAGGTCAACAGTCCCAGAATGCACAGCAGCACAGTCAGAAGGCACTTCCTGTTTGCAGGCTGCCTGATGCTCCATGAGCCGCCATCTTGGATGTTTAAAGGCTCATAACATGCAGCAGATGTAGATAGGATGATTTTTAATGTGAGCAATCTGTATGTACAGCGTGTGGGAAACATATAAGATAGACTCTTATTCAGAGTGAAGGACCGCTTTAAATATTCACCAAGCCTGCTCACAACATGTGACTTCCTTCCTGAGCTAAACGCTGCTGACATTGTGCTCATAATAATAAGACTGGACTGTGTATATAGGTTATGAGCTGAGTGTAAGCACAGCATGCAGAAGTAGAATTTCCCAGCTACTATCAAAATGACCACTGGGGGGTGCTGCTGCATAGCAATTGTAACAGACCTAAATTACATGACATCAGCTTGGGCGTCTCGGGTGCCTGTACAATGGATGACAAAGTGTCAGTGACATACTGTAGCTTTATTCTTAGCAGAAAAATGTCACATGTGCTAATGCAATATACAATTCCAATTATTTATTAAACAGTACACAGTTTAGTAGACAGAGTAACAAAATCTAACGCTCACATAATTTCCTATATTATGACATGTGAGGCATACAGTATGTATATGTATGTATCTTTAGACTTATAATAATATACTGCAGCTTGACCCTCCTTTCCTCAGTCCTCCTGAGGGACAACTAAGATATCACTACTCATGCATAGTATTATTATTATTATTATTAATAATGTTTATTGTTGTATTCCATTGCATGAGACGAGTAACATACTGACACACACACACAGTATTCTGAGTCACATGTGACAGCAGTATTTGCAGTCTCCTATCTCTTGTAACAATAAGAATGTCCTCCACCACCTCCACTTCTTTTAGATCAGGCCTAACTTAGCATGTTGTCCAGGGCTGGGCTGGTAGGATGGGCCCAAATGCTGTAAGAGGCAACTGATTTTCTGGTGAGGAACTTGTGGGCCCCAAATGACTGTCAGATGGTAGTACCTTGCCGAAATCATTTTTAGGGCCTACCAGAGGATATTGCTTTAATTGTTGCACAATATAAAGGCAATAAATGTAAGTACCTTACTTAATTAATAACACTTAAAGCAGACCTTCACCTTGAATAACAGTCTATCTTATATGTTTCCTCCACCCTGTATATACAGATTGCCCACATTAAAAATCATCCTACCTGCATCTACTGCATTGTCTAAGCCTTTAAACATCCAAGATGGCGGCCTATGGAATCCCAGGCTGTGTTGCTCTGCATTCTGGGATTGCTGTCCTTTTCTTGACCCCAGCTCTGCTCCGCCTGTGCAAAGCACAGCTATAACCTGCCCCCTGTATTTTTGCTTCACTCTTATCTCCTCAGTATGTATGATGCTTCTGAGGCAAGATGGCAGCGCCCGTATCCTAGAGTCCTGAAAAGAATTGTAGCCCAGTAGGGGAAAGAATAATAAGTAAGTGACTGAAAACCTAAAATATATTAATTCTAGATGCTGGGGAATAGTTTTTTAAAGGTTTGGGCTTTTCATTAACTGATGCTGAAAGTCCAGTTTAAGACAAGCAAAAACACTGCTAGACTTGGAACTCCTGTACTGCTCTGATGGTGGCCTTGTATCAGTACCTGGACCTATTGGACAGTCCTCTGGTTTTCTGATGGGCCAGTCTGCCCCCAAATGTAGCGTTTCCCCAAAAATAAGACAGGTCTTATATAATTTTTTGCTCCAAAAATAGATGCTAGGGCTTATTTCCTGGGGATGTCTGGCAAGATGGTGGCAGCAGTACAGCAGCTCCAGTACGTTACGTGCACAGAGCAGGCCGGCAGCAGTAGTATGTGGGGGATTCGGCCACGTGCCCAGCATGGCAGCAGGCTGGGATAGAGACAGACAGGCTTACCTGTGTGACTTGGTGTGTCCTCACCCTCCTTTACAGCCGCTCCCATCTCTCCGCTGAAGCCTGGCAGGTGGATTATGAATTGTAACAAGGGCTTATTCTCAGGGTAGGGCTTATATTTCATGCATTAGCAAAAATTACTGAAAAATCTTACTATCTTATTTTCAGGGTAGCTCTTATCTTTGGGGAACCAGGGTATCAATCACCAGGTGTGCCCATTCAGTTAAAGCAGTGCAATATGTAATGGTGGACTTTCCCTCAAAGTGCCTGAGGGATCAAGCCTCCCTGCCACCCGCTCCATTGCTCACCTACAGAGGCAGTATGAGAATCTGGGCTGGCTGCTGGGTGTGGCGGGTGTAATTAGGGGCCTCCTTTGGATTATATGGGCACCTCCATGCACTGGAAACCTCTGTGCACAGAGGTGCTCATTGTTATCAATAGGAGCCCTCCATACATAGGCTATACCCACCAGCCAGCGGGTGGTCGGTAAGGGGGGGAGGTCATGTCTCCTGGAACTTTTTGATTTGAGGTCCCTTTAAGTCACATAGTCATGGTGGCCCTGTGGTAGCAGGGGATCTGCATCATCTTGTACTTGGCCAGCTTCCTGCTGAGACTGCTCTTGGATTCTAAAGTCATCCAGAGAATAGGCTTCATGTTGCATCATGTTGTAAAATCAAAACCGCTGCATGTGCTCTCTTGTTACCCAATTAGTTCTACTTCACCAGGACACCCTACATGGGTTATATTGTATAGCACACCACATCATAGACACTTAAACTGGACCTTCACCCTGAATAAGAGCCTGTCTTATATGTTTCCCTCATTAAAAATTATCCTACCTGCAGCTACTGCATTTTCTGAGCTTTTAAACATCCAAGATGGTGGCACATGGATTCTCAGGCTGCCTGCAAACAGGAAGTATCTTCTGACTGTGCCGCTCTGCATTCTGGGATTACTGTCCTGTTCCTGACCCCAGCTCTGCTCTGTCTGTGCAAAGCACAGCTATAACCCGCCCCCTGCACTATATCCCGCTCTCCTCAGTATGTGATGCTTTTGAGCCAAGATGGCGGTGCCCGTATCCTAGAGACCTGAACAGAGTTGCAGGCCAGTGGGGAAAAGAATAAACAGTAAGTGATTAAAAATGTTAAATATATTAATTTTAGATGCTTGGGGAATAATTTTTTAAGGGTTTGGGATTTTCATTAAATTACGCTGAAGGTCCACTTTAAAGGAAAACGCCCTTTTTGTCAGGTTTTTGGTGTTTTGCCTTATCATTTTCTTCTTCTGTGCTGTAAAATATATATTTGTTTTAGAATTGTGCCCCAGACCGTGATTTACTTAGCATCATGCTGTTTCCATGATTCTCATATTCCTGGGACTTTTGTTTTGCTACAGTGGGAGTGGTAAAAGCAATGGAGTCAAAGTCCATTCAGCAGCTTTGGCCAAGTGTGAGCAGCCTAATGAACTATCCAGGTGGGAACCCTGCCAGTAACCCTGTTGCTACTGTAAAACAAGATTGTGATTCTTCTAAACTGAGGAAGTTGAATTTCAGCAGGATGTGTTAAATCTGTCATCCCTGCCTTAGCCAGATGATTAGCAAGCTAGAGTGAGGAAAATATTGTGCCATCCCTTTGAAAGAAGTGTCGGTACTATAAAAGTGAACCAAAACCCAGGATTATTATCGCAGGTTTTGGTCTTTGCCCCCGGGCATTGTGCATCGGGGTGCCCAAGGGGCAAAGACCAAAACCCGGGATAGTCAAAATCCTGGGTTTTGGTTCACTTTAATGGTACCAACACTTCTTTCAAAGGGATGGTGCAATATTTTCCTCATTCTAGTGAAACCCCCCAGGTTGCTCACCCCAACTCACCTTTTCCCTGGCCCTATCTCGCATGTGTGGCCTCCAGGCCAATCAGCACACTCGTATGCACTGGCATAAGCTCCTCTAGGCTCGTCTATGGACTCGGCTCCAGCTGAGTCCAGGCATATGTAGCTGAGTGGAGTCGAACCCTTTAACAGGGAGCATGCCCTCGCCGGTCATTTACCAATGTCTGGCGTGGGTAAAGAAGGGACTGTCCGCTGCTCATGCATTTGACGTTGGATCGGGGGAGAAGGTGAGTTTAATGAGCGACCTTGGGGTTTTGACACTGCGGGTCATCCCGAATTGGGATGCCCCGGGGGGTGGGAATCAAACAGCCCTGGAATTTTAAAGACTCCAGGGCCGTCAGGCCTGGGTTTTGATCCACTTTAAGCCTGCAGAATCCAGCTTGTTCATGTTATCTTGGGAGCCATCTGTGGCAATAATTGCGACATGTTTGAATTTCTAGCACTATATATGTATTAGTTATGGATTATTTACTATTATATTGGTTGTTTGCTCACTGGTGGGTTTTCTACACACTGGGGCATTTGAGTGATGCTTTAAAGTGGAACAAAACCCAGAATTTTGACAATCCTCCTATCCCTGGGGCACCTCGATCGGGGGTGCCCCACTGTGTGAAACCCCCCAGATCGCGTGAAGAAACTCACCTCATCCCGGTCCTACAGCGCACTCAGCCGCATCCCCTGCTTACCTCTAACTAGAGGGATAGCAGGGGATGCAGCCGCCAGCGTGCTCGGAGTCGCTGGCTTTGACACCATCTTAAATGGCGTGACATCAGCGGCTCAGAGCATGCCGTAGAACCGGGATTATACATAGTAGAAGAGGACCCAGTGCTGCTAGATGTGAACAATTTTACGTGGCTGGGCATTAGTTTCAAGTGATTGGCCCTTGGTTAAAACGCCTCAGGCAAAGTCTTGCATTGCGTCGTGTAACCTACTCCAGTTGCTAGAGCAGCCAAGACGTGCAACAGGGCGAACGGAACTCGCAGACCAAGATCAGGCGAAGATGCTATTGCTGCCGCTCCCCCATCTGCAGTATAAGCTGCTATAGCTGCTTTTATGTTAAATGCACAATTAGTCCTTTATTTGGTGATCAGAATTAAAGGGAAGCAGGTTCCCCCTGAGTGCTTTTACCCCCCAACTGATCCCCAGGTGCCATAAGTATGGTAGCCCACTGCTCCTGGTATGGGTAGAGTGCATGGATTGGTTAAATGCGGAGGAAACATTTGTATGTGTGTGCCAAACCCCCTCCCCCCAAAAAAACACACAGTTAATCTGCGATATTGCCAGGAGAGGACCAACACCCAGGAGGATCGGCTCAGGAATCTATAAGATTCCTGGGCTGATGCAATCCCTACCTGTGGGGCATCCAAAATCGGCATGCCCCGCTGTGTGAAACCCCCCCAGGACGCCCACAAACCTTACCTGAATCCTGATCCAACGGCGCATGTGCAGGCCGTGGCCCCATCTGTGAATGGCCAGCGCGGGCGCGCTCCCTGTTAGAGGGAAGCGCGAGATGCGGCCGCCAGCGTGCTCGGAGCCGCTGAGGTAAGACGTCGCTTTGACACGCATATTTCAGCGGCTCCGAGCACATAAGCCGTAGGAGTGGGGTGAGGTGAGTTGAAGCTAGCGATCTGGGAGGTTTTACATAGCAGGGCACCCCCGATCGGGGTGCCCCGGGGAAGTGGACCAAAACCTAGGATAGTCAAAATCCTGGGTGTTGGTCCACTTTAGGCCAGGAGAGGATTTATTGATGTGCATATTGTTTAGTGGTGGATACACAACAGTGTGAGGAGGGATCAGGTGTAAACTGTAGTGTTGATAGGGGGGGGGGGCCCACTCCACATTTTTTTTAATTTCTAAAGGTTTAACCCTTTATAGTGTGCACAGTAGTTGTATTTTATTTGAAAATCTCATAAAGCGCTCTTATTAGTTTGGGGTGTCTGGTGGGCAGGAACGGGTGTCTACCGATACATATGTGATACTGTTGTAATCAATATTATTGTTGTTTATTTATAAAGCGCCATCGTATTCTGTGGCACTGTACAAAGTTACAGCAGGGTAAGACAGGAGGAATCAGGAGGACTATAATGGTTTTCTTAAAGAGGAACATCAGACCTTTTCTGATCTTCCTCACTAAACATCCTTCCCCCCTCCCTCACAGCCTTTTGGATTTTGGCGTTATATAAAATGCCGACATCTGGCAGCATTCCTGGCCGCTTTGCACCCCCCCCCCTTAGCCGTCGCTGAGTGAAGGCTGCGAGCCTTAGCCATACTCACCCTTTGCCGTCCCTCTGTCATTGCAGCCTATGTAGTGACACTGCACATGCGCAAGATCTGAGGGGCGGCGCGGAGCATGATGGCGCTGCCTGACAAGAGATGGCGCGGGGCCGAGGGATGCCGCAGTGTGATGCGATGGGTCAGGTAAACTTTTAAAGTTGTCAAATAATAAACCGAAGGGGCAGCAGGGCCGAGGCAGCCAGGTTTGGGGAATTTTCATTGTTCCCTTTAATGTTCCTCTTTAAAAAGATTTAAAAAGAGATTTTCTATTAATAAAAAAAAAAAAATACAAGCTTTAAAAAATTGCATGTTTTTATATTTCTCCACATATTTCACCCGAAATATTGAGAAAGCACTGAAAAAATTACAAACACGTTAAAGCCCAAACATTATATAACTTTTTATGGAAATCCCAGCAAAAATCAGTTAAACATTGCACAAAATGCCTCAAAATTGCTTGGCAACATGGGGTGGCAACATAATGGGTAGGCTGGCAGTTAAAAGGTTAAAGCTGATTTTGCTGCATAAAAATAATCCTATAAATCAATCTCACCCCTAAACCAAACATAGTTTTCTCTGTGTTTGATTTGGGCTGTATGTGAAGGTCCTCTGTCTCCAGCTCGTCTCATCTATTCTATAATTCAAATCTAAACAACAACAGTTACAGTATCCTGCAGGACACAGTTTCCATACATGGAGATCCCCAGGCCTAATGGAATGTGTGCGGCCATCTTAAAATCTGTTATTTTCCTGTGCAGCCCATAGAAGAAGCGAGCGCCGGTGCCAGACTGGACCTTCTGTCATAGAGAGGGAAAACCTCCCACCATGTTCTCATTTCCAGGGCCTTGTTTGTAACTGTTTCACCGGTGTATTATTAGCAACTGCTATTTTTGATCTATTCTTCATGGAAGATAATAGGAAATCTCAGCGGTTTCTAATGTGAAAAAATCCCAACCCTGAAGAACGCTGAGCAAATATTTGTACAGCTGTGAGATGGAGAATCACAGGAAGTCTGAGGGGCCGTTCTAACCATTAGGTGACATGAACATGAGGCCAATGAAGAGCAAGAAATGAAGCCTGAGTGGTAATGCAGAACCATAACCAGAACTTATATAGTAAGGAGTGATGACAGTTTTATTGTTGCCTGTGACCCTTTTAATGAGATTTCCTCTTGCTCCCTATTTCAGTGATTCCTGGGGTCAGATGTGATGAATGGGTGGAGATTTACCTTAATTCATAGTAACACCTGTGGCAGGGGTCCCCAACCTGAGACTCGGAAGCTGGGGGGGGGTACTTGGTGCCCAGGGCCGGGCACTGTAGTGCTGTGCAAGGGGATAATGCAGGCAGAGAGACAGACAGAGTAAAGGGGGGAGGGAGTTGCTCCATTACTATTATTTATACAGGATCTTTCAGGGCCTGGGAACCAATTCACCACCCAGTTTAACCCTATCAGCACTGTATAATATTCAGCAAACAGGCATATGAATCAGAAACAGGCATATGAATCCTGTACAGAAACTAGGGACCTTGGTTTGCATACAGTTGCAGTTGCATGTATTAAACCCCACGCCATGTCAAGGCGCCCTTTTTGGTAGGGTCCCTACTCCTATTTTTGTGTGCCCAAAGTTCTGATATGCACTGCAATCAATTATTTCAGAGCTACTCATCTGGGAAGCTGCCAGCCTCCCTTTAGAACATTCCACAGGGAGAGATCCATATTCACAGAATCTTAAACTGGTCGGTGAATTGGTTCCCAAGCCCTGAAAGATCCTGTATATATAAAAGTAATGGAGCAACTCCCTCTTCCTTTACTCAGAGAAGCATGACAGCCCCCCAGCCTGGAATTTGCCAGTGCCACACTTGTTTTCTCAGCTTCCTCAAGCCATATCTAGATTTTGATCCTGCCATCTAAAAGAACAGTTCACTCTCCAGAACTCTCAGGGCTCATGGGAGCAGCTATGATGGTATTACTGTGGCTGCTGCCTCATTGAGAGGAGAAGGGGGGGGGGGGCTTTGTCTCATACATCTCAATAGAAGACAGTAGTGGTGGCAGACGCAGGTAATCCCATCATGGCTGCTCCCATGGACCACAAGAGTAATTTAGACAAGACAGTCCCTTAACCCTCTTTTGTTGCGAAGATCAGCTCACAACAGGCAACTATTTTTTTTTACTATATCCAGTCCAGGTCGTCCCAGAAGTGATGACAATTGGGTATTCAGCCCCCAGGGGGCGCTCGACTGCAGGATCAAGATCAGCTGTCGCTCCTCCCGGCCCCCTATAAAAACAGGTGTCTCACTATGATTTCCCAGTGTTCATCTTGCTGTCTGGCTGCTGAAGATCGTTGGATACTCTCTCCTAGATATTGCAGCTGTGCGGGGCCTCCTAGCCCGTTGGCCGCTGCGGACCCTATTCCCACTGATCCCGCGGACCCACTACTGCCTCCCAGCCTTGGCTGACCGGGACTGTGATGGTAGGGAGAACGCTGGGGTCAGGCGTCTGGCAGAGCTAGGCTCTGGGCCGCAGATCCTGTCTAAAAGGTAGCCGGCCATAGGGGGGAGGAACCACTTATGCCCTTGTTATTCCCTCTGCCCCACAAGCTTTATTTTATTTTGTGTGTGTGTTTGCACTTTACTTTTTCTGCGCTGGCCATACTTTCCTCCCTCACTCCCTCGAGTGGTCTCTTCCTGCTCCCTCTCCCCTCCATCTTTGGCACATTACGCTGTGAGGAGGGGTCGACGCCTCTCCTGGGGCCGCGGGCCTTGTCTCCGGCGCGGAGTGTGTGTGCGCACGCGGCGCGCTGTGCGGGGGCCCCTCCGCGGGCTGTCCCATCTATCCGTCTGGGGATGAAACTGGTGGGCCTTATGGTGTCATACTTCAAGGCAGTGCCCTTTGCCCAGTTCCACATGAGATCTCTTCAGTTGAATCTGTTGACCGGTTGGGACTGGACGCAGGAATCACTGGAACTGGCAATTCCTTGGACGGAGTTCAGGCTCCTTTATGCATTCCCTCCGTTTCCACTCCTGGATCGAGTGTTGCGCAAGATAGTGTTGCCACGATTGAGCAGACCATGATTCAGGCTCAGAAGAAGTCTTCTTCCATGATATAGTGTGTATAGAGTGTGGCATGCCTACATTGCTTGGTGTGAATCCAAGAGTTTCCCTTGTCGCACATTCTCTATCTTTAAGATATTGGAGTTTTTGCAACATGGCTTAGACTTGGTTCTCCAGCTGAGCACCCTCAAGGGCCAGGTCTCGGCCTTGGCCATCTTTTTCCAAAGATCCTTTGCCAATCATAGACTGATCAAGACCTTTTTCCAAGGAGTTACATGTGACAGACTCTATGCCTTTTGGATTTTAAAGGCCTTGTTTCTGCCCTTGGACTTTTGCATAGACTCATTTTCTTGAGCATGTCACAGACGATGTCATTATGCTCTTGATTACGTTACAGACAATTTCATTGTGCTGATTGATTGTGTTACAGACTGCTATTGTTCTACTGATTGTGTTACCGGCAGAGTTGAGGGATTGTGTGCCCTGCTCCCATTGGTCTGTGCGTTTGTCATGCAGTTCTCCATCAGGTCCACGGGGGAGGTCCCCTTGCATGGAGACTTGCATATAAGGCACAGGGTGGCACTAATAAAGGGAGTTCATCTTCACCCTCAATACTGAGTTCTGTCTCTTATTGGGGGGATATATTACAATTCACTAGCCCTTGTAAGGGCTGTTCCTGGTTCCTCACGGATGACTCTGGGATTCCTGCAGCACCTCTCACCATTGGGAAAAGGACGTCTCTGGCGGGGAAGCCCTCCGGCGATAAAGGTTATCGCTACAATTGGTGGCAGCGGTGGGACGGTCCTTTCTACCCAGAGAGAGTGCTACCCTGATGGAGAGTCAGTATGACCCTGAAGGATCTACTCAAGAGCCAGGGAAGGTCAGCTAGCAACCGCCCACGTCAGGAACTGATAGCCGAGCTGATCGAAATGGATCGTGCAGCAGTGAGGACCGAAACCAATATAGAGATCGATGAAGACGCTGCTCTCGTTCAAGCGGTTCGGAACAGATTGTCGGTCTATGGCCCGAATCCATCACAGGAACTGATCGACCGAGTCTTAGCCGCAGCGGAGGCAGAGGCCAGTAAGCGAAGGGAAGATCGGCGACTTTCAACCCAGCAGCCTCTCAGCCTCAGTTACACTGGGGGAAGAAAGATTCCATTTGCAGCATTTAAGTCCTTCCAGGAAAGTGACGACGAGATTGACGGATTTTTGGCCGATTTTGAACGCTTTACACCGGGTACCCACGGAGGAATGGGTCACCATATTATCAGGGAAACTATCTGGGAAAGCTTCCGATGCTTTCCGGGCCATCCCTGATGCGGACTTACCACACTACCATCTGGTAAAGGAGGCTTTGTTAGCCCGGTATGCTGTCACCCCGGAAGCCTACAGGCGACGATTTCGGGAATCCCAAAAGAAGGGGATTCTTTCACCGAGTGGACATGTCGCCTCCATCGTACAGCATCACACTGGGTCACTGGATGCCAAGCCACGACCGCGGAGGATGTACTACAGTTGTTTTTTTTACTAGAACATTTTCTCAATGCCCTGCAACCAGAGCTAAGAGAGTGGGTACGTGACTGGAGGCCTCTAACGCTACCTGAGGGTGCTCGTCTAGCCGACGAGTACACCGATGCTCGCCGGACAGAACAGTCCGGTCCAAAACCACCACCTCCCATCAAATTTCAAGCACCTGTGGCTTCAGCGCCAACTCGTGACTCTGGGCCACATAGGCCAGCGCAGCAACCGAACCTCTCCACAGTTCAGTGCCATCGTTGCAAACAATGGGGACATTATCGCAGGGATTGCGCCCTAGAGCCTCCCCAAAACCCGTGGAGGCAACCACAACCTTCCACCTCCCGTACTCCTGCGGCACACTGTTTGGAAGCTGAGAGCAGTTCGGAAGAGTATCTGGGGGTGCTGTATGAAGCTGATCCCGTACAAGCGGCCATCCAAGACAACCGACAGCACCATCGCCAGGAGGTACGAGTCAATGGGCGCACCGCACAAGGATTACGCGACACCAGAGCCACACTTACCTTGCTCCAACCTCATTTGGTCAAGAACAAAGACCGCACCGGACACACACCGTTGCAGTAAGGGTGGCGGGAGGAGCTGTGTTTCGACTCCCCACCGCCCGAGTACATCTTGACTGGGGCGCTGGATCCGGCAGGGTACATGTGGGACTTATGGACAACTTACCCGCAGAAGTACTATTGGGAAATGATCTAGGACCAATGACTTCTGCCTACGCTACCCCTGGGCCAGCCAGCATCAACCCTGTTACAGCCCGAGCTGCCGACTCCAGCCCACTGGTTGGGGAGACCCAGGGGTTTTGTCTGCATCACGTCATGTCTGTTACAAGAAGCCCAGAAGAGGATCAGCCATCAGGTTACGTCCTTCCAGAAGGGAAACTTATGCCAAACACTATTTTTGTTGGGGGCATTGACCGTCGGATTGATCAGCCTGAAATTAAGGATTTTTTTTCAAAGTATGGCACTGTAAAGAATGTCAAAATTATTAGGGATGCCTCTGCCGTTTCTAAGGGTTAAGGTTTTGTCTCCTTTTACGATGATATAGATGTGTTGAAGATTGTGGATTCTCCGATCAGCTTCCATGGAAAGAGATTGAAACTTGGACCAGCTATAAGAAAGCAAAGCACCTGTGCACACCAACCAAGGACTTTGGTGCTGAACTCACCAACGCCTCAATATCCCAGTGTTTGGACCACACCCATGACCGATTCCTATGTACAGCCCACGTCAATGTTTAGCCCTGTTACTCACTATTTGCAGACTTGTCCTTACACAGACAGCATGTCACAGACGATGTCATTATGCTCTTGATTACGTTAGACAATTTCATTGTGCTGATTGATTGTGTTACAGACTGCTATTGTTCTACTGATTGTGTTACCGGCAGAGTTGAGGGATTGTGTGCCCTGCTCCCATTGGTCTGTGCGTTTGTCATGCAGTTCTCCATCAGGTCCACGGGGGAGGTCCCCTTGCATGGAGACTTGCATATAAGGCACAGGGTGGCACTAATAAAGGGAGTTCATCTTCACCCTCAATACTGAGTTCTGTCTCTTATTGGGGGAAACGCTATATTACAATTCACTAGCCCTTGTAAGGGCTGTTCCTGGTTCCTCACGGATGACTCTGGGATTCCTGCAGCACCTCTCACCATTGGGAAAAGGACGTCTCTGGCGGGAAGCCCTCCGGCGATAAAGGTTATCGCTACATTACCCATGTACGTCCACCGCGTAAACCTGTACTACCGGTGCGGGACTTGAATTTGGTGCTTTCTGCTCTCCAGGGTCCTCCCTTTGAGCCTTTGTGTGATGCTGCATTGTCTATTTTGACCCTAAAGGTGGTCTTTTTGGTGGCTATCACCTCGGTGCGTCGCGTGTCAGAGCTGCCCGCGCTTTGTACGAAGCCTCCTTACTTTGAGCGGCATAAGGATAAGGTGGTGTTTCCCTTTAAACCTGACTTTTTGCCTAAGGTCCTTTCACCTTAATAAGGAAGTTGTCTTGCCTTCTTTGTGTCCGGCACCGACTAATTCTAAGGAAAGGACCCTCCATGCCTTGGATGTGGTCAGAGCCATTAAGCACTACCTGGTTGCGACTGAGTCCTTCAGGAAATTGAATTTGCTTTTTGTCCTCTCAGAGTGTTCTAGGAAGGACTTGCCTCCAGCCAAGTCCACTCTAAGTAAGTGGATCAGACAGGCGGTGGTGCAAGCATATTCTGCCAAGGGGAAGGAACCCCCTTTTCATATTACAGCTCATTCTACTAGAGCTATTGGTGCTTCCTGGGCTTTTCAGCACCAGGCATCTGTTGAACAAGTTGTAAGGCCGCCACAAAATGTTACAAGGTTGATGTTAGGGCCCCAGCTGATGCTGTTTTTGGCCGGAAGGTGCTGCAGGCGGTAGTTAAATGAACTACATGCTGTTCCGCACTGGGGATCGCACCCTAATGGACACTGCTTTTGGATGTCCCAATTGTCATCACTTCTGGGACGACCTGGACTGGATATAGTGAAAAATACAATTCTGTGAAACTCACCTGTAGAATTGTTTTTGAATATATCCAGTCCAGGTCGTCCCACCCCACCCTTGTTCATTATCTCTTGTTTGCCTGTTTATGGTGATTAGATTTTATATTGGACCATTGTCCTTATGTTTTTTGTTGGAGAGAGTACATGCTGAAGCTATGTGAAATAACATGGTTTCTTGGCCTCCCGGCCTGTCTCTTTTCTTACTGCTGTTTAACCACTTGGAAATCATAGTGAGACACCTGTTTTTATAAGGGGTCGGGAGGAGCGACAGCTTTTGATCTTGCAGTTGAGCGCCCCCTGGGGGCTGAATACCCAATTGTCATCACTTCTGGGACGACCTGGACTGGATATATTCAAAAACAATTTTACAGGTGAGTTTCACAGAATTGTATTTTTTGACACACTAAAATGTCAACGATACCGCATTGTTATTGACCCATTCCAGTTGCTTATAGGGGTGCTTTCTGCTAGATTTGTCCCTTAGCCTATTCTTATACAAACTTGACGCATGCAGCTTAGTGTGCTGATTGATTGTATCCCCGTACATGTACACAAGGGAAAGGTGAGTTTTACGGGGCGACCTGGGGGTTTAACACAGCAGGTCATCCCAAATTGGGCAAGGACCAGAAGCCACGATAGTCAAAATCCTGAGTTTTGATCCACTTTTAACAGGAATAAAATCTGAATCTTAAAGCTGACTCCCAGACAGTTTTCCACTATTGCCTGTGCACCCTTATTTTCCAGCCTACTATAAAGGAAATAGAAGTGCTTCCCTTAGTCTATTCCAGGCTCTGTCTGTAAACAGAGTTCTATTCTGTGCATCAATATTTATGGCATATAGTGCTGATTGTATGAGGGCGGCTGTGTAGTGGGACTGCCAGGAAGGTAAGATTGGGGGGGGGGGGTTGGTATCAGGATGCCCCAGAGAAAGGAACCAGAACCCAGAATAGTCAAAATTCTCAGTTTGGTCCAATTTAAAACTGAGTCAGAGTGACTATTGCGAGGAGGCGGCCATAGTCACAATGAGCCATGTTAGAGCAGGCAATGCGCATGTCTAAAACAATAAAAAGATGCTGGGAAAAGATAATTAAGGCAGCTGGCTATTCTGAAGGGATCATGCCTCAGATTTCTCTATGTGAAAAATTGGGATCCCCTTTTTTTTGGTACAAATAAAAGTAAACCTAGGAAAAGAAGGTCTGGTTTAGGCGCGCTTTATAGTTGTGTCAGAGGTGTATTCCTTCCCAGAGATAAATTGAAATCTTTTAACTGGGATTCAAATGAAACCTTCTGAATAAGATATTTGCTTTTAGCTGTGTTTAGACGAGTACACTAATGCATAAATTATAAGACAGCTTGGCTAAGTGAGTGATACCAAATAATAAAATGACTTGTGTATCACCAAAACTCAAATGAAAACGAAAGTGTCCCTCACCACCCTGGGCCTCAGAGGTTGAAATGTTTCAACGTTGTCCTGCTGTTGATGAGCAGGTAGCAGTCCTCACAGAGTTTCGCCTCTAGGAGATTCGTCCCCTCTTTGGTATCTTATGGTTTTGTCAGTCGCACTTAGAATAAATACTGCAGTATGTGGAAATGAAATTAAAATATTTTATTGAAAAAATGACTGAATATATAAAGGAAATAAACTAAACTAAAATAAACCAGCGAAGGCTAGGGTTATCTAAGTACCAAGGAAGTGAATCCGTATTCACAGCTGCATGCAAGATCTGTCTAGATCTAAAGTGGTGGTGGGATTCCCACTGCTGGACTAGGATAGATCAACTACCGAAGACTAAAGGTAAGTATGTGTGATTTTCTTTTTTTTTGCCTGTACAGTCCTTTTGAAGTAAAAGTCACGTCCGTTTTCATTTTCCCAGTCCTGCCTCTCAACCGTGGCGCTGGGGGGTTTATAACAAAAGAAAACTAACCTTTTTTGAGAGAAAAAAAGCATCTTCATAATGAAATGAAATCTATAATGAGTTAGACCAGAGCCTCGAATTTCCTTGTAACAGCTTATGTAAACCACTGGTGCTGCAGGCTGCCAAATGTTTCATGTGATCCTGTTTTACTGGGGCACATTTAGAATGAATGCTCCAATTCGGGCTGTAGGAAGTTCAAAGTTGGGTCTGTTAGCAGAAAGATAAACATCAGCCTCTAACTATTTTCAGGGCCTATTCTTTTCATAACTTGATTCCACTGAGAACAATGCAGCGGGGTCAGCTATTAAAAAGAAAATTTCAGATAGTAAGCTGGTGCCAGACAGAAAGTTTCCTAAAACACGGTGCTAGAGGGGCCTCACTGACATGGGAGCGCTCCTGTTTTTCTGGCTAGCTCAGAAATAATACACTTTTGGTGTCTTGTTCACATTTTCCACTCCCCTTTTTCCTTTTGCATTGCAAAAACATAAGGACAAGCTATAACAGTAGGATTAGGTCTAGGCATCAAATTCTCTCCTTGTTTTTCTAGTGTTGCCTGCATTTCTTAACCTTCTTTCGCCTATTTCACATTATCCCTCACTCTCCTTTACTTTCCCTTCATCTGTTTTTGCTTACTTTCTTTTTATTTACCGCTATTGAGATTGGGTTTAGGGCACCATCTTGAAATCTTGCAACTTTTAAGTGGAACAAAACCAAGGATAGTCAAACGTTTTGACTATCCTGGGTTTTGGTCCTTTCCCTGGGGGCACCCCGATCCAGGGTGGCCTGCTGAGTGAAACCCCCCCCCCCCCCCCGGATCACTGCAGCAACTCACCTCTTCCCGGTCCATGGCACGTTTAAGAGTAGCAGCTCTAGCGGCCCCATACTCCGCCTCCCTCTAACAGGGAGTGTGCCCACACTGGCCATTTACAAATGCCTGGTGCAGACACGCGCACTGCTAGAGGGGAGTGGAGGATGCGGCGTGGGACCGGGATAAGGTGAGTTACTCCAGCGATTTGGGGGAGGTTTCACTCACTGGGGCTCATCGGGCTGCCCATGGTGAAAAACCCAGGGTAGTCAAAATCCTGGGTTATTCTTAATATACAGTACGTCCTGCTCCAGATAAGAATCATTACACTTGGGTATTACTGAACTGCAGAGACCGCGAAATTGGCTCCTCCCGGCCCCTCAAATACCCAGGACCTCCCACAAATCCCCAGAATTTCTCTGCAGTCTGCGAAGGACAAGAAGATGGCTCTCTCTTCTCGCAGGTGAGCGGGGCTATTAGCCTGCGGCCCTGTAGGACTATTCCCACCCGTTCCATTATTAATGTGCCTCCTAGGCTGCGCTGGTCCGGGTGATGGTAGACAGCACCGCTGTCAGGTGCTTAGTGCTTAGGCATATGGTGAGTCTCTATGGGATGCCCCTCCCGCACTATTGCCCCTTGCCCCTGTCTATCGGTGGGCCCTATGTTAAGTGTCCGCTGCCCTCCCTCGCTCTCCCTTGTAGCTCTCGGGGGGGTGGGGGGTGTATGCGTTGGTGCTTCACTTGGTTGTGTGCTTTTTGTTTTTTGTCAGTCTCCACGCTGACTTGGTTGTGATTTAAAAATGCGCGCTTCCACTGCGTTCCTCGAGGTATACTCGGCGCCATTTTTCTCTGGTTTCGTCTGCTGCGTGGCTGGCATCTACCTACCGCGGTCCGTGAGTGCCCTCGCGGGTGGCTTTATTTACCCTATATCATTATACATGTCGCTTATGGGGTTCTATTCGCTTATGTTTTTCAGGCGGGTCGAAATCTATTGGTTTCTCCCAGCCCTACTCCCTCTATTTAGTTATTAAACTTGTGAGGCCTAGTGTACTAACTACTCCCACTTCCCTAGCGGGCTATTGGGGCATCCCGGGTTGCTTTTATAGAGTGAATCCCTATCGGCCTATTGTGCCGCTATAATCACCATATGGAGGCGTCTCGGGATAATGGGTTTGGGGTTCCTTCGGGACAAGCCCGGCTGTGTGTAGCTTGTGGGGTGTCCCCTATTAGTGCTGACAATGTACGGGTCTGTATAACTTGTGCCCAGCAGGTGCTTGTGCTGCAGCCTGGTTTACCAGCGGCTGGGCCTGCGCCACGTATGGCCTCACCTACTCCCCCAAGCTTGAATTTGACTCCCATTGAGTTGCATACCAGTGGGGATTCTCAGCCTGATGTGTCTGCTAGGCTGGCTAGTGTTGAAAAGTTGCTTGCTAATACCATGGTGCGTAAGGCCTCTGCTGAAAAGCGGCACTTGATGCCTGATGTCACTCTTTTCCCTATGGAGGCTAAGGAGTTTTTGGAACTGTCTGGTTATACCCCCTTGGAAGAAGGGGAGTTGTTCTCTGACTCGGAGTCATCTGATGAGAGGCCTAGGGGTCATGATGACTCTGGCTCTGACCCCTGGGCCCCAGATGATACGGATAGGCTGTGGGCTCAGATTTTTGAGGTACTGTCTATCTCTCCCCCGGTTGCGGCCCCCAGGCAGCAGCGGGAATTGTTTCATACTGCTAAGCCACGTTTAGAGTTTCCTGAGCAAGCCCCTTTTAATAATCTCGTGCTCAAGGAATGGGAACATCCCAGCAGGCTCCCTGGAGTCCCTAAGATTTGGGATAAGAGGTATCCCTTTCCTGCTGAGGTGGTGAAGCGTTGGTCATCCCCTCCAGAGGTCCTAGGTTTATCTAACACCTCTGTCATGCATTCCCCTGATACTACGCTGCGGGATAGTGAGGACCGGTGTATTGATCAGCTGGCGTCCCATGCCTTTGCCTGTGTGGGGACGGCGCTGCGCCCGGTCTGTGCCTCTGCCATTACAGCGGTGGCCATTAGGACTCTGCTTAGAAGTGTCCTGGATGGGGCTCCTGATGATGTGTCCAGCGAGGAGTTTAATGCACTCTCTCGTTGTGAGGTTTTTGTGACTTATGTCCTCTCTGCCCTGGATGATACCATTAGGATGTGTGGCAGAGCCTCTGCCCTAGTGGTGGCTATACGCCGCTCGGTTTGGCTGCGCCAGTGGGCAGCTGACTCCGCTGCCAAGAAGGCTGTCACTGATTTCCCCTTCAAAGGACTACGCCTGTTTGGGGACCGCCTGGACCTGTTTGCTAAGGGAGGCAGGTTACCCCAGCGCAGCAGGCAGTCTCGGCCCTTTCGGGGCCAAGGCTCCTTTTCTTCCCCCTACCGTGGATCCAGACAGGGGAGGGGGGTCTCCCTTGCTGGGGCCCGAGGAGATTTCTGGGGTAGGGGCAGAGGACGGGGACGCCCTGGACCAGCCTAAGTCTTCTCCCAAGCCCCCTCAGGCATGAAGGGGTGCCCTCACCCATCTGGGTGGGGGGACGGCTTCAGCATTTTGCTCACGTCTGGAGGCTTCATGTCTCAGACCGGTGGATTCAGGAGGTAGTGTCCTCCGGTTACAAGATAGAGTTTGCTGCCTGGCCGCCCTTAAGATTCATCAGATCCCGGATGTCTCAGGACCCCATGTCAGCTCGGGCTTTAATTCTGGTGGTGTAAAGCCTTCTGGAGCTGGGCGTCATTTGTCAGGTCCCCTTACGAGAAAGGGGCAAGGGGTTCTATTCCAACCTTTTCACCGTGCCCAAAAGAGATGGGTCAGGCAGGCCCATCCTGGACTTGAAGATCCTCAACAAATTTGTCAGGTGCAGGCGATTTCGCATGGAAACTTTGCGCTCTGCTATCAGTTCCCTGCGTCCAGGGGACTTCATGACCTCTGTGGACATCAAGGATGCTTACCTTCATATTCCTTATTTTCCAGGTCATCAAAGATTCCTCAGGTTCGCTCTGGAGGATAAGCACTACCAATTTGTAGCATTGCCCTTCGGTCTCACTTCAGCTCCCAGAGTGTTCACCAAGGTGCTGGCAGGGGTGGTGGCTCTGCTCAGGGCTCAGGGCATTCGCATGCTGCCATATTTGGACGACATTCTCATCACTTCTCAGTCCCTCCATCAAGCAGAGCTGGATACTCAGCGAGTAGTGTCCACTCCAGAGTCATTTGGCTGGGTGATCAACCATCCCAAGTATTCCCCGTCTCCCTCCTTGGTGACGCCCTTCCTGGGAATAAATCTGGATACAGTTCAGGCAAGGATTTTTCTTCCTCAGCAGAAGGTGGACAGTCTGCTGGTGCAGGTTCAGCCCCTGCTCTCTTGCCCTCATCCCTCCATCAGGCAGGGAATGCAGCTGGTGGGCCTGATGGTGTCGTGCTTTGAGGCGGTTCCTTATGCACAGTTTTACATGAGGCCTCTGCAACTCCATCTTTTTTCAGTATGGGACAAGGATCCTGCGTCCCTGGACCAGGCCCTTGTTCTTTACAAATATTTTATTGAGTTTTTGCATAGATTGAAACAGTATGAGTACATACAATTGCTGTAGAGTTTGCTAGACAGGAAGCAGTTTAACTGGGTACAACATATTGATCATTGTAATTAGACATAATAGCAATAAGGAGTGATTCCAACATAGTGAATAAGCTGTGGTTGAACATATTCTACTTGTCGTAGGCGAGATATACTGGGAGTTTGCCCTAAAGATAGAGCAATACAGATGTTATTAATATAACACTAGTAATAGCTTATGAAATACTATTATGGTTGTATAGACTGGTTTATAGGTGGACTCTATTACAATGCTTACTCAGTAAACTGAGATATGGGTTTTTTAACGGACAGACACGGGGAAACAAGAAGGAGAGCTGGGAAGGGTGGTGGGGGGGTGCGAGTAGGTGAAAGAACCAAGTATCAGCTTGTTTTGTGGTAGGGTCTTAGCTATATCAGGAAGGTGGGGTCAGTTTGCCCCCTAGTTAGACCTGTGTGGTCCATCCAGGGTTGCCAGATGTGATAGAATTTGTCATATTGGTCCCTGGAGATAGCCGTTAGCTTCTCATTGCACATGATGTCTGATGTTCTGCTCTGGATTTCTGTCCAGGGTATAGTTGGGAGTCTCCAGTTTCTCGCTATAGTTGCCCTGACTGCCAAAAAGATGTGTAGTGCTAGCCGCCATTGGGGTTTTGTGTAGTTACCCACCCTAAATGAAAGAAGGGCCTCCCATGGGTTCCCCCTCACCTCAATTTGCAAGACATCTGCAATAAGTTTATAGCTCCTGTGCCAAATCTCCTGAGAAACTGGACATTCCCACCAGGAGGGGGAAAACCTGTGAATGCGCTCCGAGGTGTAGTACCACCTAAAAAGGATTTTGTGGGCGTTTTCCTGAGTCAGGGCGTTGTAAGATATTGTACTCGTGTTTCTCAGGATTATTCGCCAGTCTTCTCGTTCTCTCTCATGACCCAGCTCCCTTTCCCAATTAAGCATGTAGTTGTGTTTCCTCGTGGGAGACGTCGCTACCAGGGAGGCATATAAGCTAGATATCAGGCCCCCCAAGAAGTGGTCCCGGATACATCTGTGCTCAAATTCAGTAATTCTATATGGGGGAGGGGCTTTTTTCAGTAAGCTACAAATAAAATGTTGTAGCTGGAGAAATCGAAATACTTCAGATGGCGGGAAGTCGACCCCAGACGATAGCTTCTGTTGGGATTTCATGCCAGCTGGTGTACAGAGGTGATCAACTAATGTAAGGTTGTTCTGTGTCCACCATTTGAAGTTCCGTTGATGAGATAGACTGGGGGGGGAAGCTGGGTTGCCTAGTAGTGGGGAGGCCGGGAGGAGAAGATATGTTTTATCGTGTCCCAAATGTTCAGACAAAAGTTTAGGAGAGTGGAGAGGGGGCTGGGCCTGGAGAACCTGGGGACCCAAAGCAAAGAGGCCGGAGCCACGGGAACACAAGTGGCTATATCGTTAAGCACCCAGATTGGTTTATATCGTGGAGTATGTAGAAGAACTAATGGAGCGACTTGGGTTGCTAAGTAGTACTTATGAAGGGACGGGAAGGCTAAGCCTCCATCTTCCTTCTTACAATATAGTATATCTCTACTTATTCTGGGTCTAGATTTATTCCAGGCATATGTGAGGATTTTCCTCTGGAGAGACTCCAGTATACTCCTGGGTACCGCTATTGGAAGAACTCGGAAGAAGTAGAGGATTTTAGGAAGGTATGTCATTTTTAGTGCGGCAATCCTCCCCAACCACGATAGCCTCAGGAACTGCCATGATTGTAATAAGGTGTCTAAGGATTTAAACAATTCTGGATAGTTTGCTTTGTAAAGAGTACCTGGACTGTTGGTTAGTTTGATCCCTAGATAAGGGAGCTTTTGGACCCATAACCACTGGAAGTTCTGAGACTGCAACTCCCGGGTGCGGTCTGACAATGTCACGTCCATGGATTTGGAAGGGTTAAGTTTGAGGCCTGAGATTTTACTAAAGTCCTCTATGATATTAATGGCATTTGGGGCTGACACATGGGGGGAGGAGAGCATGAGGAGCATGTCATCAGCGAATAAAAAATGTTATGCTCCCTGCACCCCAGGGGAATTCTAAGCTTTAGTGCGAGGGGTTCAAGCGCTAGAATAAATAATAGAGGGGATACCGGGCAGCCCTGTCTGGTTCCTCTTTTGATCTGGAATTCCGGGGAACCGTACCCCGCATATTTCACGTGTGCTGTGGGATTTGAGTATATAGCGGAAACCCAGGAGAGAAGACCCGGACCGAACCCCCATCTTTGGAGGGAGGTTTGGAGATATTGCCAGGACAGCGAATCAAAAGCCTTCTCCACGTCGAGAGAGAGGAACAAGGCCTCAAGTCTCTGGGAGCTGGCACTCTCCAGAGGCTGCAGGATCCTCCTTACCCCGTCTCCCGCTTGCCTTCTAGGAACGAAACCCACCTGATCCTTATGCACAATATCCCCTAGAAAAATATTAATCCTGTTAGCGATGATTTTAGTAAGGATCTTCAGGTCCAGATTGAGCAAAGAGATGGGTCTGTAATTCAACCAGTTCTGAAGATCTTTACCAGGCTTGGGCACCATAGCTATCGAAGCCTTGAGCATTTCTGGGTCCATCGAGTTGCCCTCCTTAATATGATTATACAATCTTGCTAGACGAGGAGCCACCATAGGGGCAAGCTTTTTATAAAAAAGGGCAGTGAACCCATCAGGTCCAGGCCTCTTATTAACCTTGAGGTTTTTAATGACCTTAAGAACCTCCTCCACTCTGATGTCTTCATCCACCTTATCACTCCAGGCGGTAGAGATCAGAGGCATTTTAATGTCTGCAAAGAAGGCCCGGACTTGCTGCTCACTCTGGGGCGGGGGGGGATCATATAGGTTTGCTAGACCATTAGAGAATTCTTTTACTATAATGATGGGGTTGTTAGTGATGAGACCGCTGCTAGTTTTTAGATGAACTGGCCTCATTATTTGGTCTTGGCATTTCAATTGAGAGGCCAGCAGTGAGCCTGGCTTGTTAGCTGAAACATAGTATTTCTGCTTAGCTCTCCGGTATCTGCCCTCAGCCTCCGCAACCAGCAGGAGATTGAGTTCAGTTCTAGAGCTCTCTAGTTTTCGTAGTTTAGTCTGGCTAGGGTGACTCTTGAAGTCTTGGGAGGCCAGTTCAAATTGAGCCTGGAGCGTCTGCAACATAGCCAACCTATCTTTCTTCTTTTTAGAAGCCAAGCCAATGAAGAAGCCCCTCATCACCGACTTAAAGGCCCCCTAGACCATAGTTGGGGCAATCTGTAGATTCTCTTTGATGGAAAAGTACTCTGAGGCAAACCTGCTGGCCTCTTCAACCAAAGGTTTAGAGGATAAGAGGGAATCATTCAAGGCCCAGGAGGAGGGCTTTGATTTGGGGATTAGTGATGTGCAGGAAATCACCACCATGTCATGGTCAGACCAGGGTACCGGGTGGATCCCTGTAAATTTGACACATGGAATAAAAGTGGGTGGAACCAGGATATGATACATTTTAGTGGACAATTTATGTGGGGCGGAGTAGTGGGTGTAATCTTTCGTATGAGGATGCAGAGCTCTCCACGCGTCAAGCAGGAGAAAACTATCTAGCAAATTCCTGAAAGTTGCCCATCTTTTTCAGCTTGGGCAGAAGGGGGAAGTGACCTGTCCAGGTGAGGCTGAATAGTCGAGTTAGAGTCGCCACAGACAAACACCGCTCCTTTTTGGTGGTCACTTAGGAGAGAAAATATGTGAGCCAGAAAGGGTAGCTGCTTGGTGTTTGGTGCGTAATATGTCAAGAAAGTGACTTCAGCGTCCTGGAGGGTGCCCTGGAGTAATAAATATCTGCCTTCCGGATCTCTTATTTGTTTATTACAGGAGAATGAGGTCCCGTTACGAAACGCTATAAGGACTCCTCTTTGCTTACATTTGCAGGTTGATAAAAATAATGAAAATTTATGATTTACTTGTTTTGGGGACGAGTCTGGAGTAAAGTGGGTTTCCTGGAGGCAGACCACGTCTGCATGCATGGAGTTAAATAACTTAAAGGCTCTAGATATTTTATTTGGGGAGTTCAGACCCTGAACATTTACTGAGAGTACTTTAAGAGCCATGGTTATTTGTGGGGGAAGGTTATTCAATCTAGTTTGGTATGTAAGGGGGGCCTAGGAACCACTACGTCTCTGGGGTTGGGACGAGGAATGGTTGGTGGGAGGGGGGGAGGTATGATAAGGGAGGGAAGAATACAACAAGACAAACGTATAGAGAAGCTAATAACACATTCAAAGAAATTTAGGTCATACAATGACAAATCAGTGACTTCCATATACCCAGGAAGAAGGCTGTCCTAAGGCCGGAAGTAGGTGAACAACGGGAGGCAACAATAAACTGTAAAATGAGTGGACTAAAAATTCAAACGCTAGGTAACCTGGGCTGAATATATAGCTTTATGTGGGAGTCTTATCTCCGATACAGCGCGGGGGGTTACTCGCCCGGACTGCTTCGCCCCCATAACCGAAACATACTGGCGGAAGCTAATGGGGAAATGCGCTGTATCAGGACAAGGCCCGGACCAGGTATCTGTAGACTTAATAAACTCTAAAATGACAAAAGACCATGCCGTAACGGAGTTTAAGTAGACTTTAACCTGGGGAGGGATCTGAAATGTAGAAATTAGTTATAGTCCCGAGCAATTAAAACCGGGGCATGGTTGGGAAAAAAGGACCCTTACAACAGATCCTACTAGTATAGTTAAACAATGTGCTTAAAACATTCAAACAGAGTAACAAATGGAACAGGGGACGTTACTCATGGCCCGGGTAATCAACTCAGAACAGCAATTTAAATCGCAACACTCCAACCCAGGAGGCGCATGGTTTGGTCAGTCGACGTACAGGAAAAAAGATCTTCAAAACTCGACCCACTTAAAGGTGTAGTCCTCTTATGAAGTGGACCGGGCAATCTACGCCGGTGAGGGGTGACAAGCAGGACGCTGTAAAACTACGGGGTGAAGGTTGTCCGCGGAGCAGCGCTCCAAATGGAGAGTAAGAAAGCATGAGCGGACCCTCAGACTGGCTGGAATTTTTGCGATATGAGCCTTTTCATCGCCTGGGAGCCTTGGGAATGCTTGCGTGGACCCGGGGAAGGGCTTTCCTGGATGATGTTTATTTGGCTGGGTCTTGGGGTCCTGGGGGTGGAAGGGAGCGAGGGAGGAGAAAGTTCTATATCCGGAGCTTTAAGACCCAATCCTTTGAATTTGGCAAGGAGTTCTGGTATGGTGGTTATTTGTACTTTCTTTCCCTGGTGGGAGAAAGAAAGCTTAAAGGGGAAACCCCATCTGTACCGGATGCCACTTGCCTGGAGGACTTGGAGGTACGGTTTGAATGCTCTCCTCTTGAGGATGGTGGACTGGGAGAGATCCGCAAAAATTTGATAGTTGTGAGACTGGAACACAAGGGGCGCTTTCTCTCTGGAAGCTCTCAGTACAGCCTCTTTCGTTTGAAAGAAGTGAAATTTGACTATTATGTCCCGAGGAGGGCCCTCTATGGGTCTCTTAGTGAGGGTCCGGTGCGCTCTGTCTAGTTCCAATCTATCAATTGGAATTTCAGGAACTAATTCTTGCAGAAGGACAGTGACAGTCCCCACTGTATCTTCCATAGTTTCGAGGATGCCCCTAAAGCGCAGATTAGACCTCCTATTGTGGTTTTCAAGTTCCTCATTTTGATTTTTTAGGAGGAGTATTTCATCATGTAACAGCTCTAACCTATTGCTCTGATCTTCCAGTACTACCGTGGCGTCATACATTCTTGACTCCAGGGAGTCAGTTCTGCCACCAAGCTCTCTAATTTCCCGCAGGAGAGTGTCTGTGTGTTTGGCAGTGACTGCGGTGACCTCCTCCCTCACAATAGATCTTAGCTGGGAGAAAATCTCCTGATTGTTGGAGGAGCTGGAGGCCACGTGTGTGGGGGGGTGCTGGGATGCCGGAGGGGACCTGGGCCAGCTATCGGCCGAAACGAGGGATAGTTCCTTATTTGCACTTACCCCCATGCGGTCATCCAAGGCTGGGTCTTCTTGGAGGGTCTCTGGAGACCTGGTGTGTTCTGTCTCTAGCCTCGGACCCGCCATTTCAAGGGCCGCCACCGCCGATTTGCGGCCGTCCTTTCCAGCCCGTTTTTTGCACCCAGGGGTGTTCATTTTGGTTTTCCTCCTAGCCAGCAGGTGAGTAGGGGTCGGGTGTAGGGTGTTTAGCGCTGGTCTCAGCAAGTCCGCTTGCTGATGCGCGCTCGGTGCCTCCCGTTGTTGCAGAGCTGCGAGGTCAGGCAGCCATCTCTCACATTCTCTATTCCCCCTAGCCAGGCGGTCCCTCTCGTGGTGGCTGGTCTCCAGGAACCTATTGGCGGGCAGATCTTTTCTGGCCCCCTGCTGGGAGACATTTACCACGGATGCCAGTCTGACAGGTTGGGGGGGCTTCTGGAAGTCCCTGCAGTTCCAAGGGCGGTGGGGCCCTCAGGAGGCCCACACACCCATCAACATTCTGGAACTGAGGGCGATCAGGTTGGTTCTGGCTCACTTGACCCAACACCTTTGGGGCCGGCCTGTTCAGGTACGCTCGGACAACCGGACAGCGGTTGCCTACATCAATCATCAGGGGGGGACCTGGAGGAAGGGGGCCCTCAAGGAAGTGTCTCTGATCCTGTCCTGGGCGGAGGACAATGTTCCCTGCATATCAGCTGTGTACATCCTGGGGGTGGAGAATCTGAGGCAGACTCTCTGAGCAGGGGGACCTCTCGCCTGGGAGAATGGTCTCTCTGCGACAGGGTGTTTCACTCTCTATGTCACCGTTGGGGCCATCCAGATGTTGATCTATTTGCATCCCGTCACAATAGCAAGCTCCCGGCCTTTGTCTCCCTGTCCCAGGACCCTCTGGCCTTGGCTACAGATGCTCTAGCAATGTCATGGCGGGACTTTCAGCTCCTGTATGTCTTTCCCCCATTCCCCCTGTTGGGCAGGGTTCTGCGCAAGATAGCTCAGGAGGGGGTGCCAGCTATCCTGGTGGCCCCCCGTTGGCCAAGAAGAGTGTGGTTCGCAGACGTGGTGCAGCTGGCAGTAGATCAGTAGGCTTTGCCCAGGGTGCCAGACCTGCTCACTCAGGGTCACTTACGCCACCCCAATTTACAAACTCTGGCTTTGACGGCCTGGCTGCTGAAACCTCCATCTTGATGGAGAAGGGGCTGTCTGCCTCTGTTGTTGATACCATGATAAAGGCTAGGAAGAAGTCTTCTTCTTCCATTTACTATAGGGTTTGGCGTGCCTACATTGACTGGTGTGAGTCTAGGTCTCCTCCCTGTCGTGTGTTCTCTATTCCTAGGAGTTCCTGCAGCATGGGTTGGAGCTGAGGCTCCAACTCAGTACTCTGAAGGGTCATATCTCTGCCCTGGCGGTTTTCTTCCAAAGGTCCTTTGCCCAGCATTCTCTGATCAGGACTTTTTTCCAGGGGGTTACTCACGTAAGCCTATGTTGCCTGTTTGGGATTTGAACTTGGTCTTGTCTGCCTTGCAGGGTGCTCCATTTGAACCTGTGCAGGAGGCTGCCCTGACCATTCTTACTCTCAAGGTTGTCTTTTTGGTGGCTATCACCTCTGTTAGGTGTGTTTCTGAGTTGGCGGCGCTTTCCATCCAGCCCCCCTACTTTGAGAGACACCAGGACAAGGTGGTGTTTCGCTTCAAGCCAGATTTTCTGCCTAAGGTTGTGTCTGCCTTTCATCTGAATCAGGACATTGTTCTTCCTTCCTTGTGCCCTAATCCTAGTAACGCTAAGGAGAGGGTTTTGCATTCCTTGGATGTGGTTAGGTGTCTGAAGTATTATCTGGTGGTGGTCTACTGCACCTTTCAGAAAAACTGATGCTCTTTTTGTGGTCCCTTCTGGTCCTAAGAAGGGTTTGGCTCCTGCTAAATCTACTATCAGCAAATTAATCCGTCAGGCTGTAATTCAGGCCTACTCTGCTAAGTGGAAGATGTAATGATTCTTATCTGGAGCAGGACGTACTGTATACTAAGAATAATACAATTCTGTGATTACTCACCTGTAGAATTGTTATTGTGAGTATACAGTACGTCCTGCTCCACCCCGCCCTTGGTTTGCATTATCCTTGGATCCCCTGTATGGTGATTGTTATCATTGTTTTATAGTTACTAATTGGTTCTGTTATCATTCTCCCGGCTTCTCGTTAACTGCTTTTCAATGCTGAGGATTTGTGGAAGGTCCGGTGTATTTGAGGGGCCGGGAGGAGCCAATTTCGCGGTCTCTGCATTCCAGCGCCATCTGGCGGAGTAATACCCAAGTGTAATGATTCTTATCTGGAGCAGGACGTACTGTATACTCATAATAACAATTCTACATTCTACAGGTGAGTAATCACAGAATTGTATTTTGGTCTACTTTAAACCGGACCTTCAGCATAATTTAATGAAAAACCCAAACCCTTAAACTATTCCCCAGCATCTAAAATTAATATATTTTAAGTGTTTAGTCACTTACTTTTTATTCGTTCCTCTGCTGGGCTGCAACTCTATTCAGGACTTTAGGATATGGGTGCCGCCATCTTGCCTCCGAAGCATCACACATGCTGAGGAGGGGTCAAAAGTACAGGGGGCAGGGTTATAGCTGTGTTTTGCACAGACAGAGCAGAGCTGGGGTCAGGAAAAGGACAGCAATCCCAGAATGAGTGGCACAGTCAGAAGACCCCCCCACCCCATACACTTACCTTGTTTCCCGGTCCAACGGTGCGTGCGCGAGACGCGGCCGCATCCACGCTATTCCCTCTAGCAGGACGCGTGCCTGGGCCAGGCATTTGTGAATGTGCAGTGCGGGCACATTCACTGTTAGAGGGTAGCGGGTAATGCGGCCGCCAGCTCGCTCTGAGCCACTGGCCTTAGATGAAGGCTTAGATGACGTGATGTCAGCTCAGAGCACGCTGATTGGACGAGCATCCGCGCATGTGCCATTGGACCGTGAAGAGGTAAGTTGGCTTCGGTGATCTGGGGGGTTTCAAGCAGCGGGGCACCCCCGATCGGGGTGCCCTGGGGGAAAGGACCAGGACCCATGATAGTCAAAATCCTGGATATTGGTCCACTTAACGAAGTGTGTTTACTTGCTATCTCACGTTTGTGTCAAGGGGTGTGTTTCTAATCAGTCATTGCTTGAAGTTTACTTTTATTCTGCAGATAACTTTAGACTGTGCTCTTCAAAGTCTCTGAAATGCCTGAAGACAAAGGTAAAACAGTGAAGGACTCCTGGCAGTGCGGTCAGGAGCTTCTCTGACTTTGATGACAATGATTGATTCAAAACACAGCCCCTGACGCAAACACGAGATAACAAGTAAGCAGCCTTAGCTAACCCTTTGCCTGGATAGTCCCTTTATAGAAACAGATTAAAGAGACAGGCAAAGATTTACAAACAACAGATACTTACCAGCAGTCCCGTGCAGCTGATTCGCCCTGTACTGGGAGTTTCAGATTTCCCTCCAATGGAGATCCAGACGGCGCCATCCCCTCTCACAACCACAGCCTGTGGTCGCTTCCTGGCATCACATTGACCCAGCTCCATTTATTTAATTGCATTAATTGACATGCCTAGGGCTGTCATGCCCCCTCTGCATTGAACGGGCACAGTCACTGTTACTGACATGAGGAGACAAGATCGCCAAGGACATTAAAGGAGCTCGAAGAAAAGGCACAATGATAACAATCCATATAAATATGCTAAACGCTGGGAGGAGGGATCACGTATACACCAGACATCAATAAATACACAGGCATTTTTTTTCCTAATGGAAGGCATTAGGGGTTGTGTCACCCGTGATACACTCAAACCTGTCACCCCTGGATTTTATTCCTACCAGGAGAAGAAACCACAAGCTTGGTGGTTTTATTCAGTTCGGGTGTATAAGTGACCCCCTCCATCTCCAGATGGGTGCAGGGTGCAGCACCTGTCTTAGGGCCCCAGTACCTTTCAGATAGCCTGAGTAGGAAGAAGATGCTGTGGTGGTCAAAAGTGAGTGTTATTTATTTTTTTGGGACAATCCATTTACTATTAATACTGCTGCCATGCAGCATGCAATTGTGATGGCCAGGGGTTCTTCTTTAAAGCGGACCTTCACCCTGAATAAGAGTCTATCTTATATCTTTCCCACAACCTGTACATACAGATTGCTCACATTAAAAATCATCCTACCTGCATCTACTGCATGTTATGAGCCTTGAAACATCCAAGATGCCCAGCTCATGGAGCATCAGGCTGCCTGCAAACAGGAAGTGTCTTCTGACTGTGCCACTCTACATTCTGGGATTGCTGTCCTTTCCCTGACCCCAGCTCTGCTCTGTCTGTGCAAAGCACAGCTATAACCCCACCCCCTGTACTTTATCCTGCTCTCCTCTCCTCGTGTGATGCTTCTTCTGAGTCAAGATGGCGGCGCCCGTATCTCAGAGTCCTGAACAGAGTTGCATCCCAGTGGGGGAAAGAATAATAAGTAAGTGACTAAAAACTTAAAATATATTAATTTTAGATGCTGGGGAATAGTTTTTAAGGGTTTGGGCTTTTCATTAAATCATGCTGAAGGTCTGGTTTAAGACCGCAATTTGAGAGGCTTGCTTGGAGAGTGTGGACTTCTAGCAAAGCACCAGTGAAAAATGCTCTTTAGACTTTTTTCATCTGAATGGAATGATTAATTTGTATAAATTAGAACATATGTATATGTTAGGCTGACGCATTACGCCTCTCGCAGAGCAGCCGAGTGAATGAAAATGTTAAGAACTGTGGCTAGACTGTCTCACCTTTTTTCTTTTTTATTAAGTACATGTGAAATAAGAAGTCTTTCAGCAGAGAAGGAACATTCTGTTTGGCTTTTTCTGCTGAACAAATTGATTTTTTTTTTTTTTACAGTGAGTGAAGCGTCTTCCATGATTTTGTGGCAGGCTTTATAGGAAACTTCGCTCACAATGTTTCTCTGTAATATCAAAGCAGTCCTCGTTCCATTCTGTAATGAAGTTAATGACCAGGACTGAACATCAGTGGCTGTATAAGACCACAATTACTGCCTTTCTACACATGCAGTGTGGACGCGTCGCTCTTTCATTTGAGGATGTAATAACGAATAAGAAGGGACAAGCATTTTTTCTTTTGGACTCACAGCTGGCCAGCAGGACACGTGGAGGGGAGTGTGTTTTTGATCCATGTGTGCTGGATTCAGTAAACACCAAGGGAGCATGGCTGTGGTTAAGTGTAGATTTGTGTAGCTGTTGGGTGCATAAAGCTGGTCTTGTAACCATTGAATGATGCCTCAGTACTGCAAAGTTCATTGAGAGTGTCCTTTGTGAGTTCCCAATGTATTACCAGAATTTGCCCTTTGTCTGGGGCCCTAGCGGCCTGTAGGGATTCTCAGACTTCACTGGCTGAAAACATTTTAATATGTATTTACAGAGTTTTAGCCAAAGTAAGAATTCTTTAGGAATTGAAGTTCAAATAGTTTTACAATCAGTTGTCCATTTACATAATGCTTCTTAAATAAACAGAAGAGAAATCTAAAGCAAATCAATATTTGGTCTGAAGATGAGCAGAGTTCAAAATGAACGTCAGACGGGCAAGGTGGCAGTGTTAGTACAGTTTTAGTAGTATAACACAAAAAAGACACTGTCCTGCCTCTATGAAGTTATGAAGGTAGTCGGTTGCTGTGGGAGAAACCTGGAACTATATTACTGGTGATGTAATTTCTTTCGTTATATTCTGATTGCAGCGATATCATGGTTCTTACATGTTTCTTGGCACTTATTTAAAGTGGACCAACACCCAGGATTTTGACTATCCTGGGTGTTGGTCCACTTAGGTGGGGCACCCCGATCGGGGGTGCCCCGCTGTCTGAAACCCCCCCGATCGCCGCAAAAACTCACCTCTCCCCGCTCCCACGTGACCTCGTCCGGCCAATGACAGCGCTCAGAGCAGCTCTGGTATGCGCGTCCAAAGCCGCTTGGACGCGCATACCAGAGCGCTGACATTGGCTGCGTCTCTCGCCTCCCTCTAACAGGGAGCGCTCCTGCGCCGGCCATTCACAAAACGGACGGCGCGGGAGCGCGCCCTGCTAGAGGGAAGCGAGAGACGCGGCCGCGTCTCGCGCATGCGCCGTTGGATCGCCGGTAAGGTGAGGATTGTGGGCCTCCTGGGGGGTTCCTCCCCGCGGGACATCCCGATTTCTGGAATCTTATAGATTTCCGGGCCGATCCCCCCTGGGTGTTGGTCCACTTTAAGGTTATTACATTATGGATAGCACTGTTATTGAACTTGCACTTTAAGTACAGTCTCTTGGCTTCATATATTTGTATTTGGTCACATTTTTCTTAATGTATATTATTCCTTTTTACTCCATGCTTGCACATATTTTTCACAACCAGGATCGCTTGCATTAACCATTTATATTTTCAAGCATTAAGCTGGTAAATATTTATTGATATTACAGCCACATCTATGCATTCACCATAGCTTTTGTCTGAGTATGTTTTTTAATTTGTCTTATATCTTCATGCATAATTGTTATTTTGTCTGATATAGAATAAATGTATAATGCTATTTTTACTTGGGAGTGCAGCTAACTACTTGGGGCTTATTAGAGGTATTTCTAGAACCCCATCATTGTGTGCACGTCTATTTGGCTGAAGCTTCTGTTATCTACATGGAGACTGCATATTCTCCATAGACGCCGTAGCCAGGTGGTGGACGCAGGCAGATGCATGCTAGTGGTCTTTATATTTGAAGTTGATCCTGGATACTCTGCCTGTAAGGGCTTGGGCTGTGGGTGAGTCAATTCAAGCTTTATTTCTAACTCTGTTTCCCACTATTACGAGGATTGGATCTTCAGAGACTGCTACAATTTTGATGAAAGACTATTGTCGTCAGGAGATAGAGATTTATTTCAGCACAACCCTGCTTATTAGAGTTTTTGTACATGCTTCTTGGGGGCAGCTGTATATTCTGCCTAAGGTGCTGCTATGTAAATAGTCCAAGAGCCACTCAAACCGACCAAAATTTGGTGTGACCACCCTACCCTTAAACTGGACCTTCAGCATGAAAAGCCCAAACCCCTAAAAAAAATATGCCCTAGCATCTAAAATAAATATAATTTAAATTTTAGTCACTTATTATTCTTTCCCCCACCGGGCTGCAACTCTGTTCAGGACTCTAGGAAAGAGGTGCCGCCATCTTGGCTCAGAAGCATCACACATACTGAGGAGAGGAAAGCGGGATAAAGTATAGGGGGTGGGATTATAGAGCAAAGCTGGGATCAGAGAAAGGACAGCAAAAACAGTCAGAAGACACTTCCTGTTTGCAGGCTGCCTGATGCTCCATTAGCCGCCAACTTGGATGTTTAAAGGCTCATAACATGCAGTAGATATAGGTAGGATGATTTTTAATGTGAGCAATCTGTATGTACAGGGTGTGGGAAACATATAAGATGGGCTCTTATTCAGGGTGAAGGTCTGCTTTAACAACAGCCTTAATTTTGGGCACAAGTGAGTTAGTCAGAATATAGTCGGGTGTATAATTATCCATTACCATACAAATGATATGTATCATAATTTTCATTTGAAGGTTGAAACAAAAGCAGTGTAGGAGGCTTAAAGCGGACCTTCACCCTGAATAAGAGTCTATCTTATATGTTTCCCACACCCTGTACATACAGATTGCTCACATTAAAAATCATCCTACCTGCATCTACTGCATGTTATGAGCCATTAAACATCCAAAATGGCGGCTCATGGAGCATCAGGCAGCCTGCAAACAGGAAGTGTCTTCTGCTGTGCCGCTCTGCACTCTGGGATCGCTGTCCTTTACCTGACCCAGACCTGCTCTGTCTGTGCAAGGCACAGCTATAACCCCACCCCCTGTACTTTATCCCGCTCCCCTCTCCTCAGTATGTGATGGTTTTGAGTCAAGATGGTGGCGCCTGTATCCAAGAGTCCTGAACAGAGTTGCAGCCCGGTGGGGGAAAGAATAATAAGTGACTAAAAACTTAAGATATATTAATTTTAGATGCTGGGGAATGGTTTTTTAAGAGTTTAGGGCTTTTCATTAAATCATGCTGAAGGTCCGGTTTAAAGCTGGGTGAGGAACAGCCAGACTCTGGTGCAAAGGAGAGTTTATGGAAGACCATTTCATGTCATAGGTCATACACCGTGGCAAAACTGAGCACAGCAACAAGACACAAGGATTATCAGCAGGATGTCTCCTAAGCAAAGATCTCAAAGCAGTGAAAAGCTATTTTGAAGAAGCACAAAGAAAGGACAAGTTTGAGGACCAGTGGTGGTCTGCCAAGGAAATGTGCTGCACATACAGTACCTCAAGCTTGCTTCCCTTTATCAGGACGCCTCTTAGGGTTATTATTGTTGGGTGATTGTGCAGTTTGTGTGAAGTGAAAATGCATAGTATGGGCCAGTGACACAGCATTATATAGAAGGTTGGGACTTAACTCTCTATGCTGGGACTCATAGATCTCAACAGCATTTCTTTACACTCTGCACATACTAAATTTGAATCATTATGCTGCCCACAAACAACTCTCCCTTTTTAATATTTTTTTTTTTTTTTTTTTAGAAACGTTATGTATTTTTAGCCAGGAACAAACTGTCTGAGCTTCAGCCTTATCTAGTTTGACAAATGTCCCCAATTAGACTGTCTGCTACTGTAAAGTGACTTGTTGGAAAATGTCTGAGGCTGATCCCACACTTGAGGTCAGTAATATATGTGTCTTCCTAGCAACACCACCCACAACTTAACCCAACCCAACTAAACCCATCAAGTCTAAAACTGCCCAGAACCACAAAGTAAGAGACCGCTAAAGACTGCTTCCATCGTACGTACCTACCTCAGCCAAACTAATTAAAGAGGAACAACAAACATGAATTTAACTTTCCTGTGTGTTGTTCCTCTCTGCGGTAGCATCCTGAATTGGGATGCCCCGCTGTGTGTACCCCCCAAGTCGCCCCGCTTCACTCACCTTCTTTCCGCTCCCTTGGCGCATACGCAGTTGGGTATGATGGCCTAGATAGCTAAGCAGCCAAGCAGCACCAAAGGGAGCCGAGTGGTGCTGTCAGCCGCATCCCCCACCCACCTTGCAGCCGTGGCGTGACCACGACGCCCATTCAGGAAGGCCGGGCACGCGCGTGGCTAGAGGTGAGCAGGGATGCGGCCGGAGCGCACAGACGCGGCGAGGGCTCCGGGAGAGGTTGAGTGTTCTGGGGTTCATGGGGGCTTCACACAGCGGGGCATCCCAATTCAGGATGCCGCCGCAGAGAGGAACAACACACAGGAAAGTGAAATCCATGTTTGTTGTTCCTCTTTAATTAGTTTGGCTGAGGTAGGTACGTACGATGGAAGCAGTCTTTAGTCCTCGGCACCAGATTTCTGGACTCCTGCCCTGACAGTCTTGCACTCAGTTGCCTTTGTTTTGCCATGCTCAAAGCTGCCCCCTTGGTCGGTGATGTGGTGCTTAGTCTCCCTGCCAGTGTCATGGCTCCCTGGCACCTAGCATTGCAATATGAAGTACTGCACGGGCAGGAAGTGGCATTGCAACGTACACACAAACTTCATTTCTCGATCTCTTTGCCCCATTCAATCCTGTCCCGCTGCCCCATCCATTCCTTGCCCCCCCAGCTCTGCCCCATCCATTCCTTGTCCCCCCAGCTCTGCCCCATCCATTCCTTGTCCCCCCAGCTCTGCCCCATCCATTCCTTGTCCCCCCAGCTCTGCCCCATCCATTCCTTGTCCCCCCAGCTTTGCCCCATCAGTCCCATCGCAGTAAAGAAATGCAATAGAATTGTTGTTACAATTTAGTAGATTAGAACCCTCTGAGTCCGGCACGTGTAAGTGTACATTGTCAACCGAGGGCGCCAGCCAATGTTTTATGGCGTGCTATGCTGTGTATTTGCCAGTTGCAGACAAAGTGTTATTTAACAGCTGCATAGTAACAGAAACAATCCCCTTTATCTGGGGGACTTTGTCCTGTTCCGTTTTTAGATTCTCTGCAATTATTTCTGGCTTTCACACTCTATTAAGAAAACATTTCAGAGAATGTGAGAAAACAAGCAGTAACCCACAGGGTGGTTATACGCCTAATGGGTGTGTTGCATAATGCCACACGTTACTTATGAGGAGAAAGAACAGATTGTTATTTATGAAATCTATAGCTGTGATTTCACCCTATCCATACACTTAAAACTATGAATCAGATTTGCCTTGCCAACTCAGCCACAAGAGGAGAAAGTTACATTTGTTTTGGTTAAAGAACCATCAATAGGATTCACAATAGTTTTTATATATCAAGGTGGTATTAACACTCTAAGCTACCATATTTTTCACCCTATAAGACGCACCTAGGATTTGAAGAAGGAAAATAAGAAAAAAATATTCTAAACCAAATGTTGTGCTGAAACACCCCATTACAGGCACTGTGACATTCCCCCATCCCATAGGTAGTGTGGCATTTTCTCATCCCATTCCCAGACGTAGTGTGGCATTCCCCCCTCCCGTTCCCCATTTAGGCAGCGTGTTATGCCCCCATCCCATTTCCCATAGGCATTATGGCATTCCCTCATCCCATTCCTATAGGTAGTGTGGTATACCCCCATCCCATGCTCCATAGACAGTGTGGCATACCCCCATCCCATTCTCCATATGCAGTGTGGTACACCCCACCCACTCCTATTCCCCATAGGCATTGTGGCATTCCCTCATCTCATTCCCATAGGTAGTATGGCATACCCCCATCCCATTCTCCATATGCAGTGTGGTATACCCCCATCCCATTCCCCATATGCAGTGTGGTATACACCCATCCCATTCCCCATATGCAGTGTGCCCCCCCCCCATTCCATTGCCCATATGCACTGTGGCTTCCCTCCCCCATCCCATATGCAATGTGGCTGAATACACCCACACCCCACACTAGGGATAAGAAAATAAAAACATATACTTACATCAGCCTTGGGTTGCGACCCCTGGGACGCCAGCTGATGAAAAAGTGGCGGGAAGGGAGAGGGTAACTGAATGCTGCATGGATTGGTTGTGCGCACGCCGGTCCAAGAAATACTGGCGGTGCTAGCAGCGGCCAGAGCGGGGACAGTGGGCAGTTCAGTACGCTCTGCCAGGGTGCTAGACCTGCTCACTCAGGGTCACTTACACCATCCCAATTTACAAACTCTGGCTTTGACGGCCTGGCTGCTGAAACCTCCATCTTGATGGAGAAGGGGCTGTCTGCGTCTGTTGTTGATACCATGATAAAGGCTTGAAAGAAGTCTTCTTCTTCCATTTACTCTAGGGTTTGGCGTGCCTACATTGACTGGTGTGAGTCTAGGTCTCTTCCCTGTCGTGTGTTCTTTATTCCCAGGATCCTGGAGTTGCTGCAGCATGGGTTGGAGATGGGGCTCCAACTCAGTGCTCTGAAGGGTCATGTCTCTGCCCTGGCTGTTTTCTTCCAGAGGTCCTTTTCCCAGCATTCTCTGATCGGGACTTTTTTCCAGGGGGTTACTCATGTGCGTCCCCCACGTAAGCCTATGTTGCCTGTTTGGGATTTGAACTTGGTTTTGTCAGCCATGCAGGGTGCTCCCTTTGAACCTGTGCAGGAGGCTGCCCTGGCCATTCTTACTCTCAAGGTTGTCTTTTTGGTGGCTATCACTTCTGTTGGGCGTGCTTCTGAGTTGGCGGCGCTTACCATCCAGCCCCCCTACTTTGAGAGGCACCAGGACAAGGTGGTGTTTCGCTTCAAGCCAGATTTTCTGCATAAGGTCGTGTCTGCCTTTCATCTGAATCAGGACATTGTTCTTCCTTCCTTGTGCCCTAATCCTAGTAATGCTAAGGAGAGGGTCTTGCATTCCTTGGATGTGGTTAGGTGTCTGAAGTACTATCTGGTGGCTACTGCACCTTTCAGAAAAACTGATGCCTTTTTGTGGTCCCTTCTGGTCCCAGGAAGGGTTTGGCTCCTGCCAAGTCTACTATCAGCAAATGGATCTGTCAGGCTGTGATTCAGGCCTACTCTGCTAAAGGGAAGAATCCTCCCTTCCGCCTTACTGCTCATTCCACTCAGCACCAGGCTTCTGTTGAACAAGTTTGCAAGGCTGCTACTTGGTCTTCTGTTCATACTTTTTCAAAGTTTTACAAGGTTGATGTTAGGGCCTCGGCTGATGCTGCTTTTAGCCGCAAGCTTCTGCAGGCGGCAGTGGTATGACCTGTCTGCTGTTACCTTTGGGGATCCCACCCTACTTTATGGACACTGCTATTGGATGTCCCAAGTATAATGATTCTTATCTGGAGCAGGACGTACTGTATACTAAGAATAATACAATTCTGTGATTACTCACCTGTAGAATTGTTATGAGTATACAGTACGACCTGCTCCACCCCACCCTTGGTTTTGCATTATCCTTGGATCCCCTGTATGGTGATTGTTATCATTGTTATAGTTACTAGTTGGTTCTGTTTTCTTTCTCCCGGCTTCTCGTTAACTGCTTTTCAATGCTGGGGATTTGTGGGAGGTCCCGGGTATTTGAGGGGCCGGGAGGAGCCAATTTCGTGGTCTCTGCAGTCCAGCGCCATCTGGCGGAGTAATACCCAAGTGTAATGATTCTTATCTGGAGCAGGACGTACTGTACTCTTGAGAAAAGTATTGAACTTCTTACCCCTGTTTACCTGTAGTAAAAAGTGCCATTGACTTTCATTGTATTTCTATCTGGTGATTCACTAACAGTGCTATTCTCAGGCTTTTTTCTCATGAATTGAATTTTTTACTACCATGAGAATTTTTTTCAACTCTTAGTGAATCGAGGCCTATATCAGAGGATTTGTTACATCTATTATATGGCTGCCTCTTCACTAGACATTACATTTTCAATAGCAGATGTCCTTATGGTAAAGATTAGAGCTTGATTACATAATACTGAATAATGATTCAGCTTTGCTGAATGTTTGCTAGAATGATTGTACAGCAACCTCACTACAGTATGTTCTGCTATTCTATCATCAAGACGGGAACTCCCTCTGTTTTATGTTGTAACATGAACTTTGTTTTAAATGCCTCAACGTCTTTAATTCATATTTTTAGAAGGTGGATTCTCACAGGCCCTGGTCTGTACTGTGTTTTCTCAGTTTAGAGCCACTTTTATCATTTAACGTGAATATATCGCACTGTGAAACAGGAAGCGATAATAATGCACTAAAGTACTAAGAGTACCTAAAAATTAGAGGATTTTAGATCCTCTAAATAGTCTCCCCTTAGGGCATCGCAATTTGATGCCCTGCTGCCTAACAATCCTTGAAAATAGGCTTTTAATACTCACGGTTCCTGGGTTCTGCAGCACAGAAATCAGCCGTGACTCTGGTGGTCAGTTGGGTTTGCCAGATGGGCAGTTATATGAACTGGGTAAGATGTTAAACTGGACCAACAACCTGGCACAACTGGAAAAGAAAGGTAGCAGCCATTTTGGAGCTTACTCTCCCAGCATCTCAGCCATGCTGCTGCCTGGATTCAAGTGACATAACAGGCAATTCATTAAACCGGATCTTCGGCATGATTTAATGAAAAGCCCAAACCCTTAAAAAAATGATTCCACAGCACCTAAAATAAATATAATTTAAGCTTTTAGTCACTTATTATTCTATTATTCTTTTTCCCACCGGCTGCAACTTTGTTCAGGACTTTAGGATACGGGCACCACCATCTTGCCTCAGAAGCAACACATACTGAGGAGAGGGGCAAAAGTGCAGGGGGTGGGTTTATAACTGTGCTTTGCTCAGACAGAGCTGGGGTCAGGAAAAGGACGGCAATCCCAGAATGCAGAGCGGCACAACCAGAAGACACTTCCTGTTTGTAGGCTGCCTGATGCTCCGTGAGCCGCCATCTTGGATGTTTAAAACCTCATGACATACAGTAGCTGCATGCAGGATGATTTTTAATGTGAGCAGTCTGTATGTACAGGGTAGGGGAAACGTATAAGATAAGCTCTTATTCAGGGTGAAGGTCCGCTTTAAATGCTAACATGATAAGGTCATAGTAATAAGGTAACACGGCAGACAGCTGACCTGTATACAGCGCTAGGACTGGCGCTGCCTGATTGTTGCCAGCAACAGGAAGCACCACCAACTCCCATTTGGACAGGTAAGTACTTTTTTAAATTGACCACTGATTTGTGTGCAATCAGAAGCAGTCAAGAGATAACACTGAAGCCTGTTGAGTTAAACTGGACCTTCATCCTAAATAAGAGTCTATCTTATATGTTTCCCCCACCCAGTACATACAGATTGCTCACATTAAAAATCATCCTACCAGCATCCATTGCATTTTCTAAAATTTTAAACATCCAAGATGGTGGCCTATGAAGGTGCAGGCTACCTGCAAAGAGGAAGTGTCTTCTGACTGTGCTGCTCTGCATTCTGGGATTGCTGACCTTTTTCTGACCCCAGCTCTGCTCTGTCTGTGCAAAGCATAGCTATAACCTGCCCCCCTGCACTTTTGATCCCTCTCCTCTCTTCAGTAAGTGATGCCACTGAGCCAAGATGGCAGATCCCATATCTTAGAGTGCTGAACAGAGTTGCAGGCCACTGTGGAGAAGAATAAAAAGTGAGTGACTAAAAATGTTAAATATATTAATTTTAGATGCTGGGAAATAGTTTTTTAAGGGTTTGGGCTTTTCATTAAATGATGCTGAAGGTCCACTTTATACACTGCTTGCACTGCTTGTCATGATAAAGGGAAGACTTGTGTCAGGTTCCATAGTTTCCTGCAGAGGGGGATTCCAAGTTTAAAGTGGACCAACACCCACCGGTGATCGGCCCGGGAATCTATAAGATTCCCGGGCCGATCACCTCCCTCCCCGCGGGACATCCCGATCAAACACCCCAAACTCCTTACCTTAGTTTCGGCGGCGGCCGGCCGCCGCCTCCTCCCTCGCGCCCCTCTAGACGTGCGCGTGCCTGCGCCGGCCGTCTGTGAATGGCCGGCGCGGGCACGCGCGCGTCAACAGGGACGCGCGGGAGGCGGCGGCGGAGGAGCCGCTTGTCCGCGGCTTGTCCGTCGCCGTGGGGAGAGGTGAGTTCGGGGGGTTCGGGGGGGTTTCACACAGCGGGGCACCCCGATCGGGGGTGCCCCACCGAAGTGGACCAAGACCCAGGATAGTCAAAATCCTGGGTGTTGGTCCACTTTAAGAGGAGGCCGGATTCTCATGAGTGTGCAGGAACATTTCCATGAGGGCACAAAGTCACCAGGCACATGACTAGAGTAAGCAGTTAGTCGCCTGATGCAACAAAGATAACACTAGTGGAAGAAAATAAATGTTGGAATTACTTTGATCCCTTTATCCAACTATGCAGAGATCTAATCAAACAGATTTACTGCGCTACAGCTTAGCATTAAGCATGTAGAAAAGTGCCTTGTAGCTTCGGCTCTGTTATTTAAGGCGAAGATTGTGATCTAATTATAATTCATTCCTCATGTTGTGAATTCCTCTTACTGACAGCTTGACTAAGGCTTATCCGCCTGATTTGACATTGCATTGGAATCGGCAGCTAGTGTAAAATGCTCTTCTACAATTTGCACGCTAGTGCAAGAGTAACTAACGCTATCGTACTTGACAAAGCTTCCAGCCATATTTGTGCTAGAAACCAATTACTTGTCAAACCAAGTTTGAATATGAGTGCTATGGTAAACCTGATGTGTGTTTTGTCCTGGAACAGCAGGACCAAGCGGTTCCCACAGTGATTCTCTTTCTCTCCATTTGGACACATGTACCTACTGTATGAGTAAACAACCACGGTCCCAGTACACCGCAAATGGGACCACTCCAAGACGGCACCACTCACCCTTCAATAATCATTCATTGATACCATATATAATGATAGAAATAATCTTTAATCCATCAGCAATGCTAAAAACATGACAAACAATATATCATAGCTACATACATTTAAAAAACACATAGACAAGCCCCCAGAAGGAATATCCTAATTCATACCCAAATCCCATAACATATATCTAAAAATTTCCTCCATGATAAATCCCATGACCTTCAAACTAAAGTGCTAATGTACAAGCAATATAAGTGCTAATCAAATATAATCTACAGCTAACTGTGAACAGGGCAAACTATCTGGAATCAGTTCACCTCAGTGCAAATAAGAAAGAATGCCCTCCTGCTGGGTCCAATCGATATCCTCATCCACACGTTCCGTGACCACCACGTTACTTTATCAAGGGGTTAATTGTATGGGGTTAAAGTAAACATGATGTCAATTTTGCCCTAGGACAGCAGAAGAAAAAATTGGGCACGAAGCGGCTCCCCCTCTGTTTTTCTTCATTTTGGTCATAGGCACCTATGGGGTTAAAGTAAACCTGATGTCAGTTTTGCCCTGAGACAGCAGAAGAAAAGATTGGGCACCGAGCAGTTTCCACAGTTATTATCTTTTCCTTTATATTGAAAACAGGCACCTATGTGGTTAAAACGGACTTTCACCCTGAATAAGAGCCTATCTTATATGTTTCCCACACCCTGCACATACAGATTGCTCACATTAAAAAATCATCCTACCTGCATCTACTGCATACATCCAAGATGGTCGCTCATGGAGCATTAGGCAGCCTGCTAACAGGAAGTGTTTTTCCCATTGCATGGCACGGCCTGCTTCACGAAGTCATTACATCGGGGTTATTCCGCCACAAGGTGGCGCAGTGTACTGCAGAAGAGTTGTGGCTCCTCCCGGTACCATATAAAACGGAATCACCATAGACTTATCCAGTGTTCTCTCTGCAGTGATTCTGCGAAGATAGAAGATGGCTCTCTATATTGCGCAGGTGAGCGGGGCAACCAAGCCTGCGGCCCTGCATGGCTATTTCCACCCGTTTCCGGACCCTCTGTGCCTCCCAGCCTCGGCTGACAGTAGAGGAGCACTAAGGTCAAGTGCTCAAGGAGCGCTGCTCCAAGCCGCAGACCCTGTACCACAAAGGGGTAGCCGGCCATAGGCTTTATGGTGAGCCTACTAGGGATGCAGAGTTCCTGTCCTAGCTTCTGAGGGGGTGAGTGTTTTTGGTGACTGTTTACTTGTTCTGGCGTTTTGGGGTCCCCTCTGCCCCCCCCCCCCCAGCCTGGGCTCTAGCCGCGGCTCACTCGCTTTCCTCTCTCCCTCCCCGTCGTGTGCTTGGGGGAGGGGGGGCGGGTGGTACGCTCCGCTGCGGGTGGCGCTATTTGTGTGAGGCGTTTTTTCTACTGTGATGGCGAGGTCACGTGAGCGTCGTTTTCGCGCTCTTCGGGGGGGGGGGGTGGTTCCGGTGGATGACACGTATCGCGTCGTCCTCCCACGGCCCGCCCCTCAAGGTTCCTCTGCCTGCGCCATTTTGCTTCTGCTGCTCGTCTGAGGCCCTTCTCATCCCAGAGCTGCGGCAGTGATCCCTGTCTATTGTCGCTTCCTCCTGTGATCTGGCGGCTGGTGCCCTTGCCCTACTTGGTCCGTGAGTCCCCTTCGGGGGTTTTTGGTTTCCTTAGGGCATGTGCTGCGGAATACTTATGTGTCTTTACTTATGTCTTTCAGGCGGGACAACTGTGGGTCGTGGTTTCTCCCGGTCCTACCCCTTACCATCCCTCATCTTCCCTTACTGGCTTCTGGGGGCATCCCGGGTGGCTCTTGTTAGCCTTTACCCTGTGCTGGCCTATTGCGCCTTTCTTAATCACCATATGGAGGCTTCTGGGGATAGCGTGCTTGGGAGTGTTCTCTCTGCAGTGATTCTGCGAAGATAGAAGATGGCTCTCTATATTGCGCAGGTGAGCGGGGCAACCAAGCCTGCGGCCCTGTATGGCTATTTCCACCCGTTTCCGGCTCTGTGCCTCCCAGCCTCGGCTGACAGATCGGGTGACAGTAGAGGAGCACTAGGGTCAAGTGCTCAAGGAGCGCTGCTCCAAGCCGCAGACCCTGTACCACAAAGGGGTAGCCAGCCATAGGCTTTATGGTGAGCCTACTAGGGATGCGGAGTTCCTGTCCTAGCTTCTGAGGGGGTGAGTGTTTTTGGTGACTGTTTACTTGTTCTGGCGTTTTGGGGTCCCCTCCGCCCCCCCCCGCCCTGGCCTGGGCTCTCGACGCTGCTCACTCGCCTTCCTCTCTCCCTCCCCGTCGTGTGCTTGGGGGGGGGCGGTTGATACGCTCAGCTGTGGGTGGCGCTATTTGTGTGAGGCGTTTTTTTTCTACTGTGATGGCGAGGTCACGTGAGCGTCGTTTTCACGCTCTTCGGGGGAGGGGGGGCGTGGATGACACGTATCGCGTCGTCCTCCCACGGCCCGCCCCTCAAGGTTCCTCTGCCGGCGCCATTTTGCTTCTGCTGCTCGTCTGGGGCCCTTCTCATCCCAGAGCTGTGGCGGTGATCCTTGTCTATTGTCGCTTCCTCCTGTGGTCTGGCGGCTGGTGCCCTTGCCCTACTTGGTCCGTGAGTCCCCTTCGGGGGTTTTTGGTTTCCTTAGGGCATGTGCTGCGGGATACTTATGTGTCTTTACTTATGTCTTTCAGGCGGGACAACTGTGGGTCGTGGTTTCTCCCGGTCCTACCCCTTACCATCCCTCATCTTCCCTTACTGGCTTCTGGGGGCATCCCGGGTGGCTCTTGTTAGCCTTTACCCTGTGCTGGCCTATTGCGCCTTTCTTAATCACCATATGGAGGCTTCTGGGGATAGCGTGCTTGGGGGTCACGGTGTGCGTGCCGTGCGCCCAAGGTATCCTTGCGCTCCAGGCTGGGCTGCCCGCTTCGCTCCCCAGCTCTGCGCCCACTTCGGCATCGCCTACCCCCTCGCGCCTGCATTTAGCCCCCAGTGAGGGGGATACTAGCGGGGGGTCACAGTCTGATCTGGCACTGCATGTGGCCAGTATTGAAAGTCAGCTTGCCAGGCCTGTTCCACGGAAGGCCTCTGGCAAGAAGCGGCACCTAGCTCCTGTGACATCCCTCTTTCCTGAGGAGGATGAGGGACCTGATACTTTTGTTGGCCTTTACCCCCTAGAGGAGGGGGAACTCTTTCAGGACTCTGACTCCTCTGAGGACCAGCAGGAGGGCTACGGCAGTGACCCTGGGTCTGCGTCTGGGGAGGACTCATGGTTCCCTGAGGACACTGATAGCCTGTTAGTTCACATTTTTGAAATCTTGCACATTAGGCTCGATTCAGAGACACATTCGTCTGGACTTCCGTAGCTGTCTGTGAAAGTTTTAGTGGGTGTTTGTCATTTGTTTGCTTTTTTTCGTTCATTTTTCATTCGTACGAACGTTCGGGAAAATGTATATATGCGCTTTTGATGAACAAAAGCAAATCGGATAATTTCCGTTAGTTCGGATCATTTTCCAAACAAAATCTGATATTTTTCATTCGTTCAGATAACTTACGTTGTTGGGATGGGCTTGCGTCTGATTCAGAGAGCTGATTTCTGACGGACCACCACCCTATAAATCCGTTTGATTTCCGATCCACTTACGGGACCTTTGAGGGCTCGGATTGCTATTGTTGAATATGTATTGCGGTTGTGTGGAGGAGTCTGCGCGCGTTTAGCACCAAGGCATTGCATGTATCAGCATGGCCGAGGCCATAAATTGTATAGCAATGCATACCTAAATCAATACATTTCATGTATGCTTTATAAAAGCATTTTAATGCTGACCTTAATTAGTCCTTAGGATGTAAACCTTTATTTTCCCACACATCCATATAATTGCTATATTTTTTTAGACTTATGTCCTTTGTGAATTATATTTGGATTGTTGAACTTGAATCTTAATTTGTTGTAGGAGTTCTTGTTTTAGTTGGTTACCTTTGCTTTGTGTAAATATTTTATATTTGGTTGCAGGAACCGCAAGATGTGCCACTCGCACAACATACAAGCAGTGTTTGGTCCAGCTATGCGATTCCTCAGTGTTCTTGCAGGGCATCCAGGGTCGTCCCATGATGCTTATATATTGCAGAGCTCCGGCTTATTTCATCAGTTTGAGTCAGGAGAATTATCTGGTGGATGGCTCCTGGGTAAGTTTGCTCACATTCCATCAATCCATTTTCACTGTATGGCAATGAATATAGTTGATGACTTATGTCTTAACCTATGGCTGTTTTTAGCCCTTGATGACATGTTAAACAATATTGTAGCTTAGAATGTGTATTTTATGTTAGTACTTTTAAATTCTTTCAGGGGATTCTGGATATCCACTCCTGCCCTTGCTCCTGATGCCCGTTCTTTGCCTGCAGAATGCGGGCCAGGGGTTCTCTAATTGGGGCACTATGCAAAACCCGGGCCATGGTGGCGAGGGCCCTCTGGCTTTTGAAGTCCAGATTTAGTTGTTTGGACCATGGGGGGGGGGGGGGGGCACTGCAGTATGACCCCAACAAGGTTATACCAATAATTTAATTTACGTGCTAGAGTGGCACAACTGAGTGTCAGGGTCCATCAGTTGGTGGGCGAGATGCAGGAGCTGCGCGACTCATTGGGGACCACAGATGAAGAATAATGTTCTGTGGCCTGCCATTGTTATGTATTTAGTTTTTTTATAGTTGTAAAAATTTGAAATTTTCAAACATTTTAAGATTTTATATTTTATGATGGAATAAAAAAAAAGTTTCAGTGTCATTTCATTTACAAAATACATTAACCCAAAACTAATGGTCCTAGAAATATTTAAAGATGAATATTCACATGACCGATAAGTGATTTGGGTAAATTTTAGGGACCGAAAATGGAAGAAGAACCTAATCACGAAGTGGTTTGGGTGAGCTTTAAGGGTCCAAAAGGGAAGATGGAGGATAGTGCTAAGTGATTTAGCTAAACATTGTAGTAGAAGTGAGGGTGGCAAATATGTAGGCGAGCACTTTAATGAGTTAAGTTTGCAGTGCGCAGGCGCAAGATCGTAAGGATTTCCGTCTGGGAAACAGAAACTAATGGGAAACGTAAAGGATTCGTGGGAGGATATGATGGGAAAAGGGCAAAAACTAAAGCCTACGTTGTAACGTGAAAATGAAACGGAAAAGTCACGCTGGAAAATGACATCCTCGTATTCGTAATCTGCCGTACGAACGGACGGAAACTTTACAGAAGGATTGCAGTGCATGCATAGAATCGCTCGCACACTCATACGAGAGCGGAAATATTTCAAAAAAAAAAAACAGATCGGCACTAAAACGAAAGTATTTTTATGTCTCTCTGAATCGAGCCTATTGTCCCCCCTGAGGTGGCTAAGAGGAAGCAGGGTGAGCTCTTACGTCCTGATAAACAGCGCCTGGAGTTCCCTGAACAGAGCCATTTCACTAATATGGTGCTCAAGGAGTGGGAACGTCCTAGTAGATTGCCCACGGTGCCCAAAGGGTGGGATAGGAGGTATCCCTTTCCTGCCAACCTGGTCAAGCGATGGTCGTGTCCCCCTGAGGTGGACGCTCCCGTGCTAGGGCTGTCCAACACCTCGGTCATGCCTTCCCCTGACACTACTACACTGCGGGACAGCGAGGACTGGTGCATGGATCAGCTGCCCTGCCATCCCATTACGTGTGTGGGGGCTGGGCTGCGCCCGGTCTGCGCTGCTTCCATTACAGCTATTGCCCTTAAGAAACAGTTCAAGCATCTCCTGGAGGGCGCTAGGGCAGGTAACAGGGGGGAGTATTATAGGTCCCTTTTGCTTTGCTCTGATTTTGTTGCCTTTGTCCTGCCATGGATGATGCGGTACGGATGTGTGGTAGGACCTCTGCCCTTTTGGTGGCTATGCACCGCTCTGTTTGGCTGCGTCAGTGGGCGGCTGATGCTGCCGCTAAGAAGGCTTTCACTGGGCTCCCCTATTCTAAGCATACAGCACGTCCTGCTCCAGAACATATTCATAACGTATGGGTATACCTCCGCCTTCAGCGCCGTGCACTGCAGATCATGAAGAAAACAAGCTCCTCCCGGCCCTACATATACCGGAGGACCTCCCACAATCCCCAGATTTCTCTGCAGTGCTGGAACTGCGAAGACATGAAGTATCACGCTCTCGCAGGCGAGCGGGGCTTGACAGCCCGAGGCCCTGCGGGACTATTTCCACCCGTCCTCATTGTGAATTAATGCCTCCCAGCCTGGGCTGCGCGGGTCGGGTGAAGGTAGGCAGCACCTGGTGTGCTTATGGAGCTAGACTCCACTGCAATTCCCCAACCACAGGGTAGGCGGTTTAGGCTGATGGTGAGCCTCCAAGGGATGCCCCTCCCGCATTATTGTCCCGTACCCCGCGTAGTGCTGAACCCTATTATCGGGTCGCCATTCTCCCTCTTTTCCCCGTCCACTTAGGGGGAAAAGAAAGGGGGGGGGGAGGGTACGCGTGTGGCGGTCCCAGTGTACCGGTGTGTCACGCTCGTGGCTTCTATTCTGCCCTTTATTAGCTCAGAGATGTCAGGGCCGCGCTGCTTGCTCCTTTTTTCGGCTGCCCCTGTGGGTTTTTTACTTTATTGCCACTTAATATTGTTGCCGTGGTGCCCGCGCTTACTGTCGGTGTCTGCTCTATGGTACGTTAGGCCTGCTGGTTGTCTTATTGCCTTATTTTTTACTTCAGAGCTTCGCGCTCTTTAGAATGGGCGGGGCCTTTGTCAGGCGTGCTCCGCGTCACGACGGAGTATTTAGCCTGCTCTTCGAGCTTCGCCGGGCGCCATTTTGGTTAGATTCCCGTGCACGCGTTGTGGCGGTTTCCTTCTCCACTTGAGCTGTAAGTGCCCTTGCGGGCGAATCCCTCTCATTATTGTCTGCCCATCTGCGCATGTTCCTGACATCTCTTTCCCATTGTGTCTTTCAGACGCTGAGTTCCTGGCGGCCTCTCCGTCCTCATATACATATATACCTATATACCTATTCATATATTTACTTTATACGTATACATTGCTATACTCATACGTATAAGGAGCGGCCCTTCCCAAAATCTCCCACATTGATCAGCGGGTAGTTGGGGCATCCAGGGTTGCTTACGGCATAAATCCCTATCGACATCCTATATTTAAACAATCACCATATGGAGGCATCTCAGGATTGTGTTACCGGGGTCCCCTTGGGACAGGACCGGCTGTGTATATCGTGCGGTATCCACCATGCCGAGGCGGACGGGGCACGTGTCTGTGCGTCATGTTCTGAACAGACGCTGGAACTGCGAGCGACACTTGAGGTTGTTCCTCGCTCCTTCCCACCCCTTCCCCCTTCCCTAAACCTCACTCCTGTCGAGTCTTATACAAGTGGGGAGTTACAAATAGATCCCTCTCCTAGGCGGCCCACGCTGGCCCAGATCGTGGAAGGCTTGGCTGGCCGGATCGGCCCAGTTAGACAACGGCCTTCTACTCCTGCGGCTTCGGCCTGTGCTATGGGCTCTGAGGAGTCCTTGTCTACACGTGCTAGTACCACGTCGGAAGAAGGGGACCTGTTCTCTGACCTAGGCTCACCTGACGAGAGACCGAGGGGTCAGGATGATGCTGGTCTGGATGTCTGGGACCAGCTTGACATTGACGGGATGTTACTCAGGATTTTTAAGGTATTGTCCGTTTCGCCACCAGTGCGGTCTCCAGGCCGAGAGGGGGGCGCTTTCATACCGCGCCTGCGGGCTTGGAATTTCTCGAGCAGGCTCACTTCCATGCTCTTGTTCTTAAAGGGTGGGAATGTCCCGCTGCTCTGCAAAAGACTCCGGAGGACTGGGTTTGGAAATACCCTTTTCCCCCCGAGATGGTAGATATTTGGTCCTCGTCCCCAGTAGTGGACGCTCCGATTATTGGGGTCCCCAACCCCCCATTCCTTACATCTCTGGCTTACAGCTCCCTGCGGGACGCTGAGGATCGGCCTATCGATAGGCTTGCTTCCCACACCTTTACCTTTGCTGGCACGGCGCTGCGCCCTGTTTGTGCCGCGGCTATCACGGTAGTGGCCGCTAAGACTCTTATAAGAAAGTCCCTGGAGCATCAGCCTGAAGATTTACCCTGGGAGGTGTTTTATGCACTCTCTAGTTGCGATATTTTTGTTAGATTTATCCTTTTGGCCTTGGATGACACCATCAAAATGTGTGCTAGGACTTCTGCCAAAGTGGTGGCTATACATCGCCTGCTCTGGCTTCGTCAGTGGGGGGCAGACGATGACGCTAAAAGGATCTTGACGGGGCTCCCCTTTAGAGGGCATCACCTGTTTGGGGCACGTCTGGACTTTGAGAAACAGGACAGTCCACCCAGTCAGAGGCGGCCGTTGCGCCCACCGTGGAGCAGGGAGACCCCTCCCCCTCCATATCATTCCGCTGAGCAGGAACCGGGGTTGCCCCCTGCTGGGTCTGGTTTGGGTTCCTGTCCCAGGAGTGACGTTCAAGGCCCGGGGCCCTCTGGTCGGGCTAAGTCCTTTTCCTTCCCTGAATTCCCTCATGCATGATGGGACGCCCTCACCCACCTGGGTGAGGGGATGGCCACTGCACCTTACTCCTATCAGGAGGCATCCTGCCTCGCTCTGGTGGCTTTAGGTAGTTCCCCCAGAGATGGAATGGTGTTTGCTGGGTGGTCCTTCCCTGAGTCGGTTAGGAGAACTATGGTTCCATGCCCTTCTTCGGGCATGGGTGCAGGCTTAACTGGGCCTGTCAGGTATGGCTTCCCTGCGGAACGCCATTATCATATAGAATCTGGGGCCCCTGAGCGGGTCTGCCCCCCTCTCCCTTCTAGGATGAGGGAGTTTATCTGCCTAACACCTAGGGGGGTGTGGCATCTGTACCATAAGCTTTCGGCCTGGCGCCCTTGACAGGGCTGTCTGTGCCCCATGCCCCAGGGGCCCTCTGGCCGCTGGTGGCATGTTTGGATTTCTTTCTAGGCTCTAGGGAGCCTTCTGGATACTGAGCCCTCTACGACTGGGTATTGGTGTTCACTAACACCGTTGAGTCTTAAACTAAGCCCCCTGTTGCGCCCTTGTACGCACTGGGCTCAGGAAGGGTGTGATGGCTCACACGGCACCAAGGGGCGTTTTACAGGGGACCTATCAGGCTCTCCTGTTCCCTCACGAAGAGCTTAGGGGATGGAACTTGACAAAACCGGAGCCCTACTCGGCTCCACCCTCTAGTCCCTGGTTTACACCAGGCGTAGGTTTCACCCAGTGCCTTTTTTTCCTTGGCTATAAGGAGTTTACGGGTATGAGTCCTCTGGTCCTCCGTCCTGTATAGTGATTCCTCCAGACAGCTTCGCTTCTGGTGAGCTGATTGGCGGCTCGTCCTTTGACACCATTTGTCTCTGGGATCTTTGGGCTCTGAGGTGACTTAGCCATTAGCCCTGGATGAGGGGTTTGCACCCTGGGTCTGGGTCTGCTTACCTTGCCCCTTGTGGAGGCGGTTATTCTTGTACTGGTTACTCGTTAGTACCGTGGGGGAGCATTCCATACTCTTTGCCTTTCCCTGTTGGTTACCATGGTACCTAATCAGGCAGGATGACAAAGGGGGCCTATTCTTCTGAATCCCCCGGGGGTTCTCAGGAAGGGACCTTGAAGGTTCTGTTTTCCTAGGTGATTTCTGGGCATAAGGAGCACGTTGTGGGTCCTAGTTGGGGACTACTCCTTCTTGTACTCGTCCATTGGGGGACTTGTGGCCTTAATAGGACAGTGGTTGCTCCTGGTTCCTGCAGAATTCTTGGGCCTGGATCCATTCCAGGGGAGCCCTGATTCCTTGGGGGACTTGATATTCCTTGTCCTTCCTGAAGTATCCCTCCCTTGGGAGGTTCTCTGTTGTGCCTCTGGGCTCACACTGGCAGGGTTCTGTGGGACCCCGCCTCTATTACAGGGGTCTCCCCCTGTTATTAGCCAGATTGGTCTGCCCTGGTTGGGGTTAGTGGTTCTGGCTGGGTAGTTTACTTGAAGATGTTATACCCTTGCCCTACTGGGCGTGGGGAGAGCTTGCACTAGTCCCTGATGGCAAGCAGCACCTTATGCTTGGGGCCTGGGAGGCCCAGTGGGGTGTGGGTTCTCAGGGAGTTCTGCTGAGTACAGCGGGAAGGTAGTTCCCTCATGAGGACTATTTTTAACATAGTATGGTGCCTTTACTTTAGACCTACCTTAGCGTTGGCAGGATCTGGGGCTTACCCTGCCGGGAGATCACAGATCTCGGGGTGTCTTGTTCCTTGGAGGCTCTGGACTTTGTCTTCCTCCTTATTTTCTTCCTTCTGCCACGCTGGTTTAGCTTATGTTGTCCCTATGCTATTCGCTGGGTCTAAACTCCTTCCCTGGCGGGAGGGTATCTGCTCCTGGGATTGGGGTCCTACAAGCAGTGTTTGGTATGGGCTCGCTACTTGACTCGGTCTATGGCTGAGGCCTGATCTGTCCTTCTATTACGAGACCTGATCCAATTTTTTGTTTGCATTCCTCAGGGTCTGCTCAGGAGCATTCCTGGGGATCCCTAGTTCCCCCCTTTGGGGAGGACTTATTCTGATGACCTACCAAGGGTCCCTACAGGTCTTAGTCAGGTCCCCGTCTGACCTGCTCCTTCCATTAGGTTGCTCCTCTGGGGAGGTTATTCCAGGCAGTGATGTGCCATAGGGAACGGCACTATTGGTGGTTCTAGTCATTATATATATATTTCTTATATATATGCATGCCTTGGTACAGATCTATACCATGAGGTGAGGGTACCCGCCTCACACTAAGTTGGATTCAGGCGTTACTTCGTCCTTTCTGCCTTGGACGGATCCTCTGGTCTCGGGACTATGATCTAAATTACTATGAGATGAAAGGGATCTGTGCCCCTCTACCGGGGTTAGAGATCTGCCGGAACTGTCTTGTCCCTGACGGGATCTTATCTTGGGGTCTACCGGTGCCCCTTCTCGAAGTACCGGATTGATTGTTTTCCATGGATTAAGGGCCCCCTGGCCTGGTCCTATTTGGTTGGTCGTCCTTCCGGACCTGTAGGACTCTTTCGGCTCTGCTGAATACTATTGTGAGCACTTCTGTTGGTCCCGTCTGCGACCTGGACATGTATTCCCCTTTGGGAAATGTTTTGAGTTACCATGGCTACCCCCTCTTGTAGTGGCATGGTTAGGCAGTTATTTTGGCCTATCCTTCTGGAGGAAGATTCTTCCTCCCTATTGTTTTTCGTTCTTTTACTATTAGTGCTTGGCTTGCCCTGTAGCACTATGTTCTGGCGTTCAAGCTGGCTAGTCCGCTGCTTGCGCTCAGTTCTCCCTTTACAAGGTTCAAAGGTTGAGGTTAGAGTATTGCTCTTGTTGTTGATAGCATGGTTAAGGGTGACAGCGCTTTACTATTGGCTGTGCCTTTTCAAGGGGATCCCACCCTATTGTGGACACTGCTATTGGATGTCCCATACGTTATGAATATGTTCTGGAGCAGGACATGCTGTATGCTTAGAATAATACAATTCTGTGAGAATCTCACCTGTAGAATTGGTATTATATGCATACAGCATGTCCTGCTCCACCCCACCCTGGTTTCACTTTGTTCTGGATCCCTTGTATGGTGATTGTACTCACTTGGTGTTATTGCCAGACACTCTGGGTGGTTGGTTTCTCCTGGCTTCTCTTCTCACTGCTTTTCAATGCTGGGGATTGTGGGAGGTCCTCCGGTATATGTAGGGCCGGGAGGAGCTTGTTTTCTTCATGATCTGCAGTGCACGGCGCTGCCTTGCACTTGTGCCTTGCGGTTCAACGTCTGTTGGAGTCAGGAGTCATTTGCCTGGTGCCTTCCCAGGAACGGGGTCGAGGGTTCTACTCCAATCTGTTCACGGTCCCCAAAAAGGACGGGTCCCTGAGGCCCATCCTGGACTTGAAGGGTCTCAACAAGTTTGTCAGGTTCAAGCATTTTCGCATGGAGACTCTACACTCGGCGGTCAGTACCCTGCGCCCGGGCGACTTCATGACCTCAGTGGATATCAGGGATGCCTACCTTCACGTGTCAATCTTTCCAGGTCATCAGAGATTTCTCAGGTTCGCTCTAGAGGATCAGCATTACCAGTTTGTGGCCTTACCGTTCGGTATCACCTGAGCCCCTTGGGTGTTCACCAAGGTGCTGGCGGGCGTGATGGCTCTGCTGCGGAATCAGGGCATTCGCATCCTCCCTTACCTGGACGACATTCTGATTGCGGCTCAGTCTCTTCATCAGGCCGAGAAGGATACTCTGGTGGTGACCTCCACTCTCGAGTCCTTCGGCTGGGTGATCAACTATCCCAAGTCTTCACTGTCTCCGCCTTTGGCGAGGTCCTTTCTGGGCATGACTCTGGATACCTCTCAGGTCAAGGTATTCCTGCCTCAGCAGAAGGTGGAGGGCCTTCAGAAGCAGGCACGGACTCTGCTCTTGTGTCCCCATCCTTCCATCCGGCAAGGGATGCAGTTGGTGGGCCTGATGGTGTCCTGCTTCGAGGCGTTCCCCTTTGCTCAGTTTCACATAAGACCTCTTCAGTTGCACCTCTTGTCAGTCTGGGATCGGGACCCTGTGTCCCTGGATCAGGAGTTTGACTTCGTGAAGCAGGCCATGCCATGCAATGGGAAAAAGACAATTCTGTGAGTTCTCACCTGTGGAATTACTTTTACCATGCATGGCACGGCCTGCTTCACCCCACCCTTGTTATCGTTGTTCTTGGTTGCCTCTTTATGGCGATTGTTCCAAGTTAGTTGGGGTTTTGTTACCTTTTTTTGACCTTTATTAGCTCCCGGTTTCTTGACTACTGCTTCTCAACACCGGATAAGTCTATGGTTATTCCGTTTTTATATGGTACCGGGAGGAGCCACAACTCTTCTGCAGTACACTGCGCCACCTTGTGGCGGAATAACCCAGATGTAATGACTTCGTGAAGCAGGCCATGCCATGCATGGTAAAGCAATTCTACAGGTGATTACTCACAGAATTGTCTTTTCTGACTGTGTCGCTCTGCATTCTGGGATTACTGTTCTTTCCCTGACTCCAGCTCTGTTCTGTCTAAGCAGTGCACAGTTATAACACCACCCCCTGTACTTTATCCCACTCTCCTCTCCTCAGTATGTGGGATACTTCTGAGGCAAGATGGCAGCTCCCGTATCCTAAAGTCCTGAACAGAGTTGCAGGGGGGAAAGAATAATAAGTAATTAAAAACTTGAAATATATAAATTTTTGCTGTGGAATAGGTTTTAAGGGTTCGGGCTTTTCATTAAATCATGGTGAAGGTCCGGTTTAAAGCTTGAGGAGATATACTGTACAGCAGCATGTGGATGCTCTTATTGGTATTGGTCAGATCTTTCTAGCCCACATCTGTAAAACTGGCCTGCAGTGTCATCAGATTTGGCCCCTGAGTATGCCCTGCCCCCCCTTTCCCACTCTGTTATCTGTGAGTGACAGGGCTGGGGCGGTCGTGGGCGTTACCTTCAAACCAAGCGCACACCCATACACTTGCTGCCCAGCGGTGCTTAGTCCCCGAGAGGCTAGTTGAGAAGCCCAACGCCGGCCACATTGCACCGCCAGATTGCAGCCTGGCAGCTCGAGATTGCGGGATCTGCTTTAATGTAAAACTCTGCTCCTTTGATAATGTAGTAGGGAAGCACTTTTCTCAGTGGTTGACAAATGCAACTTGCCAACCAGTCTGAGCTAGATGCCATCTTCCTCTACGCAGGATAAAGTCCAGCCATCTTTGCTTGTTAGTGACTGTGTGAGGTAAAGAAAGGGAGAGAAGCCTTTTCCATCCCATCATGGAAAGTGGAATGCTGCTTTAAAGAGGACCAACCATGTAATTGACTGACCCTGGAGTTTAAAAGACTTCAGGACTGGCCAATTAAAGTGGGCCACAATTGTCCTTGGAGTCTTTAAACCGGACCTTCAACATGATTTATTTTAAGCCCAAACCCTTAAAAAACTATTTCCCAGCATCTAAAATTAATATATTTTAAGTTTTTAGTCACTTACTTATTATTCTTTCCCCCACTGGGCTGCAACTCTGTTCAGGACTCTAGGATACGAGCTCCGCCATCTTGACTCAGAAGCATCACATATTGAAGAGAGGAGAGCGGGATAAAGTACAGGGGGGCTGGTTATAGCTGGGCTTTGCTCCAACAGAGCAGAGCTGGGTTCAGGAAAAGGTCAACAGTCCCAGAATGCAGAGCAGCACAGTCAGAAGGCACTTCCTGTTTGCAGGCTGCCTGATGTTCCATGAGCCACCATCTTCAATGTTTAAAGGCTCATACCATGCAGTAGATGCAGATAGGATGATTATTAATGTGAGCAATCTGTATGTACAGGATGTGGGATACCTATAAGATAGACTCTTATTCAGAGTGAAGGACCGCTTTAACCCTTTAAGTGCCAGCCTTCCTGGAGTTTTTGTCACACTCTGTTGCCAGACCATTTTGCACTATTTTGCGCTCCCCATGTTCAACTGTGATTTTTGAAGTGATTTCCCAGGAAAATGATATATTGTTTTTTTCAGCAAAGCTTGGGCTTTAACATGAAATGTCTTGTTTCCCAATATTTTGGGGTGAAAATTGTGCAAAAAAATAAAAAAAAACTATTTTTTACAATTTGTAGTGTTTTTTTGTAATAAAAAATGTAAGTTTGTCAATAAAATCTTATTTTGTGTGAAACCCCAATTTCTCCCGGTTACAGCGGTACCACATATGTATAGGTAGACACCCTTTCCTGCCCAGGAGACTCCCCCAAACTGAAACAACACTTTAGGAGATTTTGAGATAAAATACAACTATGCTTTGCAATATGCGCACCTTGCAGTTTTTCAAGAAAACAACCCTTTACATTTGAAATACCCCAACAAACTATATATTTCCTAGAAGTATACACCTCAGTCTTTCTAGGCGTACCAGGCTTGTTGACATAGGTGCCGTTTTCTGGAAGTAATCCCTCATTGTATTCTTTGGTTACAAAGGGTTTCCCTAAAAATTAATAAAAAAGCAGAATCAAAACCACATTTTCCTAAAAAAAAACTATATGCAAACCATAAAAAACTGAAAATCTGAAAAAGCAACATCCCCCAAACAGAACGATACCCAACATGCATAGGTTCAGTCAAGGAGAGAGTTGCCAAACACACCAAAGTAAAGCATGCGCATAACGGTAATTTTACTTCAAAATTTCAGCAGACAAAGTGCGCACCTTGTGCTTTTTCTACCAAAACAACCCTTTACATTTGGAATATCCCTGATAAACCATATATTCCCTGAAAGTACACATGTTAAGCTTTCTAATCGTACCCAGCTTGTTGTAGTGGGCTCATCTTTCTGGGAGTAATATCTCGAAGAATTCTTAGGTTGCACAGGGTTTCACAAAAAATTGTATAAAAAAGCAGAATAAAAAACACCCTTTCCTAAAATATCAATATGCAAATAAGAAAAAACAAACAACATGCATAGGTACCTGTAACCTTTTAACTGCCAGCCTACTTGAGATTTTGTCACCCTCTGCTGACAGGTAATTTTTCACCATTTTGCGCCATGCTTAAGTGTGATTTTTGCAGGAATTTCCAAGAAAATTGCAAATTTTCTTTTTGTGGCACTTTTTTTAATATATTTTTTCTACTTTTTTTAATATATTTTTAAGTAAATAAGTAAAAAAAAATAAAAAAATATATATATTTTTTTAATTGTCTCCTTTATTTTAACAAAAACATTTATTTTATTAAAGAAAACCATATTGCACGTGAAAGCCCCATTTCTCCCGATTACAATGATACCACATATGTATTGGTAGCCCCCCGTTCCTGTCCAGGAGATCCCCTAAACTTAGAAGAGCACTTTATAACATTTACAAATAAAATACAACTACTATCCACATAATAAAGGGTTAAATAAAAAAAATTGGTGTGGGGTCCCCCTTTACGGGGGGGGGGCACCATTTCTTGGGGGAATATAAGGGTTTTTTTGGGAGGCAGGTAATGGGGGGTCTCGGGGTTAATGGCAAGTCACCCACTGGCCGCAGGTGACTTGCCAGACCCCCGAGCCTTGTGAACTGGTATAGGGGTCACATTGGACCCCTTACCAGTTCACAAAGGGTTAAAAGTAAAAAAAAACACACAGACACACTTTTTTTCAAAATAACTTTATTAACAAAAATATTTTTTTTTTATTATTTTTTTTAATACTTACCTCCCATCCATCCCTGTGTCCCACGCTGATCACTTAGGCTTCTGCTCTCCTGCTGCTGCTGGAAGCCTTTTATACCTACTGGGTTACAGGTAACAAAGGGTTAATTAAAAAAAAATGACATAGGGTCCCCCCTCGAAGGGAGGGGGACCCCATTTTTTTTGTATTTTTAAGGGTTAAAACCCTTAAAAATCCCCCCAAAAAATGGCGTGAGGTCCCCCCTACCCAGCGTAACCAGCCTGTGATCAGCTATGGGGGCTTGTAGAACAGGACGCAGGGGCCAGCTTTAGTGGCCCCTGGCCCTGCGGCTACAAGCCGTCATAGCCTAGGGCCACGGCTCTTCTGCCCCCCCCCCTGGGCTTTGGGGAGGCAGGTAATTTGGGGGGCCAGGGGTTAATGGCAAGTCACCCGCTTGCTGCAGGTGACTTGCCAGACCCCCGAGCCCTGTGAACTGGTATAAGGGGTCTCATGGACCCCTTACCAGTTCACAAAGGGTTAACAGTATTAAAAAAAAGACAGACACATGTTTTTGTAAAACTTTATTAAAAAAAAAAACATTTTACCTTTACTCACCTCCGATCTTCAGAAGCAGTGTCCTGCGGCGATCTGATGCAGGTGACAGCTGGGCAGAGAAGGGGGGAGGCAGGCGATCGGAGGAGATTTCCTTTCTGGGCATGAATCTGGATACCTGTCAGGCCAGAGTGTTCCTACCTCAGCCAAAGGTGCAGAGGGTACAGGATCTGATACGTGTTCTCCTGACCAACCCTCGCCCTTCTATTCGGCTAGGGATGACTCTGGTAGGTTTGATGGTGGCCTCCTTCGAGGCAGTCCCCTTTGCTCAATTCCACATGAGGTCGCTACAACTCCATCTATTGCTGAAATGGGACAGATGTCCACAGTCCTTGGATCAGTCATTTCTGATGTCTCCCAGGGTTCGGCAGTCCCTTCAGTGGTGGAGGCTGGAATCAAGCAATCTGATGAGGGGCAGATCGTTCCTGGCCCCTTGTTGGGAGACGGTTACCACGGATGCCAGCCTGTCGAGCTGGGGAGGTTTCTGGAAGGATCAGCAGTTCCAGGGGTTGTGGGGTCCTCAGGAGGCTGACACCCCCATCAATGTCTTGGAGCTCAGAGCTATCCGCTTGGTTCTGTCGCGTCTGACACTTCACCTACAGGGTTTACCGGTTCAGGTTCGATCAGACAATCGTACTGCGGTAGCTTACTTCAATCACCAAGGACTCGCAGCAGGAGTGCCCTCAGGGAAGTCTCTCTGATTCTGACATGGGCGGAGACCAATGTTCCTTGCATCTCGGCAGTATACATTCCGGGAGTGGAGAACACGGAGGCGGACTCCCTGAGCAGGGGATTCTCTCTCCGAGGGGAATGGTCTCTCAACCACAGGGTATTTCGGGCCCTGTGTCACAAGTGGGGGATTCCGGAGGTGGATCTCTTTGCCTCTCGGCACAATCACAAGCTCCCAACCTTTGTATCTCTGTCTCAGGATCTTCTGGCCCGGGCAGTGGATGCCTTGTCCCTTGCCTGGAGGGATCTGGGGTTTCTGTACCTGTTTCCCCCCTTCTCCATGGTAGGCAAGGTAGTGCGCAAGCTGGCTCTAGAGGGGGCACCAGCAATTCTGGTGGCCCCAAGGTGGCCAAGACAGGTTTGGTTCGCAGACGTCGTAAGATTGGCGGTAGATCAGTACAGGCTGCCACTGTTTCCGGATCTGATCTCTCAGGGTCAACTACTTTACCCCAATTTACAAACGCTTGCTTTGACGGCGTGGCTGCTGAAACCTTCATCCTGAGGGAGGAAGGTTTGTCTGAGGCGATTATTCAAACCTTGATTAGAGCTAGGAAGAGGTCTTCCTCTACCATTTACTATAGGACTTGGCAGTCCTATATTGACTGGTGTGAGGCTAGGGCCTTACCTTGCAGGGTGTTTTCGATTCCTAGGATTTTGGAGTTTCTACAACACAGTCTGGATCTGGGGTTCCAGCTCAGTACTTTGAAGGGTCAGGTTTCTGCCCTGGCTGTCTTTTTTCAAAGCTCTTTTGCTTTGCATCATCTGGTCAAGACTTCTTTCCAAGGGGTCACTCATGTTCGGCCCCCTAGAAAGTCTTTGGTTCCCGTTTGGGACCTAAATTTGGTTCTTGCGGCCCTCCAGGGGCCTCCTTTTGAACCGATGCAGGATGTGGCTCTTTCTGTGCTCACTCAAAAGGTGGCCTTTTTGGTGGCTATTACCTCTGTTTGGCGTGTCTCTGAGTTGGCGGCTCTGTCTATTCAGGCCCCTTACTTTGAGAGACACCAGGATAAGGTGGTTTTTCGCTTTAAACCAGATTTCCTTCCTAAGGTGGTTTCTGCTTTCCATCTCAATCAGGATGTAGTTCTCCCTTCCTTGTGTCCTAAGCCTAGCAATGACAAGGAGAGGGTTTTACACTCTTTGAATGTGGTTCGTTTTGTGAATTACTATTTGGTTGCTACTTCTCCTTTTCGTAAGACGGACGCCTTGTTCGTGGTGCCTTCCGGGCCCAGAAAAGGTTTGGCGCCCGCCAAGTCTACCATTAGTAAATGGATACGCCAGGCCATTGTTGGGGCCTATTCGGCTAAGAGGAGGGTTCCTCCTTTTAAGATCACTGCTCATTCTACTCATGCTGTTGGGGCTTCCTGGGCTTTTAAGCACCAGGCTTCTGTTGAACAAGTTTGTAAGGCTGCTACTTGGTCTTCCGTTGATACTTTTTCAAAGTTTTATAAGGTTGATGTGCGGGCCTCAGCGGATGCTGTTTTTGGCCGCAAGGTTCTGCAAGCTGCAGTGTTTTAAATTGGTGCATTTTTTTGCTGTATTTGGATCCCCACCCATGACGGACACTGCTATTGGATGTCCCATATGTCATGAATAGTGGAAGCGGGGTGTGTGACATACTTGGAATAATACCATTTTGTGATTACTCACCTATAAAATGGTTATTATAAGTATGTCACACACCCCGCTTCATCCTGCCCTTTAGTATTCTGGATCCTTTATATGGTGAACCTTTTATTCTTAGTATACAGTATGTCCTGCTCCAGATAGATTACTTACACTTGGGTTATCCTCCGCTGCACTGCAGAGACATGCAAAACAGGCTCCTCCCGGCCCCTCAAATACCCGGGGACCTCCCACAAATCCCCAGATTTCTCTGCCGTGCTTACTGCGAAGACATGAAATATCACTCTCTCGCAGGTGAGCGCGGCTATTAGCCTGCGGCCCTGTTGGACTATTCCCACCCGTCCTTCGTGTGATGTGCCTCCCAGCCTGGGCTGCGCTGGTCGGGTGAAAGTAGGCGGCACCGTGTGTGCTTATGGAGCGCTGCTCCACCGCAATCCCCCACCAAAGGGTAGGCGGTATAGGCTGATGGTGAGCCTTATGGGATGCCCCTCCCGCATTATTGCCACATGCCCCGTGTAGCGGTGGGTCCTGTACAAAGGGCCGCCATCCTCCCTCATTCTCCCCGTAGCCTTCGGGGGGGAAAGAAGGGGGGGGGGGGTCAGTGCGTATATTGATTACGTGTATGACTAGATATGTGGTGTCAGCTGCAGCGCTGATTTGTCTGTTTTTTACTATTACATGGCCGTCACCGCGCGCGTCTCTTCCCTCATTTGGTTCCCTCGGACGGCGGCGTTACCTCAGACGCTGCGGCGTTATCATTGGCTGCTGTCTATGGGCTTCGCACTCTTCGGGGGGGCGGGGGACTGGCTTGGTGCGCTCCGCGTCACTGCCCGCTCTGGCCCGCCCTTCGAGGTTCGCTCGGCGCCATTTTGATGTATAGTCGCGCGTGCGCGTGTGTAACGGTCCCCCCTTCCGCGGTCTGTAAGTGCCCTCGCGGGCGACCTTTATACTCATTGCTTACTGTGCATGGTTCTGACGCCCCTTCTTCTCATTGTGTCTTTCAGACGGGTGAATCCAGTGGCTTCTCCCGCCCCGGTGTAATTGTCAGTTGGGCCTAGTATAATTACTCGCACTTCCCTGCGGGTCATTGGGGCATCCAGGGTAGCTTACAGCGTCAATCCCTACTGGCCTATTGTGCCTATTAATCACCATATGGAGGCATCCCAGGATAATGTGACCAGGGTTCCTTACGACAAGCCTGGCTGTGTGTAGCTTGTGGGGTCTCACCTATCTGCGGTGACAACGCACGGGTCTGTGTTCCTTGCGCACAGCAGGCGCTAATGTTGCAACCCACCCCTCCTGTGGCTGGGCCTGCACCTCGTCTCACTTCACCTACTCCCCCAAGCTTGAGTCTAACCCCCAATACAAGCGGGGATTCTCATCCTGATGTGGCTGCTAGACTGGCCAGTGTTGAAAAATTGGTTGTGCGTAAGGCCACTGCTAAAAAGCGTCACTTAAACCCTGATGCCACTCTTTTCCCTACGGAGTCTGACGAGTTGTTGCATCTATATGGCTATACCCCCTCAGACGAAGGGGAGCTGTTCTCTGACTCAGAGTCATCTGACGAGAGGCCCAGGGGTCATGACGATTCTGGCTCTGACCCCTGGACCCCGGATGATACTGACAGGCTGCTGGTTCAGATTTTTGAGGTTTTGTCCATCTCTCCCCCTGTTGCGGCTCCCAGGCAAAGGGGTGAGCTTTTTCATACTGATAAGGCTCGGTTGGAATTTCCTGAGCAAACCTATTTCAATAACCTCGTGCTTAAGGAGTGGGAACATCCCAGTAGACTTCCCAGGATACCTAAGAGTTGGGACAGAAAGTATCCCTTTCCTGCTGATATGGTCAAGTGCTGGTCATCGCCCCCCGAGGTCGATGCTCCTATTCTAGGGCTGTCTAACACCTCTATTATGCACTCCCCTGACACTACTACGCTGCGGGATTCTGAGGACCGGTGCATTGACCAATTGGCATGTCATGCCTTTGCATTTGTGGGGGCGGCTCTGCGCCCGGTTTGCGCCTTGGCCATTACGTCTGTGGCGCTCAGGGCCCTGATCAGAAGTGTACTCGAAGGCCCTGATGAATTGCCACCTGATACGGTTAATGCACTGTCTAACTGTGATGTGTTTGTAAACTTTATCCTATCTGCATCAGGCTTCCATTTAAGGGGCTACGCCTGTTTGGGGACCGCCTAGACCTCTTTGCTAAAGGAGGTAAGTTACCCCAGCGCAGGCGGCAGTCTCGGCCCTTTCGGGGCCAGGGCCCCCTTTCACTCCCCTACCGAGGTGCTAAGCAGGGAAAAGGGGTGTCCTTCGCAGGGGCTCGTGCAGATTCCTGGCATAGGAGCAGAGGACGACGTCCTGGCTCTTCCTGGGGGTCTAAGCCCAAATCCTCTCCCAAGCCCCCTCAGGCATGATGGGGCACCCTCGCCCGTCAGGGTGGGGGGACGGCTACAGCACTTTGCGCACGTCTGGAGGCACCACATCTCAGACTGGTGGATTCAGGAGATAGTGTCCTCTGGTTACAAGATAGAGTTTGCTGTGCGGCCCCCCTCAAGATTCATCAGTTCCCGGATCCCCCAGGACCCTGTCTCAGCTCAGGTCTTGATGCAGGCCGTGCAAGGACTTCTGGATCTGGGGGTCATTTGCAGGGTCCCCTTAAGAGAAAGGGGCAAGGGGTTCTATTCCAACCTTTTCACTGTGCCCAAAAAAGATGGGTCAGTCAGGCCCATTCTGGATTTAAAGATCCTCAACAAGTTTGTCAAGAACAGGCGCTTTCGCATGGAAACTCGGCCATCAGCTCTCTGCGCCCAGGGGATTTCATGACGTCTGTGGACATCAAAGATGCTTACCTTCACATCCCTGTGTTCCCGGGACTCCAAAGGTTTCTCAGATTCGCGTTGGAAGATCAACATTACCAATTTGTGGCCTTGCCATTTGGCCTCACTTCAGCTCCCAGAGTGTTCACCAAGGTGCTGGCGGGGGTGATGTCTCTGGTATGGTCAAGGGGCATACGCGTGCTGCCCTACCTGGACAACATACTCATCACCTCTCGGTCTCTACAGCAGGCGGAGTTGGACACTCAGCTGGTGGTGTCCACCTTGGAGTCCTTCGGCTGGGTGATCAATCACCCCAAGTCCTCTCTGTCCCCTTCTTCGGTGACCCCATTCCTGGGAATGATTCTGGATATGGTTCAGTCAAGGATATTCCTTCCTCAACAGAAGGTGGAAGCTCTAACTGCGCAGGTGAGGTTCCTGCTCTAGTGCCCCCAGCCCTCCCTCAGGCAGGGAATGCAGCTGGTGGGCCTGATGGTGGCGTGCTTCGAGGCGGTGCCCTTTGCTTAGTTCCATTTGAGGCCTCTGCAACTTCACCTTCTGTCAGTACGGGACAAGGACCCAACGTCCTTGGACGGGGTCTGTGTGCTCCCCCCCTTGGTCAGACAGTCCCTTTGGTGGTGGCTGGACCACAGGAACTTGCCGGGGGGCAGGTCCTTTCTGGCCCCCTCCTGGGAGACGGTCACCACGGATGCCAGTCTGTCAGGTTGGGGGGGATTCTGGAAGTCCCTGCGGTTCCAGGGGCGGTGGGGCCCTCAGGAGGCGCACTTGCCTATCAACATTCTGGAGCTGCGGGCGATCAGGTTGGTACTGGAGCAGTTGACCAATCACCTGAGGGGTCTGTCTGTGCAGGTGTGCTCAGACAACAGGACGGCGGTTGCCTACATCAACCATCAGGGAGGGACCCGGAGCAGGGGGGCCCTCCAGGAGGTGTCGCGGATTCTGACATGGGCGGAGGCCAATGTTCAATGCATTTCGGCTGTGTACATCCCGGGGGCAGAGAATCTACTGGCAGACTCTCTGAGCAGGGGGACCTCTCGTCAGGGAGAGTGGTCCCTCTGCAACAGGGTATTCCAGTCCCTGTGTCACCGTTGGGGTCTACCGGATGTGGATCTGTTTGCATCCCGTCACAATCACAAGCTCCCAGCCTTTGTCTCCCTGTCTCAGGATCCTCTGGCCTTGGCCACAGATGCTCTGTCCATGTCATGGCAGCAATTTCGACTCCTGTATGTCTTTCCTCCATTCCCCCTGCTGAGCAGGGTCCTGCGCAAGATTGCTCTGGAAGGGGTGCCAGTGATTCTGGTGGCCCCCAGGTGGCCAAGAAGAGTGTGGTTCGCAGACGTGGTGCAAATGGCAGTAGCCCAGTACGTTCTGCCAGGAGTGCCAGATCTGCTCACTCAGGGCCCCTTACGCCATCCCAATTTACAAACTCTGGCTTTGACGGCCTGGCTGCTGAAACCTCCATCTTGATGGAGAAAGGCTTGTCTGCCTCGGTGGTTGAGACCATAGTGAAGGCTAGGAAGAAAACTTCTTCCATCTATTATAGGGTATGGCGTACCTACATTGATTGGTGTGAGTCTAGGTCTCTTCCCTGTCGGGTGTTCTCAGTCCCCAGGGTTCTGGAGTTTTTACAGCATGGGTTGGATTTGGGTCTAAAACTCAGTACTCTGAAGGGTCAGGTTTCTGCCCTGTCTGTCTTCTTTCAGAAGTCTTTTGCTCAGCATTCCTTGGTTAAGACCTTCTTTCAGGGGGTCACTCATGTGCGTCCCCCACGTAAACCTATGGTCCCTGTTTGGGATTTGAACTTGGTTTTGTCTGCCTTGCAGGGTGCTCCCTTTGAGCCTATTCAGGATGCTGCTCTGGCTGTACTTACCCTCAAGGTTGTCTTTCTGGTGGCTATTACTTCGGTCAGGCGTGTGTCTGAGCTGGCGACTCTGTCTATCCAGCCCCATACTATGAGAGACACCAGGACAAGGTGGTGTTCCGCTTTTAGCCGGACTTTCTGCCTAAGGTGGTGTCTGCTTTTCATTTGAATCAAGATATTGTTCTTCCTTCATTGTGCCCTAATCCTAGCAATGCTAAGGAAAGGGTTCTGCATTCCTTGGATGTGGTCAGGTGTCTGAAGTATTACCTGGTAGTCACTGCATCCTTCGGGAAAACTGATGCTCTTTTTGTGGTCCCTTCTGGTCCTAGGAAGGGTTTGGCTCCTGCCAAGTCTACTATTAGCAAATGGATTCGTCAGGCTGTGATTCAGGCCTATTCTGCTAAGGGGAAGAATCCTCCCTTCCGCTTTACTGCTCATTCTACTCATACTATTGGTGCCTCTTGGGCCTTCCAGCACCAGGCTTCTGTTGAACAAGTTTGCAAGGCCGCTACTTGGTCTTCTGTTCATACCTTTTCAAAGTTTTACAAGGTTGATGTTAGGGCCTCAGCTGATGCTGTTTTTGGCCGCAAGGTTTTGCAGGCGGCAGTGGTTTAAACTGTCTGCTGTTACCTTTTTGTTGGGGATCCCACCCTACTTTATGGACAGTGCTATTGGATGTCCCAAGTGTAAGTATTATATCTGGAGTAGGACGTACTGTATACTAAGAATAATACAATTCTGTGAAATACTCACCTGTAGAATTGGTATTATAAGTATACAGTACGTCCTGCTCCACCCCACCCTGTTTTTTGCATTATTCTGGATCCCCTGTATGGTGATTGTTATCTTTGTTATAGTTACCAGTTTTTGGTGGTTAAATTCTCCCGGCTTCTTGTTCACTGCTTTTCAATGCTGGAGGGGCCGGGAGGAGCCTGCTTTGCATGTCTCTGCAGTGCAGCGCCATCTGGCGGAGGATAACCCGAGTGTAAGTATTATATCTGGAGCAGGACGTATTGTATACCAATAATACCAATTCTACAGGTGAGTATTTCACAGAATTGTATTATATACATTCACAGTCATTCAAAGTAGATTTTTTTGTCATTTTAGTTTATTTTATAGAGTTTTTATAAGTTTATTGAGTCACCTGGTTTTCTCCAGCATCTCACACACATAAAGCTGTTACCGCGTGTACAGCGCCTGCCTGTAAAAAAAAGCTGAAACAAGTTCACAGCAGCTGTTGCTAGGAGACCAGGGGGCTAAATGCTGTGGCTGTCTGCTATCACCTCACTGAATAAAACCCAGCAGATCCCCCCATTCGGCATGGCCAGTGCGGGTCTGCTCCCTGTTAAGGGAAGCGGGGGGATGTGGCCGTCAGCGCACTCGGATCCGCTGGCCTTAAACGAAGGTTTTGATGACGTGACGTCAGCAGCTTCGAGCACGCTGATTGAACTAGGACTGAGAAGAGGCAAGTTGACTTAGGCGATCAGGGTGCATGCCTGCACCAGGCATTTATGAATGGCCGGCGAGGGCAGCGGGGGATGCGGCTGCCAGCGCATTAGACGAGCTCCTGGGTGAAGGGGCTCGAGCGGATCCGAGCGAGCTTATTGGACGAGTGACCGCACATGCGTTGTAGGGCCGGAAAGAGGTGAGTTTGTTCGGGCGACCTGAGGGGTTTCACACACTCTCGATTGGGGTGCCCCAGGGTTTTGGTCCATTTTAAGGCATCAACTGACACTGTGTTTGGCTGAAAAGCACTTTACACTCTTCCAGGGGCAGCTTTGGACCACTACTGTCCCATCCCATGTCTATCTCCCTGATTCGTCCATGGCAGCATATGCAATGGGGCCATGTAGTGTAACGCCCCCTAGACCCACTCCCAAAAAAATGAAGAAAGCCTGAGGGGCAGATTCAATAAAATAAAACGAGGCTCACCAGCTAATCACAAGACCGGCTAAACGATGATGGGAGGTGGTGCAGGTCAAAAAAAACAAAAGCTGGGGCTGGAGCAACACCCAGAACGACATGAAAGCCAAAGGGCAGTACACAGGGCTAAATAAAATGTTTCTCTTGATATTATTATTATTTATATAGCACCATCTTCTTCAATGGCACATTACTATGTAGTAAATACAGACAGGGTAAAACTTTTAAAGTGGACCAACACCCTGAGGTGATCGGCCCGGGAATCTATAAGATTCCCGGGCCGATCACCTCACACACCGCCGGACATCCGAGATCGGGATGTCCCGCGGGGTGTAAACCCCCCAAAACCCCCGAAAAACCTTACCTCTCCAGCCGCTGCTTCCGCCGCCTCACTCGCGCTCCTCTAGACGTGCGCGCGCCCGCGCCGGCCGTCTCTGAATGGCCGGCGCGGGCCCGCACACGTCAAGAGTGACGCGCGGGAGGCGCCGACGGGCAAGCTGCTTGTACGTCGCTGTCAATCAGCTTGTCCGTCGGCGCCCATTGGACGGCGTGGCCACGTGGGAGCGGGGAGAGGTGAGTTTTGGGGGCTTTCTGGGGGGTTTCACACAGCGGGGCACCCCCGATCGGGGTGCCCCGGGGAAGTGGACCAATACCCAGGATAGTCAAAATCCTGGGTGTTGGTCCACTTTAAGCCAATTATTAGTATTGCACACTCAGCGGCTTTCTGAGTGCCTTGGTGGGCCTTAATTGAGTTCCTTTACACTGAGTAAAGGCTTCTTTGGTCTCTCCCCCCCCCATATGAAGCCTAACATGGGTCAATGCACATGGTGGCTTGCCTTTTGGTATGCACCCCATACAGCCAAATAATTCCAGTCTTGTGCTGATGAGATCCACAAGCTGGAAACACCCACTCCCCAAGTGGAAAGTGCCTGCATGCACTTTAAGCTAAGCTTTGGCACTGCATACCCAGCAGCTTTCTGAGGGCCTTGAAAAACACTGAGATGTAAAGAGATGATTTGCATGGCTCCACCCACTGCAATCATTGCTGGGTAAATCTATTATTCTTGTTTTGGGCACCATGTAAATACTTTCTGTTCTAGGGAAGCACCTCTTTTCCTTCCTTTAAAAGGAAATCAAGGCAGTTTAATTGCTGGTTGTACGTAAACAGTTCCTTGTTTTACCGCTAAGCAGGTCTTAATGTTCTTAGTTACATAGGATAGCTTGTGTGATTCACCCAGTTATTAGTTACAGTCTGTTTGAAATTATTTGTGTTAATGGTTTATTAATGTAATCCATTTCCATCAATTATGTGCAAGGTTTGTGTTGGCCAATTCATTATCATATGTGGGAGGAAAGGTGCTGGAGTAACAGTGGAATGTGGAGGCGTCAGAAGCTCCAGTGGTACATCCTGTAAACAAGGACATGAACAGCCCTGTGCATGTGGGATGTGTAATAATGATGGAAAACAAGACTGACCGGGTGTAACTTGGAGCAATAGATAAGACATTGCTCCTTGTGGAACTACCTCAAGGGCTCCACCTATGAAAATGAATCTTAATGCCGTCTGTGGAGCATAAATAAAGGAATAGGCAGTGAAGATATAAAAATAGCAAGGTGACTGTATAACACTGATTCTGTAATCACACCTGTTAGGGGAAGAGAGGAAAGTGTTTTTTCGCATATATTTGCGGCAAATGCTGACATTGAGGTTCTATACTTACCCTCCCTGAAGATCCAGGTCCCATGTCCATGCATGTTCCTTGCTGCCTCTGATGATGATGAAGAATAGCACCATGCCAGTGCCTGGTATAGGGAATAGAGCTGGGCTCTCCTTTCGCTATGACATTAGTAGGTTTGCCTTTACAAATAAAGATGAGCAGACCCGAACTGCACTGCTCAGGTCCATTCCGAACATCGCAGGTTCGGGTCCTCGAATCCAAATATAGACTTTAACCAGAAGCCTGTGTTCAGGTTCGTTGTTCGACCAAGGGACAGGGAAAAAATATTCCCATCTAAGAATGGGCCTAAGGGGCAAGCATAGTATAGTCCCATCCAATTAGTGGGCACTTTGGGCAGGGAGGGCCATCTGTTACTGGAAAGGGGGCGGCATATTGGCTGACGTTACTTGTCAGCATCAATCGCCCCCCCCCCTCTGACAGGCTCAAGTAAAGGGGCCCTGTAATTAGGAAAATACTGGCACATACAGTGGTGCTGGTACATGCAGCAGCGCCATCTTGATTGATGCTACTCAGCAGCAGTGCGGCCTTGACTGATGCTACTTGACAGCAGCTCTTGCTCCTCTCCTGTTTCATAGCCATGTGTAACCACCATACCATACTGCCTGATATCCTCCATATACAACACTTGTGTCCCACTAACACCCACTAATCTTGCCCCCCCTCCAAAAAAAATGTTTTCCCTATATCCAGTCCAGGTCGTCCCAAAGTGATGACATATGGGTATTCCGCCCCCAGGGGGCGCTCGACTGCAAGATCAAAAGCTGTCGCTCCTCCCGGCCCCCTATAAAAGCAGGTGTTTCACTATGATTTCCCCAGTGTTCATCTTGCAGTCTGGCTGCTGAAGATCGTTGGATACTCTCTCCTGGACATTGCAGCTGAGCGGGGCCTCCTAGCCCGTCGGCCGCTGTGGACCCACTGTTGCCTCCCAGCCACGGCTGTCGGGACTTTGACGGTAGGGAGAACGCCGGGGGTCAGGCGTTTGGCAGAGCTAGGCTCTGGGCCGCAGACCCTGACTAAAGGGTAGCCGGCCATAGGCTGATGGTGAGCCTATAGGGGGGGAAGGAACCACTTATGCCCTCTGGCCTTTCATTCCCAAGACTCTTGCCCCACAAGCTTTATTGTGCTGTGTGTTATTTTCACTGTGTTCACATATTCATGTTATATGTACCTCCCTCGCTCCCTCTGGTTTTCTCCTTCCTGGTCCCCTCTCCCCTCCATCTTTATGCTGTACGCTGTGAGGGGGGGTCGGCGAGCGGCCGCGTGCATGTGCCGCGCGATGTGTACGGGGGCCCCCCAGTGGCATGCTGTGGGGGCCTTCTCTGAGGTAGTCCCTCATCTTGGGCTCTGTGAGGAGGCAGGATGCCTCCTTTCGCGCCGACGGGGGCGGGGCCGCACTATGACGCTTTCCGCATCACTGCCGTGCGGCCCACCCCTCGAGGGACGCGCCGAGCGGCTGGCACGGCGCCATTTTATTGCTGCCTTCTGCTACACGCTGCCTGGGACCGCTCCGGGTTGGATACGCTGTCGGTGTCGTGAGTCCCTATTACTAATCCTGCTTGTTTTTATCTTAATGTGCATGTGTTTTGGGATACTTATGGCCTTCATTGCTTGTGTCTTTCAGGTGGGCCATTGATAGATTGTGGGTTGTGGTCCCCCGTCCCCCCTCTCCCTTTTTATTAAGAGGGATCAGTAAAAGAGGGACTATATAAGGGGATAAATTGGTTTGGGCCATTAGTGCCTTGTAACCTGTATGTATTTTTTTTCTGCTAATCACCATAATGGAGGCTTCTGGGGATAGTGAGCTGGGGCCCCATCTGGGTGGGTGAAGCTCTGCCCCATGTGCGGGGCTAGCCCTCTGGGCGGATTCAGCACTGTTTGTATCACTTGCGCCAGGAGCGTCATTTTGGAGCATGATCGGGCGGACGTTCCTATCCCTAGCCCTTTATTACCTGTGGCCTCTCCAGGACCCCCGCTGCTGCATTTAGTCCCTAGTGAGGGGGAAGCCAGCAGGGGGTCCCAGGTTGATTCCCAGTGTTAATCTTACAGTCTGGCTGCTGAAGACCGTTGGATACTCTCTCCTAGACATTGCAGCTGAGCGGGGCCTCCTAGCCCGTCGGCCGCTGCGGACCCTATTACCACTGATCCTGTGGACCCACTGTTGCCTCCCAGCCACGGCTTTCGGGACTGTGACTGTAGGGAGAATGCCGGGGGTCAGGCGTTTGGCAGAGCTAGGCTCTGGGCCGCAGACCCTGACTAAAGGGTAGCCGGCCATAGGCTGATGGTGAGCCTATAGGGGGGGAAGGAACCACTTATGCCCTCTGGCCTTTCATTCCCAAGACTCTTGCCCCACAAGCTTTATTGCAGTGTGCTGTGTGTTATTTTCACTGTGTTCACATATTCATGTTATACTTACCTCCCTCGCTCCCTCAGGTTTTCTCCTTCCTGCTCCCCTCTCCCCTCCATCTTTATGCTGTGCGCTGAAAGGGGGGATGTGTTTTGGGATACTTATGGCCTTCATTGCTTGTGTCTTTCAGGTGGGCCATTGATAGATTGTGGGTTTTGGTTCCTCCCAGTCCACCCCCCCTCCCTTTTTATTAAGAGGGATCAGTAAAAGAGGGACTATATAAGGGGATAAATTGGTTTGGGCCGTTAGTGCCTTGTAACCTGTATACAATTTTTTTCTGCTAATCACCATAATGGAGGCTTCTGGGGATAGTGAGCTGGGGGCCCCATCTGGGCGGGTGAAGCTCTGCCCCATGTGTGGGGCTAGCCCTCTGGGCGGATTCAGCACTGTTTGTATCACTTGCGCCAGGAGCGTCATTTTGGAGCATGATCTGGCGGACGTTCCTATCCCTAGCCCTTTATTACCTGTGGCCTCTCCAGAACCCCCGCTGCTGCATTCAGCCCCCAGTGAGGGGGAAGCCAGCAGGGGGTCCCAGGTTGATTTGGCATACCAGGTGGCCAGCCTCGAGATACAGATCTCGCAAACGGCTCCTAAGAAGGCCTTGAGTAAGAAGCGGCACATCGAGCCCGTTTACTCGGATAATGATTATGGTCTTTTTGGAGGTCCGGGCTCCGTGGAGGAAGGCGAGTTGCATGAGGACTCCCTTTCCACAGTGGATTATTCTGCTGGCTATGACAACAGCTCTAGTTCTTCCTCGGATGAGAATACGTGGCTCCCTGATGATACGGAGAAGTTGCTTGCTTCAGTTTTTGAGACACTGCACATTGCCCCCCCAAGAGGAAGCAGGGTGATTTGTTTTGGCCTGAGAGAAACGAGTCTTTCCTGAGCAGGCCTATTTTTCTAACATGATTTTCAAGGAGTGGGAAAGGCCTAACAAGTTACCATCGGTGCCTAAGGGCCTGGACAGACGGTACTCCTTTCCTGAGGAGCTGGTCCGGTTATGGTCCTGTCCTCCCGAGGTGGATTCCCCCGTGTCGGGACTGTCCAACACTACGGTCATGCATTTACCCGATACTGCTTCCCTACGTGATACGGCTGACAAGCGCATGGATCAGCTGGTCTGTCATGCCTTCACCTTTCCCGGTGCTTGGTTTCGCCCTGTGTGTGCCGTGGCTATTGTCTCCCTAGCCATCAGAAAGAAGGTGAGACGTCTTGTGGATATCGCTAAGTTTCGCAAGCGGGTGGAGGAATATAAAGATCTTAAGGCTTGCATGGATTTCATTGCCTTCGTTGTTTCTGCCATGGACGATAGTGTCCTGGACGATTTACTGATTGTGGCTCAGTCCCTTCAGCAGGCCGAGAGGATTTCGGATGGGTAGTCAATTACCCCAAGTCTTCTATCACTCCCTCAATGGTGAGGTCTTTCCTGGGCATGAGATTGGACACTTCTCAGGTCAAGTTATTCCTGCCACAGCAGAAGGTGGTGGGTCTCCAGACGCAGGTGCAGGCCGTGCTGTCTTGTCAGCGGCCATCGATCCGTCTGGGGATGAAACTGGTGGGCCTAATGGTGTCATGCTTCGAGGCAGTGCCCTTCGCCCAGTTCCACATGAGACCCCTTCAGTTGAATCTGTTGACCGGCTGGGACCGGATGCAGGAGTCACTGGAACAGGAATTTTCTCTGCCCCCCCTGGCCAGGCAGTCCCTCTTGTGGTGGCTGGACTTCAGGAACTTATTGGTGGGCAAGTCCTTTCTGACTCCCCGGTGGGAGATAGTTACCACGGATGCCAGTCTGACCGGCTGGGGAGGCGTTTGGCAAATGCAGAAGATTCAAGGTCAGTGGGGTTCACAGGAGAACCACTTGCCCATAAATCTCCTGGAGCTGAGAGCGATCCGGTTGGTGCTTCTTCGCTTGACTCCCAATTTAGGGGTCGTGCGATCCAGGTTTGCTCGGACAATCAGACGGCTGTCGCCTACATCAATCATCAGGGCTGGACTCGGGGGAAGCGAGCCCTCAAGGAGGTGACCCAGATTCTGACTTGGGCAGAGGAGAATGTTCCCTGCATCTTGGCGGTTTACATCCCCGGGGTAGAAAACCAGGAGGCGGACTCCCTGAGCAGGAGTGCTTCACGTTTGGGGGAATGGTCTCTAAGCAACAAGACCTTTCAAGCCCTGTGTCTCCGCTGGGGTCAGCCGGACGTGGACCTGTTTGCGTCCAGACACAATCACAAGCTCCAAAGGTTTGTCTCCTTGTCAAGAGATCCTCTGGCTTTTGCCACAGACGCTCTAGTAATTCCTTGGACAGAGTTCAGGCTCCTTTATGCATTCCCTCTGTTTCCACTCCTGGGCCGAGTACTGCGCAAGATAGCCCAGGAAGGGGTACCAACCATCCTGGTGGCCTCTCGCTGGCCGAGGACTTGGTTCGCGGACATAGTTCAGATGTCAGTCGATCGCTACTTCATGCCCGACGACCCAGGGCTTCTCACTCAGGGTTCGCTGTGGCACCCCAATTTACAGACGCTTGCTTTGACGGCCTAGCTATTGAAACCTCTATCCTGACGGAAAAGGGGCTGTCAGCCACGGTTGTGCAGACCATGATTCAGGCATGGAAGAAGTCTTCTTCCATGATATACTACAGCGTTTGGCATGCCTACATTGCTTGGTGTGAATCCAAGAGTCTCCTTTGTCATACATTTTCTATCTCTAGGATCTTGGAGTTTTTACAACACGGTTTAGACTTGGGTCTCCAGCTGAGCACCCTCAAGGGCCAGGTCTCGGCCTTGGCCATCTTTTTCCAAAAATCTTTTGCCAATCATAGACTGATCAAGACTTTTTTCCAGGGAGTCACCCATGTTCGTCCACCGCGTAAGCCTGTAATACCGGTGTGGGACTTGAATTTGGTACTTTCTGCTCTCCAGAGTCCTCCCTTTGAGCCTTTGTGCAATGCTGCGTTGTCTATTTTGACCCTCAAGGTGGTCTCCTTGGTAGCGATCACCTAGGTGCGTTGCGTGTCAGAGCTGGTCGCGCTTTGTATAAAGCCTCCTTATTTTGAGCGGCATAAGGATAAGGTGGTTTTTCGCTTTAAGCCTGATTTTTTGCCTAAGGTTGTGTCCCCCTTTCACCTTAATGAGGAAGTGGTCTTACCTTCCTTGTGGCCAGCACCGACTAATTCTAAGGAAAGGACCCTCCATGCCTTGGATGTGGTCAGAGCCATTAAGTTTTACCTGGTTGCGACTGAATCCTTCAGGAAATCTGATTTGCTCTTTGTCCTAACAGAGGGTTCTAGGAAAGGTTTGCCACCAGCCAAGTCCACTCTCAGTAAGTGGATCAGACAGACGGTGGTGCAAGCATATTCTACCAAGGGGAAGGAACCCCCTTTTCGTATTACACCTCATTCTACTAGAGCTATTGCTGCCTCCTGGGCTTTTCAGCACCAGGCATCTGTTGAACAAGTTTGTAAGGCCACCACTTGGTCTTCAGTTCATACCTTTACCAAGTTTTAGAAGGTTGATGTTAGGGCCTCAGCTGACGCTGTCTTTGGCCGAAAGGTGCTTCAGGCTGTAGTGAAATGAACTACATGCTGTTCCGCACTGGGAATAATGGACACTGCTTTTGGATGTCCCATATGTCATCACTTTGGGACGACCTGGACTGGATATAGGGAAAAATACAATTCTGTGAAACTCACCTGTAGAATTGTTTTTGTATATATCCAGTCCAGGTCGTCCCACCCCGCTCTTGTTTTCATTATCTCTTGTTTGCCTGTTATGGTGATTACCATTTTTATATTGGACCGTTGTCCTTTAAGGTTTTTGTTGGAGAGAGTACATGCTGAAGCTATGTGAAGTAACATGGTTTCTTGGCCTCCCAGCCTGTCTCTTTTTCTTACTGCTTTTAAACCACTGGGAAATCATAGTGAGACACCTGCTTTTATAGGGGGCCGGGAGAAGCGACAGCTTTTGATCTTGCAGCCGAGGGCCCCCTGGGGGCGGAATACCCATATGTCATCACTTTGGGATGACCTGGACTGGATAGATACAAAAACAATTCTACAGGTGAGTTTCACAGAATTGTATTTTTACAGCCATTTTAGGTCACCAATTCGTGTCCCTATGGATTTTAATGGAGCTTGGGTCTCCATTGGTTTTAATGGGGTTTGGGCCCTCGTTGATTTTAATGGGGTTCGGGTCCCCATTGATTTCAATGGGGTTTGGGTACCGGAACCCAACTTCTGTTCATAGTTTGTCCAAACTTGCCAAACTCAAACCTCTACTGATTCACACAACTTTATTTACAAACCTTATAGCAGTTCAACACGCACCAGTGATGCAAAATTAAGTTAGGCAATGTCCCCCACTGATAGTACTCTCCCTCGGAGTAGAGAAATAAATTGCTATTTTCACTTGCCCTTACATATTTAGACCCAGTTTTTGTCATTCTATTTCTGGCTCTCTCGCCACCAGATTGAGGCCCCAGGGTCAGGCACTTGATACATAATGAAAGAGGATACAGCATTGTGAGACTTTGGTCCGCTTTAAGTTGCATAGACAGTAGAAGGTGGTCTCATCATGTGATGTCATTGGTTATTGTTTTTGCTTCTGAGCTCTATTTCCACTGCTATGAGTCATTCGGTTATTGTTTAGGTGTTCTGATGAAGTTGGCACTGTCTTTTCCTGATAACCTACTGACCCTGGTGAATTGTAGGAAATGGTGAATCAATAGGCGTTCTCATTAGTAGCTGGCGGTCTCCATTGTAGATGGGTTTAGCCCCTCTGTGGTTTTCAGTCAAGTAAAGTGCTGAGCAGCGTTCTCTAAACAATGCAGCAGTGCAGACCTTGTCCAAACAAGCAATAAAGCAGTGACCCCTGGCGTGCTAAACCTGACTTCCTGCCTGGATTGTCCTGTCCTCATGTCGGGGATCGTGTGACTCCTGCCTGCTCTCCTCTATCCTGTCTCCTCTGGTTTAAATAAATGATTTGTGAAGTAACATTAGACGCATAGAATTTCAAAATGTTGAAATAAAAAAAGTAAAGGTTTAAAATTAAGTGTGTATAGCAAAAAAAGAACTGTTTCAGTTGCCATGGATTAGGGGTACAAATCAGTGTGGCGTCCTGGCAGAAATCTGACTAATTTATCTGTGATTACTAATAAGAAAAATTAGGCAAAAGGCAAGAAAAAAGGCAAAATAACTGCATCTGCCCTGGGAAAAATAATTCTGCATTTATCCTGGGCAAAGTAACTCTGCATCTGCCCTGGGCAAAATAACTCTGCATCTGCCCTGGGCAAAATAATTCTGCACCTGTCCTGGGCAAAATTATTCTGTGGCTTATCTGGGCAGAATCATTTTCCGTCTGTCTGATTTTTCATTGGAAATATAATTGTGTCTGTTTTTTGGCAAAATAATTCAGCACCTGCATCTGTCTTGGCCAAAATATTTATACGTCTGGGCAAAATATTTAAGTGCCTGCCTGCATCTCTCCTGAGCAAAATAATTCAGTATCTGTAACCATACATTTGAATGGTCGTGTTGTTTTAATTGTTGTGAATTTTGTTTTGTGTTTGTTATGAACCGGCCCTTTGAAGGCAGCCAAAATGCTGATGTGGCCCTCGATGAGAATTCGTTTGACACCCCTGGTCTAAAGCCTTGCCAACAATTATTAAAAAAAAAAAAAAAAATAGCAAGTCCAATCTATTGAACTGGAATTACAATTTCTAATCTCTGTGCAAAGGCAATTGTGGTTACCTTGGAGAAATCGCAGCATTGTGAACCGAGCCTGGGGGGACGTGTGTAAAACTGTCCCTGTTATGTACCATATTATTTATGATGCAGCCCTGTGTCCATGTGCATCAGCCCAAAAATAAAACCATTAATATTTGTAAATCTTTTCTTAGGGAAGTTATTTTTACTGGTGGGTCCAACACTCCCCCCTGTCTCCAGCAGCAGCCAGTGCAGTGTCCTGTTCTCTGATACATACATTTTGAGATCAGATCCTAAGGCATGCATTTTTTTTAGGTGATCATGCACCCCAAATGCTTTTCCACACACATGAGGTGCTAGGCACTGCTTTGGCACGATTCGTCTGTATGAGACCTTCAGATTGCATGAGAACATTTCTGCATACAGGGCCGGTGCCAGCACAGGGCAAACCTGGGCAATTGCCAGTGCCCTTGGCATCTTCAGGGGCCCACTCAGGCTTACCCTTGGCCACGTTATTATTTTAAAGTGGGCCCAAACGAGTATTGTGTGCAGACCTGCTCATAGCTGGCCTCAGGGGCTGATCAGCAACAGTGGAGAAGGTGGCAGGTGGCATGGAATGGAGGGCAATTGATAGAATCTCATAGTGTGGCAAGAACCAGGTGAGAACTGACAGCAATGATAGTCTTTAGTGGCAGCGGAGCAAGCAGTAAGGGCTGAAGAGGCAGTGGCAGTAGAGAATGCAACAAGGACTAGAGGACAATTGGTATAGGGAAGGCAATAAGAATTAGAGGGCGATCATCAGCAGAAGATGACCCATCACGTGACACACTACTTTGGAGCCCACTAAGACTCTTGCCCAAGGTCCCCACAAGGACCCAAAAAATCCTTAGGACAGGCACTATATTCTAATCTTAGTTACTAGACTACATTTAGGCTTCTATCGTGACACACCATTGTCCTTGCAGTACAACAATAGGTAGTAAGCAGTTGCGTAACTAACTGTGATGGAGCCCTGGTGTGAACATTAAAGTGGACCAACACCCAGGATTTTGACTATCCTGGGTCTTGGTCCACTTCGGTGGGGCACCCCCGATCGGGGTGCCCGCTGTGTGAAACCCCCTCGATCACCCGAAAAACTCACCTCTCCCCGCTCCCAGCGCCGACGGACAAGCGGCTCCTCCGCCGCCTCCTGTGCGTCACTCTTGACGCGCCCGCGCCGGCCATTCACAGACGGCCGGCGCGGGCGCGCACACGTCTAGAGGGGCGCGAGGGAGCCGGCGGCGGCCGGCCGCCGACGTAGACAAGGTAAGGGGATTTGGGGTGTTTGGGGGGGTTTCACCCCGCGGGACATCGCGATCTCGGATGTCCCGCGGGGAGGGAGGTGATCGGCCCGGGAATCTTATAGATTCCTGGGCCGATCACGGGAGGGTGATGGTCCACTTTAAAGGGGCTCTTTCACAGCTCATAGAATAATCTTTTTTCTGTCTTTTAAATAAATTGGATGCTGCTAGACAACTAAAGACTGAAACAGAGATATATGCTGCTTCCTTTTACTAAATGATGCCAAGTGAGCACAAATATAAATAAGGTGGAGGAGCAACAATGATGAGGCCCTCCCTGACCTTCTGGACCCGGGTGCGGTCACACCCCTTCAAGTTACGCCCCTAGAAGTACACCTATCTAAAAATGAACAAATCTTGCATTACAATTTTAGATATAATTTTATATCTAAGGACACAGCTCCTTTATTTTATTAACATTTTGGTATTTAAGCAGCACCAGGTGGTTGTCAATCTAACTCACAAAGAAATGCCCCACCAATAAGTAAATCCTTGTCGTGTGCTCACTCACAAAGCCATATGGGAAAGTAAAGGGGTGGCAAGAGAGATTACTCTTTACCCGCCCCAAAGAAAGGGGAGCACCACAAATTCAATAAGAAAATAAACAAAAACTTTATTCAAGAGAACAATCAATACACAAAGTATTCTATAGAGAGCTTTGTTTGCACTGCTGGGGCAAAATATATACCCCACCCCTTTAATATAGATTAAGTGTCTGAAGAAGTTGAAGATACTCCGTTTCACTGATGTATTCATTAATATTTTCCATGAAACTGCTTTGCTACAGAATTGAGCTCTTACCATGGAGAAGTAGATCTTAATTCCTGGCCACCTCCAGAAGTCAAACACCAGTTAGCTGAGGAAGGATAGCCTTGTCCATGCAGCATGACTAACCATGTTCGGTAGCAAGCCTGTCGTCATAGTCCTGGAGGTAGGTTGTCTTGCTTCTCTCACATCCTTTCTGTCTCTTCTTCCATCTGGAGGCTGTTAGTCTTATTGGCTAATGCAGGGCTCCTTTATTTATGGGCCTAGTAGCTGTTAAGACATATTGACTTATGGTACACAGATGGACTCATTTTTTTCTTTTTATTCTTAGTATACAGTACGTCCTGCTCCAGATAAGAATCATTACACTTGGGTATTACTCCACCAGATGACGCTGGACTGCAGAGACCACGAAATTGGCTCCTCCCAGCCCCTCAAATACCCGGGACCTCCCACAAATCCCCAGAATTTCTCTGCAGTCTGGACTGCGAAGGACAAGAAGATGGCTCTCTCTTCTCGCAGGTGAGCGGGGCTATTAGCCTGCAGCCCTGTAGGACTATTCCCACCCGTTCCACTATTAATGTGCCTCCCAGCCTTGGCTGCGCTGGTCCGAGTGATGGTAGGCAGCACCGCTGTCAGGTGCTTAGGAGCGCTGCTCCACCGCAATCCCCCACCAAAGGGTAGGCGGTATAGGCATATGGTGAGCCTCTATGGGATGCCCCTCCCGCACTATTGCAACTTGTCCCTGTCTATCAGTGGGCCCTTTGTTAAGTGGCCGCTGCCCTCCCTCGCTCTCCCTTGTAGCTCTCGGGGGGGGGGGGGGTGTATGCGTTGGTGTTTCACTTGGTTATGTGCTTTTTGTTTTTGTCAGTCTCCGTGCTGACTTGGTTGCACTGGTTGTGATTAAAAAATGCCAGTGCCGCCGTGTGCGCTTCCACTGCGTTCTGCGGTTGGCGGCGGCATTACCTCAGGCACTGATGCGCTTTCATTGGCCACTAGTCACGTGTGCTGCTTCGCGCTCTTCGGGGGGGCGGGGCCCGCAATTGGTGCGTTTTGCGTCACGGTCTCCGCGGCCCGCCCCTCGAGGTATACTCGGCGCCATTTTTCTCTGGTTTCGTCTGCTGCGTGGCTGCCATCTACCTACCGCGGTCCATGAGTGCCCTCGCGGGTGGCTTTATTTACCCTATGTCATTATACTTGTCGCTTATGGGGTCCTCTTCGGTTAGGCGGGTCGAACTCTATTGGTTTCTCTCTATGGAGGCGGAGGAGCTTTTGGAACTGTCTAGTTATACCCCCTTGGAAGAAGGGAAGTTGTTCTCTGACTCGGAGTCATCTGATGAGAGGCCCAGGGGTCATGATGATTCTGGCTCTGACCCCTGGGCCCCAGATGATACTGATAGGCTGTTGGCTCAGATTTTTGAGGTACTGTCTATCTCTCCCCCGGTTGCGGCCCCTAGGCAGCAGGGGGAATTGTTTCATACTGCTAAGCCTTGTTTAGAGTTTCCTGAGCAAGCCCATTTTAATAATCTCGTGCTCAAGGAATGGGAGCGTCCCAGCAGGCTCCCCGGAGTCCCTAAGAGTTGGGATAAGAGGTATCCCTTTCCTGCTGAGGTGGTGAGGCGTTGGTCATCCCCTCCTGAGGTGGATGCCCAGGTCCTAGGGTTATATAACACCTCTGTCATGCATTCCCCTGACTCTACTACGCTGCGGGATAGTGAGGACCGGCGTATTGATCAGCTGGTGTCCCATGCCTTTGCCTGTGTGGGGACGGCGCTGCACCCGGTCTGTGCCTCTGCCATTACAGCCTTCTGCTTAGAAGGTGCTCCTGATGATGTGTCTAGCGAGGAGTTTAATGCACTCTTTCGTTGTGAGGTTTTCGTGATTAAGTCCTCTCTGCCCTGGATGATACCATTAGGATGTGTGGCAGAGCCTCTGCCCTAGTGGTGGCTATATGCCGCTCGGTTTGGCTGCGCCAGTGGGCAGCTGCCTCCGCTGCCAAGAAGGCTCTCACTAGTTTTCCCTTCAAAGGACTACGCCTGTTTGGGGACCGCCTGGACCTGTTTGCTAAGGGAGGCAGGTTACCCCAGCGCAGGAGGCAGTCTCAACCCTTTCGGGGCCAAGGCTCCTTTTCTTCCCCCTACCGTGGATCCAGACAGGGGAGGGGCGCCCTCACCCATCTGGGTGGGGGGATGGCTTCAGCATTTTGCTCACGTCTGGAGGCTTCATGTCTCAGACCGGTGGATTCAGGAGGTAGTGTCCTCCGGTTACAAGATAGTTTGCTGCCTGGCCGCCCCCAAGATTAATCAGATCCCGGATGTCTCAGGACCCTATGTCAGCTCAGGCTCTAATTCTGGCGGTGCAAAGCCTTCTGGAGCTGGGGGTCATCTGTCAGGTCCCCTTACGAGAAAGGGGCAAGGGTTTCTATTCCAACATTTTCACCATGCCTTTCCAGAAGGTTGGGGGGGCTTCTGGAAATCCCTGCAGTTCCAAGGGCGGTGGGGCCCTCAGGAGGCCCACACACCTATCAACATTCTGGAACTGAGGGCGATCAGGTTGGTTCTGGCTCACTTGACCCAACACCTTCGGGGCCGGCCTGTTCAGGTACGCTTGGACAACCAGACGGTGGTTGCCTACATCAATCATCAGGGAGGGACCCGGAGCAAAGGGGCCCTCAAGGAAGTGTCTCTGATTCTGGCCTGGGCGGAGGACAATGTTCCCTACATATCAGCTGTGTACATTCCGGGGGTGGAGAATCTGCAGGCAGACTCTTTGAGCAGGGGGACCTCTCACCTGGGAAAATGGTCCCTCTGCGACAGGGTGTTTCATTCTCTGTGTAACTGTTGGGGCCAACCAGATGTGGATCTGTTTGCGTCCCGTCACAATCACAAGTTCCTGGCCTTTGTCTCCCTGTCCCAGGATCCTCTGGCCTTGACCACAGATGCCCTAGCAATGTCATGGCAGGACTTTCAGCTCCTGTATGTCTTTCCCCCATTCCCCCTGCTGGGCAGGGTTCTGCGCAAGATAGCTCAGGAGGGGGTGCCAGCAATCTTGGTGGCCCCCAGGTGGCCAAGAAGAGTGTGGTTCGCAGATGTGGTGCAGCTGGCAGTAGATCAGTACGCTCTGCCCAGGGTTCCAGACCTGCTCACTCAGGGTCATTTACGCCACCTCAATTTACAAACTCTGGTTTTGACGGCCTGGCTGCTGGAACCTCCATCTTGATGGAAAAGGGGCTGTCTGCCTCTGTTGTTGATACCATGATAAAGGCTAGGAAGAAGTCTTCTTCTTCTATTTACTATAGGGTTTGGCGTGCCTATATTGTCTGGTGTGAGTCTAGGTCTCTCCCCTGTCGCGTGTTCTCTATTCCCAGGATCCTGGAGTTCCTACAGCATGGGTTGGAGCTGGGACTTCAACTCAGTACTTTAAAGGGCCATGTCTCTGCCCTGGCTGTTTTCTTCCAGAGGTCCTTTGCCCTGCATTCTCTGAGCAGGACTTTTTTCCAGGGGGTTTCTCATGTGCGTCCCCCACGTAAGCCTATGTTGCCTGTTTGGGATTTGAACTTGGTCTTGTCTGCCTTGCAGGGTGCTCCCTTTGAACCTGTGCAGGAGGCTGCCCTGGCCATTCTTACTCTTTTTGGTTGGTTGTCTTTTTGGTGGCTATCACTTCTGTTAGGCGTGTTTCTAAATTGGCTGCGCTTTCCATCCAGCCCCCCTACTTTGAGAGACACCAGGACAAGGTGGTTTTTCGCTTCAAGCCAGATTTTCGGCCTAAGGTCGTGTCTGCCTTTCATCTGAATCAGGACATTGTTCTTCCGTCCTTGTGCCCTAATCCTAGTAACGCTAAGGAGAGGGTTTTGCATTCCTTGGATGTGGTTAGGTGTCTGAACTACTATCTGGTGGCTATTGCACCTTTCAGAAAAACTGATGCCTTTTTGTGGTCCCTTCTGGTCCTAGGAAGGGTTTGGCTCCTGCTAAATTTACTATCAGCAAATGGATCCGTCAGGCTGTGATTCAGGCCTACACTGCTAAGGGGAAGAATCCTCCCTTCCGACTTACTGCTCATTCCACTCGTGCTATTGGGGCCTCTTGGGCTTTTCAGCACCTGGCTTCTGTTGAACAAGTTTGCAAGGCCGCTACTTGGTCTTCTGTTCATACCTTTTCAAAATTTTACAAGGTTGATGTTAGGGCCTCAGCTGATGCTGTTTTTGGCCGCAAGGTTCTGCAGGCGGCAGTGGTCTAATCTGTCTGTTGTTACCTTTGGGGATCCCACCCTACTTTATGGACACTGCTATTGGATGTCCCAAGTGTAATGATACTTATCTGGAGCAGGACGTACTTTATACTAAGAATAATACAATTCTGTGATTACTTACCTGTAGAATTGTTATTATGAGTATACAGTTCGTCCTTCTCCACCCCACCCTTGGTTTTGCATTATCCTAGGATCCCCTGTATGGTGATTGTTATCATTGTTATAGTTACTAGTTGGTTCTGTTATCATTCTCCCAGTTTCTCGTTAACTGCTTTTCAATGCTGGGGATTTGTGGGAGGTCCCGGGTATTTGAGGGGCCGGGAGGAGCCAATTTCACGGTCTCTGCAGTCCAGCGCCATCTGGCGGAGTAATACCCAAGTGTAATGATTCTTATCTGAAGCAGGACGTACTGTATACTCATAATAACAATTCTACAGGTGAGTAATCACAGAATTGTATTATTCTTAGTATACAGTACGTCCTGCTCCAGATATAGTACTTACACTTGGGTTATCCTCCGCCAGATGGCGCTGCACTGCAGAGACATGCAAAACAGGCTCCTCCCGGCCCCTGAAATACCCGGGGACCTCCCACAAATCCCCTGATTTCTCTGCAGAGCTGACTGCGAAGACATGAAGTATCACTCTCTCGCAGGTGAGCGGGGCTATTAAAGCCTGCGGCCCTGTTGGACTATTCCCACCCGTCCTCCCTGTGATGTGCCTCCCAGCCTGGGCTGCGCTGGTCGGGTGAAGGTAGGCAACACCATGCGTGCTTACGGAGCCATGCTCCACCGCAGTCCCCCACCAAAGGGTAGGCGGTTTAGGCTGATGGTGAGCCTCTAGGGGATGTCCTTCCCGCATTATTGCCCATGCCCCGTGTAACGGTGGACCCTGTGCAAAGGGTCGCCATCCTCCCTCGTTCCCCCGTAGCTCGGGGGGAAAGAAAGGGGGGGGGTGTGGTCTCAGTGTATGGTCTCAGTGTATGGTGATTACACGCTTATGGCCTTAGTATTGTCCCTTGACTTGTATACTTGGTGTCAGACGCCGCGCTGATTTGCTTTTTTATTGTGTTTCTGCCTGTGATCGGGGTCCCTCTGGGACAAGACCGGCTGTGTATAGCGTGTGGACAACCCCATGCTGATGCTGACAGGGCACGGGTCTGCGGACTCTGTGCCGAGCAAGCACTGGCCCTGCAATCAGGCTTGCCAGTGGCTGCACCTCATTTCAGTTCACCTATTTCCCCATGCTTAAATCTCACTCCTGCTGAGTCGCATACAAGTGGGGATTTGCAGCCTGTTGGGTCTTCCAGACTGCCTACGGCTGAACAGATTATTGTGAGGTTGTCAGAGCGCAAGGGCCCTGGTAAGAAGCGCCACTTGACGCTTCATGTTACTGTTTTTCCTATGGGAACTGAGGAGTTTACTACTCCGTGGGACTATACCCCTTCTGATGAAGGAGTGCTGTACTCTGACTCAGGCTCATCTGATGAGAGGCAGAGGAGTCATGACGATTCTGGCCCTGAATACTGGGGCCAGTGTGGCACTGACTATCTGTTGATTAAGGTCTTTAAGGTTCTGTCTGTCTCTCTCCCTGGTGAGGCCCCCAAGCCGAGAGGGGAGCATTTCCATATAGCGACAGCACGCTTGGAATTTCTAGAGCAGGCTCATTTCCATGCTCTCGTGCTCAAGGAATGGGAATGCCCCAGTAAACTTCCAGGGGTCCCAGGGGACTGGGATAGGAAATACCCTTTTCCCCCTGAGGTGGTTAATTGTTGGTCATCAACCCCCGTGGTGGATGCCCCGATCATAGGGGTTCCTAACCCCCCCTTTATTACAGCCCCTGCTTATAATACCCTTCGGATGCTGAGGACCGGCGCATTGAACTCCTGGCCTCCCACGCCTTTTCTTGTGCAGGGACGGCGCTGCGTCCGGTCTGTGCCGCGGCTATTACTGCAGTGGCCGCTAGAACCCTCATCAGAAAGATGCTGGATCATCACCCTGAGGATCTCCCCTGGGATTTGTTTAATGCACTCTCCAGTTGTGATGTGTTTGTAAAATTAATCCTATTAGCGCTGGATGACACCATTAGAATGTGTGCAAGAACTTCTGCCCTTGTGGTGACTATACGTCGCTTGGTTTGGCTGCGACAGTGGGGTGCTGACGATGCTACTAAAAAGACTCTTACTGGGCTTCCCTTTAGAGGGCAACGCCTGTTTGGGGCCCATCTGGACCTGTTTGGTAAAAAGGGCAAATCACCCCAACGCAGGCGTCCGTCTCGGCCCCCTCGGGGCAGGGGCACCCCTCCCCCTCCCTACCATAGTGTTAAACAAGAACCTGGGGTGTCCTTCCTGGAGGCTCGCGCAGACTCCTGCCCTGGCCCCTCCGGCGGGGCTAAGCCTAAATCTTCCACCAAACCCCCTCAAGCATGATGGGGCGCCCTCACCCGTCTGGGTGAGGGGATGGCTGCAGCACCTTGCTCTTGTCAGGAGGCATCACGCCTCATTCTGGTGGATTCAGAAGGTAGTGTCCTCCGGATACAGGTTAGAGTTTGCTGCACGGTCCCCCCCCATGATTATCAGGGTACTCCTGGTCCCTGCCTCTGTTCAGGCGATGGTACAGGCCATGCAGGGCCGGCGGGTTTGGGGGTCACTTGCAGATTGCCCTTAATAGACAGAGGCAGGGGCCGCTACACCATCCTTCCACAGTCCCCCGAAAGGATGGGTCAGTCTGGCCCATTATGGATTCACTAGTTTGCGGCAATTCACCAATTACAGGCATTTTCTGCATGGAAACTCTGGGTTGGGCCATCAGCACCTTGCGCTCAGGGGGCTTCTTGCCATCTGTGGAGCTCAAAGATGCTTCTGTTCACTTCCCTGTGTCTTCTGGACACAGAGGCTCTTCAGGTTCGTGTTGGAAGTTCCAACACTGCTAATCTGTGACCTTGTTACCTGGCCTCTCTTCAGCTCCCAGAGTGCTCACCAAGGTGCTGACGGGGGTGATATCTCTGATGAGACCAAGGGGCGTCTGCGCTATGACCTACCTGGACGTCCTTTTTCACTTCCCAGTCTCTACGTCAGGCTAAGTTGGTTTCTTGGCTGGTGGTGTCCACTGGGAGTCATTTGGATGGGTGATGAATCATCCCAAGTCATTGTCCCCTTGATTGGTAACTCCATTACTTGGAATGAATCTGGATTCGGTTCAGGCGAGAACCTTCCTTCCTCAGCAATAAAGTGGCCCTTCTACAACTTCTATTGTTAGTACAGGACAGGGATTCAGCATCCCTGGAGCAAGGCCTGTGTTACTTCGCCACTGGTGAGGAGGTCCCTCTTGGAGTGGATGAACTCAAGGAACCTGTCTGGGGGCAGTTCCCTTCTTGTCCCTTCCTGGAGACGGTCACCATGGATGCCAATCTGTCAGGTTACAGAGGGGATTTTCTTCTGAAACTCCCTGCGGTTCTGGGGGAGGTGGGGCCTTTAGAGGGTCCATACGCCTATCAATGTTTGAAACAGTGAGCTTTCAGGTTGGTTCTATTTCGCTTGGCTACTACTCTTCAGGGCCTACCTGTTCGGGGGCACTCGGTCTGTCTGATGACAGTGGCCTACATTAATCATCTGGGAGGGACCTGGAGCAGGAGGGTCCTCCAGGAAATGTCTGGGATCCTAATCTGGGTGGAGGACTTTGTTCCTTGCTTATCAGTGGTTGTCGCCCCGGTAGGGTCTCTCTGTGACAGGATGTGCTAATCCCTGTGTCACTATGGGGTCCAACCAGTTATGGACCTGTTTGTGTCCCATCGCTATCACAAGCTCTTGGGCCTTGTTTTTACTGTCCCAGGATCTTCTGGCCGTGGTCAGGATGCCTTGGTAACGTTATGGCTGGACATTCTGTTCTGTATGTCTTTTCTCCATTCCCCCTGCTAGGCAGGGTTCTGCACAAGATTGCTCTGGAAGGGGGACCAGTGACTCTTGTGGTCCCCGGGTGACCTAGTAGAGTGTGGTTCGTAGATGTGGTACTGGGGGCAGTAGTTCTGTACGTTCTGCCAGGAGTGCCAGCTCTTCTTACTCAGGGCCCCTTTACGTCACCCCAATCTACAGACTCTGGCCTAGACGGCCTGACTGCTGAAACATCCATCTTGATGGAGACAGGCTTATCTGTCTCGGTGATTGAGACTATGGGAAGACTAGGAGCAAGCTTCTTCCTCTTCTTCTTCCATCTGTTATGGGGTATGGTTTACCCATATCAATTGGTGTGAGTCTAGGTCTCTTCCCTGTCGGGTGTTCTCGGTTCCCAGGGTTCTAGAGTTATTACAGCATGAGTTGGGGTTGGTCTCCAACTCAGTGCTCTGATGGGTCAGGTTCTGCCCTGTCCGCCTTGCCTTAGAAGTTTTTTGTTCAGTCTTCCTTGGTTAAGACTTCTTTCAGGGGGTACTCATGTGCGTCCCCCATGTAATCCTATGGTCCCTGTTGGGATTTGAATTTGATTCTGTTTGCCTTGCGGTGTTTTTCCCTCTGGTCCTATTCAGAATGCTGTCTGGCTGTTCTTACCCTCAAGGTTGTCCTTCTGGTGGGCGTTACTTCGGTCAGACATGTGTTTGGCTGGCGGCTCTGTCTACCTAGCCCCCATTCTTGAGATACACCAGGATAAGGTGGTGTTCCGCCTGAAGCTGGACTCTCTGCCTAAGGTGGTGTTTTATGTTCTTTGATTCAAAACATTGTTATTCCTTCTGTGCCTTATTCCTAGCAGCGCTGAGGAAAGGGTTCTGCATTCCTTGAACAGGTGTTGGAAGTTTTTCCTTGGTAGTCACTGTGTCCTTTAGGAGAAATTATGCTCCTTTGGACCTACAGTCACTCCATCCTGAATGTGCCCGATCTCGTCTGTTCTCGGGGAGTTGGGCGGCCTTGGCCCGGGTCATTACTTGAAGGGGATGGTTCCTTCTGGTCCTTGGAAAGGGGCTTTGGCTTCTGCCAAGTCTACTGTTAATTTTTGGATTCGTCAGGCTGTTACTCAGGCTTATTCCAACAAGGGGAAGAATCTTCCTTTTCGCTTTGCTTCTTATTCTACTCGTGCTTTGGTGCCTCTTGGGCTTTTCAGCACCAGGCTTCTGTTGAACTGGTTGCTAGGCCGCTATTTGGTCTTCTGTTCATACCTTTTCAAAGTTTTACAAGGTTGGTGTTAGGGCCTCAGCTCATGCTGTCTTGGCCGCATGGTTATGCAGGTGGCAGTGGTTTTAACTGTCTGCTGTTGCCTTTTTGTTGGGGATCCCACCCTACTTTATGGACACTGCTATTGGATGTCCCAAGTGTAAGTGCTATATCTGGAGCAGGACGTACTGTATACTAAGAATAATACAATTCTGTGAAATACTCACCTGTAGAATTGATATTATTTGTATACAGTACGTCCTGCTCCACCCCACCCTGGTTTTTGCATTTTTCTGGATCCCCTGTATGGTGATTGTTACCATTGTTATAGTTACCAGTTTCGGTGGTTAATTCTCCCGGCTTCTTGTTCACTGCTTTTCAATGCTGGGGGTTTGTGGGAGGTCCCCGGGTATTTGAGGGGCCGGGAGGAGCCTGTTTTGCATGTCTCTGCAGTGCAGTGCAGCGCCATCTGGCGGAGGATAACCCAAGTGTAAGTACTATATCTGGAGCAGGACGTATTGTATACAAATAATATCAGGTGAGTATTTCACAGAATTGTATTTTTTGCAGTCAGGGAGGCTTATTTCCTTAAAGCAGGACAAAACCGAGGATTTTTAATTTCCTGGGTTTTGTTCCATACCCCGGGGGCATCCCGAATTGGGGTGTGCTTACCTTGTTTTCTTCTCTCTATCTCTGTTTCTGTCAGGGCATTGTTCCAAGGTATGTGTATGGAGGGGGGAGCCTTTAGGATTTATGTCAAGTACAGGTTCTGAGTCTTGGCTGGCCATGGACCTGCCAGTTGATGTTGCCCCTTCTGAGTTATAGGTTTGCCTAAGAGTTGGGAGTGATATCAGTTTTTGTGTTATGGGATACACAATATCTGGAGTTGTTCTGAGTTATATTATGTTCCGCTTATTCAAGGAGCATGTCCTGTCATTCCACTGGCATGTTTGCCCTAGGGTAGGTTGGTGCACTGTATTTTTTGGATGGTTCTGTGTTGTCGCCTTTACACTGCCACCGAGATCATTTGGATAGGTTCCTTGATACAGGCCTTCAAGACCCTGACAGGCTGCGGGGCCCTTTCTCCAGCACCATCGAACAGAGCCCTGCCAGCCCGAGAGGAATGCCACCAGCTCTGTTTGATATAGCCCTGTCTGTTACCAGTATTATATCAGGCCAGAAGCCAGCCCAGTAGCGTGTAATATAGCCGAGAAGCACGGACAGGTAGGTTCGGGATCGAGTAAATAAAGCAGCCAAAGATTAAGTTATATGTTTAATAACTTTAAGTGCAGACTAGAAAAGTCGGATGCTGCGTACACAATAGGGTTGATTTGGCACCATGAGTACATTTTTAATTCATATTTTTTTATTAACCGAAAAACGTGAGTAAATAAATTATATAAATTATTTATAAAATACTGGCCCTGGCATGTCTGGCCTTATGCTTTGAAGTATACTAGCCAGCACAGCCTCACGGCAGGGGTTTCCTGCGAGCTCAGTTGTGGCCCCATCCTGTCAATTACAGGTGTGAATGGTACCAGCGAGATCCTTTGAATTGCCCTCCCCGCTCGCTGGGGGAAATTGAGGAACCTGGTTGAGGCTCAGAACTAGAAATAAAATTTATATTTTTCTCACATTCCTGATTAGCAGAGTCTATATACTTCTTGGTAAAGAATAAAGAAGCTCTGTTCCCAGATGTACCTCAAATAAAGGATTTTACAGTGAGTACACTACATTTACTTTTTCCTGCTATGTCAGTTTTGCTGAGCATGATGAGTATACACACAGAGAGCGGGTAAACACCACACACAGGAAGGTAGCAGATTGTACTTTTGCTATGTATTATGATTACACAGCCTCCCACTGCAGCCAGCTCTCGACAGGCACTTGCCGTAGTTGCTAAGATATGAAAGCACATAATGAGGACGTTTTGTTCCTTAGCAGGAAAAGTTCTTCTCCAAAGTTTACTATTCAGTTCTAGCACTTGACAGCATTTAACTAGGCCATTCCATCCTCGGCAGCAAGGAATGCGCCTTCCCGTTACGTTTGCACTTTATTATGTTTAGCATTCAGTAAAAGCAATCTTGGCTGAAGAACATTCATTCTGCAGGCTGCGTTAATTAGGCCTCCCAAGTTGGGCTCTTAGGGCGGAAAAAAATAACATCTTCTCTCTTCTATAAAGCACAATAAATTAAATCTATTTAGCTTTACTTACATTTACAGGCATTATGTATGATAAGAAAAGGCAGACAGTGCTCGGCTCCGGAAAGAGGTGCAGAAACTCCCTATTTAGTACCTGTTTCAAGTTTGTATTTCTAAATAACCATGTTGGAGAAAGTTTTGGATACCTTTCTAATATCCTGGGTACAGATTGTTTGCTAAAATGTGATCTTATCTTCATATATACAGTTTATTCTGAAGGTGTTGGATGGGTTTCAGGTCTGGGTACTGTCAAGTCCTTCTGTTTAGCAAACCATTTATAGAGCTCACAGATCATGTTACTTCTAGAGGCAGTTTAGAATGCGGCCATGAGTGTTCTACAAGAGGACAAGATGATTTTACTTGAGTACTTGTTGTCTTGTCTTTGGATGGTGTGGCTTAATGCTTCATGAACAAGTTCTTATTGCTTCTCAGTGTTTTAACACAATAGCAGAACTACCATGCAACTGTTCAGGTTTAACAGGGTAAACATTTGACTAACTTTATTGGAAAGACAGCATCCTGTGATGTCAATGGGAATCTCAGTTAATTTTTAGGATTTGTTCCTCCTGTAGATCCATATCTACAATATGTTCATCTTAAAATATAATTGCCATTGCAATGGTGGTGGGACTACAAAAGTGTACAACTTTTTATTACATAACTTATATGTGCTGCCAACATGACTGATTTGTACTACCCTCCCGGCTATAATCATGGGGGACTTCAACATACCCGTTGACACCAACAACCCTGCAACCACCAAACTATTATCCCTAACCACCTCCTTTGGCCTCAAACAATGGTCTACCAGCTCCACCCATAAAGATGGCCACACACTTGACCTGCTCTTTACTCACCTCTGCTCTGTATCCAGTCTTTCCTCATCCCCACTTCCCCTCTCTAATCACAACTTACTAACACTAACACTCTCTTCCCTTAATACTACCCCACCTGCACACAAACCTGCAATACTTTGCAGGAACCTCAGAAACCTAGACCTTCAATCTCTCTCCGATGCTTTACATCCCCTTCACACCCTGCCCTCATTTACCAATGTAGACGCTGCCGCTTCATACTACCACAACACACTAACTGCTGCCCTTGACTCTGTTGCTCCCCTTAACTACAGTCGCCCTCAGGCCAAAAAAAGACAACCATGGCTTAACACTAACACTGCAACATTGAAACGGCATTCTCGAGCTGCTGAACAGCATTGGAGGAAATCCAAAACCAAGGAGGACTTCCTGTTATACAAGAAAGCCCTTCAGGAACTCAGGACTGCCCTTTCATCTGCCAAACAGGAATATTTCACATCACTCATATCGGCACAGGCCCGGAATCCAAAACAGCTATTTAACACTTTCAACTCCCTTCTCCGCCCACCGCCACCTCCTCCATCCTCACAGCTAACGGCTGAGCAATTTGCCACATACTTCAAAGACAAAATCGACAGGATTCGAAGTGGCTTCACCCCCCAGAACACCTCTCTCCTACCAACATCCCCCTTGCCCCACTCATTAACTCATTTCACAGTGTTAACTGCTCAAGGTGTCTCCTCCCTGGTCTCAAAGGCTCACCTGACCACCTGCTCCCTTGATCCCATTCCATCCCACCTTATCCCTCAACTGTCTCCATCTGTCATTCCAGCCCTAACATCTTTATTCAACCTCTCCCTCTCCACTGGTACCTTTCCCTCCGCCTATAAGCATGCTGTTATAACTCCACTCATCAAAAAACCCTCTCTGGACCCCTCTGCCCTCCCCAGTTACCGCCCAATCTCTCTGCTCCCTTTCTCATCCAAGCTTCTTGAACAGCATGTCCATACAGAACTTACAAACTATCTGTCTACAAACTCCCTCCTAGATCCCCTCTGGTTTCCGCTCGTGTCACTCTACCGAAACGGCCCTCACCAAAGTCACCAATGATCTACTAACAGCCAAATCCAAAGGTCACTACTCTGCTCTCATCCTTCTCGACTTATCATCTGCTTTTGACACTGTCGACCATGCTCTGCTTCTCAATATTCTTTCTTCTCTTGGAATCCAAGGTCTCGCACTCTCTTGGCTCTCCTCCTATCTCTCTCACCGCACATTTAGTGGATCTTACTCAAACACCATTTCCTCTCCCCGGCCTCTGTCTGTAGGGGTACCACAAGGCTCAGTCCTAGGACCCCTACTTTTTTCAATATACACTTCTGGTCTAGGACAACTAATAACCTCGCTAGGCTTCCAATATCACTTTTATGCAGACGACACTCAGATCTACCTCTCTGGCCCGAATCTCTCTTCTCTCCTCTCTCGCCTTCCTGACTGTCTAACAGCCATCTCTTCCTTCATGACATCTCGCTCTCTTAAACTGAACATAGACAAAACTGAACTGCTCATTTTCCCACCATCTCACTCCCCTCCCCTCTCTAACACCACAATCTCTGTAAATAATCTTACAATAACTGCAACTCCTCAAGCTCGATGCCTGGGCGTCATTCTGGACTCCTCTCTCTCCTTCAGACCTCACATTCACTCCCTGGCCACCTCCTGTCGCCTCCAACTCAAAAATATATCTCGCATCCGTCCCTTCCTCTCACCTGTCACCACTAAAATGCTAGTACATGCCCTGGTCATATCCCGACTGGACTACTGCAACACCCTCCTCTGTGGTTTGCCAACAAACAGACTGGCTCCCCTCCAATCTATCCTAAACTCTGCTGCTCGCCTCATCCATCTCTCCTCTCGCTTCTCTAGTGCTGCTCCTCTCTGTCAATCCCTCCACTGGTTACCTGTCTCCCATAGAGTCCAGTTCAAACTTCTAGTGCTAACCTACAAAGCTCTCTCTAACCAGGCCCCTTCCTACATTTCATCTCTGATCCAACATTACCAACCAAAGCGCAACCTCCGCTCCGCCTCTGACATTCTCCTATCCTCTTCCTTGGTTACCTCCTCGCACTCCCGCCTTCAAGACTTCTCCCGTGCCTCCCCACTTCTCTGGAATGCACTCCCCCGCTCGATCCGCCACTCTCCATCAATCCAAGCCTTTAAAAGCGCCCTCAAAACTCACTTCTTCAGACAAGCATATGACCTGGCTTAAGCAACTACTATAACCTTCAATGGCACATGCAGCCATACTCAAGCTCTACCACTTGTGACCCCACCCCCTTCGTCTCCACCCCCATCCTTTAGACTGTAAGCTCGCAAGGGCAGGGCACTCCTCCCTATTGTCTCCTGTGCTCACAACACTTGGTTTTAACCTGTGGCATCTAATTTTGTATTGTTCTCTGTGCTATATGTTTTACCTTGTCTGTATTCTCAACTTGTAAAGCGCTACGGAAGTTGATGGCGCTATATAAATAAACATTAATAATAATAATACCCTCAACATGTTGGACTTGTTGAAGCTTGTACGATCAAGGAATGAGAGCTCCTGAAGTTCTTTTGTACTATCGTTATTTGCAGAAAAGGAGGGGTGGCAGCCACTCAGAACAATTTATAACCATCCTGGGAGGTGCATGTCAGCAGGGCAATTAGAATACACAAATCATAAAGGGGCCACACCACTTAACCCTGTTAGCTTCTTTATTTGATTATTTACATTTTGGTATATAATGCATGATAATATATTGGTGGCCTTGGAAGCAGCTGCTTGACATTGCATACTGTTATTTAGCCTGTGGTCTACCAGTACCCCCAGATCCTTCTCAACAAGGAACAGTGAGAATTGGCAAAAGGTGCTCTTCATGGGGGGAGCGCTTCAGGGGATGCTAGTTAAAAATGTGGGTTTTAGTTCGCTTTAAGTGAGGCCTTTTAATTTTTGGATTGAATAATGTGAATAATTTTATCTGGATGTTGGCTTCAGTTGTGATATTGGAAGTTTAAAGGTGGAAGGACTGCATTGGTGACTATATTGGTGAGCTGTTTTTTTCTTTTGCTTGTGCTGTTGAACCAAGAAGAAGAGAGTTTGAAAAAGCGATCTGGAGGGTTTCACACAGCCGGGCATCTCATCTCGAAATGGCATGGAACAAAACCCAGGAAAGTCAAAATCACAGGTTTTGTTCCACTTTAAGGGGCTGATTTACTGTGTTGATGGCTTTGCGTGACTTTCACCTTCCCTGCCTGCACTGTGTGTGTGTTGAGAGGGGAAAACCGTGGCATATGAAGCTCAAAGTGAACACCAGTGACCACTGACTTTCGACAGACATTTGCTGTATTTACTTTGAAAAATGGTTTGGCGAACTGCTGCAGTGGATTTGGTGTAGAAAAAACATGAAATCTTGCTGAAAACACACTTTTATAGTATATTTTATAGCATGAGATTGGTCCCATAATAGGTTGTCTAGGTTGTCTGGAAAGCATTAGTTGTTTTTCTAATGCTAATTAACTATCTGAGGCTCACACTCATTTTTAAAGATGCTAAAAAGACAATAAGACAATGTCACCACAAATAACATAGATTCCTATAGGGTTTGCTTCTGAAAGCTGCCAAATGGAAATAGTTTTGCCAGCATGAGCTAAAATGAACTTGCTGAAAAGCCAGCAAAAACAAAGCCCGGCGAATATACGGGGATTGGCTGGTGAAATGTTTAGTAAATGACCACCTAAGCATTCTGGATGCCCCCCCCCCCCCCAAGGTTTTTGCTATCAGCAGAGAGAGGGACCAACACCTTTTAAAGTAATAATGGGTGTTGGTCCGGTTTAAGTCTTTCCTCATAATTATATGTAGTTATAAGTCCGTCTGCCAATTTTGGAGGCCATTTTAATTGGCTATTGTCTTTTTGTGTAGAATGTCTCCAGAACTGTAAACAGCATTCCAGATGTGGCCTCATCAGAGCGCAATATATTGGCATCACAACATCTTTCTGCCTGCTGGTGATGCCATAAGCTATGGAACCGAGCATCCCGCTTGCTTTCCTCACTATGGTTCACTGTCCAGTCCTTTGCAAAAATCTTTATCCTTAAATCCCTCTTAATGTCCTGGCTGGCGAAGAACTTCCCATACTCAGAGGGAGGAAGCAGTGTCCCCCAAGTGCATGATTTTACATTTAGAAACATTAAAATCCAGTTTCTATTGTATTCTAAGTATACAGCACGTCCTGTTCCAGAATATTCCTTACTCTTGGGTAATACATCCACAAGATGGCGCTGGACTGCAGAAAACAGTTCTTTTTTGCAGTCTGGGCTGCGAAGATAGAAGATAGCTCTTTATGTGGTGCAGGTGAGTGGGGCTTATATGCCTGCGGCCCTGCAGGACTATTCCCACCCGTTCCGTTCCATATTGCTGCCTATCAGCCTGGGCTGACAAGGTTCGGGTGAAGGTAGGTCAGTAATAGACATGAGCGAACTTTTGAAAAATTCGATTCGACTGATTCGCCAAATTTTCCGACAAAAATAGTTTCGACCCGAATTTATTCGTGACGAATCGCTATTAAAAATGGCTATTTCTGAGCCTCCTAGAGCCTCAATAGGATTGTAAACCATTCTGCCTTGCTGTAACACGCATAGGACGCGTGCTGGGTTAGTGAAATAATACTGTAAATAATTATCACATGCAGATCGGAGGCATCGCTAATAGAATCGCAAAGCGGCACAATTGCAGAGAGTTGAGGTGGCATCACTATGAGGGGCCCCTATAGTGCCTGAAAAACACACCCTGGAGCTGGCAGCAGCAGGAGCCCAAAAACTAGCTGAATCACACCCTGGAGTTGCAAGCAGCAGCAGCTGCAGGAGCCCAAACATTGCTTTAAAGAGACACTGGAGTTGGCTGCAGGAGCCCAAAAATTGGATGAATCACACCCTGGAGTTGCAAGCAGCAGCAGCATCCCAAACATAGCTTGAAAGAGACACTGGAGTTGGCAGCAGGAGCCCAAAAATTGGATGAATCACACCCTGGAGTTGAAAGCAGCAGGAGCACAAACATTGCTTTAAAGAGACACTGGAGTTGGCTGCAGGATCCCAAAAATTGGATGAATCACACCCTGGAGTTGCAAGCAGCAGCAGCAGGAGCCCAAACATTGCTTTAAAGAGACACTGGAGTTGGCAACAGGAGCACAAACATTGGCTGAATCACACCTTGGAGTTGCAAGCAGCAGCAGCCCAAACATGGCTTGAAAGAGACACTGGAGTTGGTAGCAGGAGACCAAAAATTGTCTGAATGACACCCTGGAGTTGCAAGCAGCAGCAGCAGCAGGAGCCCAAACATAGCTTGAAAGACTACGAATACTACGAATACTTTATTGGTCGCCAAGTATGTACAGAATACAACATGGAATACTTTTTGGAAGGGAGGTTCTCCATAGAGCTTAAGCAAACGCTAGACCTACGACTATATACATATATATAAGAAAACGTGTCTCTATGGGAGAGCTCCTTCCGAGGCTGCCATACTCGGCGCCATCTTGGCCTCTTAACACACTGGAGTTGGCAGCAGGAGCCCAAAAATTGGATGAATCACACCCTGGAGTTGCAAGCAGCAGCAGGAGCCCAAACATTGCTTTAAAGAGACACTGGAGTTGGCAGCAGGAGCCCAAAAATTGGATAAATCACACCCAGGAGTTGCAAGCAGCAGCAGCCCAAACATAGCTTGAAAGAGACACTGGAGTTGGCTGCAGGAGCCAAAAATTGGATGAATCACACCCTGGAGTTGCAAGCAGCAGCAGCAGGAGCCCAAACATAGCTTGAAAGAGACACTGGAGTTGGCAGCAGGAGCCCAAAAATTGGATGAATCACACCCTGGAGTTGCAAGCAGAAGCAGCAGGAGCCCAAACATTGCTTTAAAGAGACACTGGAGTTGGCAGCAGGAGCCCAAAAATTGTCTGAAACACACCCTGGAGCTGCAAGCAGCAGCAGCAGCCCAAACATAGCTTGAAAGAGACACTGGAGTTGGTAGCAGGAGCCCAAAAATTGGATGAATCACACCCTGGAGTTGCAAGCAGCAGCAGCAGGAGCCCAAACATAGCTTGAAAGAGGCAATGGAGTTGGCAGCAGGAGCCCAAAAATTGGATGAATCACGCCCTGGAGTTGCAAGCAGCAGGAGCCCAAACATAGCTTTAAAGAGACACTGGAGTTGGCAGCAGGAGCCCAAAAATTAGCTGAATGACACCCTGGAGTTGCAAGCAGCAGCAGGAGACCAAACATTGCTTTAAAGAGACACTAGAGTTGGCAGCAGGAGCCCAAAAATTGGCTGAATGACACCCTGGAGTTGCAAGCAGCAGCAGGAGCCCAAACATTGCTTTAAAGAGACACTGGAGTTGGCAGCAGGAGCCCAAAAATTGGATGAATCACACCCTGGAGCTGCAAGCAGCAGCAGCAGCCCAAACATAGCTTGAAAGAGACACTGGAGTTGGCAGCAGGAGCCCAAACATTGCTTGAAAGACACACTGGAGTTGGCAGCAGGAGCCCAAACATTGCTTGAAAGACACACTGGAGTTGGCAGCAGGAGCAGCAGGAGCCCAAACATTACTTTAAAGACACACTGGATTTGGCAGCAGGAGCCCAAAATTTGGATGAATCACACCCTGGAGTTGCAAGCAGCAGCAGGAGCCCAAACATAGCTTGAAAGAAACACTGGAGTTGGCAGCAGGAGCCCAAAAATTGGATGAATCACACCCTGGAGTTTCAAGCAGCAGCAGCAGGAGCCCGAACATAGCTTGAAAGAGACAATGGAGTTAGCAGCAGGAGCCCAAAAATTGGCTGAATCACACCCTGGAGTTGCAAGCATCAGCAGCAACAGCCCAAACATAGCTTGAAAGGGACACTGGAGTTGGCAGCAGGAGCCCAAACATTGGATGAATCACACCCTGGAATTGCAAGCAGCAGCAGGAGCCCGAACATAGCTTGAAAGAGACACTGGAGTTAGCCGCATTAGCCCAAAAATTGGATGAATCACACCCTGGAGTCGCAAGCAGCAGCAGGAGCCCAAACATTACTTTAAAGAGACACTGGAGTTGGCAGCAGGAGCCCAAAAATTAGCTGAATTACACCCTGGAGTTGCAAGCAGCAGCAGCTGCTGCAGGAGCCCAAACATTGCTTTAAAGAGACACTGGAGTTGGCAGCAGCCGCAGCAGGAGCCCAAAAATTGACTGACGCACCCTGGAGTTGGCAGCAGCAGCAGCAGGAACCCAGAAATTGGCTGGAAGGCACCCTGAAGTTGGCAGCAGCAGGAGAACAAACATTAGCTGGAAGGCACACCCTGGAGTTGGCAGCAGCATAAGCAAGAGCCCAAACATTGCTTGAAAGACACCCTGGAGTTGGGAGCAGGAGGCCAAAAATAGGCTGAAAGGCACACCCTGAAGTTGGCATCAGCAGGAGCCCAAAAATTGGATGGAAGGCACACCCTGAAGTTGGCATCAGCAGGAGCCCAAAAATTGGCCTAAAGACATAAATATGTTTTGCACCATTTGGAAAGTGTCAAACGTGGCACCATGCTGAATCTAGTCGCATGCATCAGCCATTGGTGGGTGGAAATTCTGGCTGATCCATCCCCGATTCATTTTGGCAAAGGTGAGTCTCTCCACATTTTTAGTTGATAGACGAGTTCTCCTCGCCGTAAGTATGGCCCCCGCCGCACTAAACACCCGCTCAGATGGCACGCTACTGGCCGGGCAGGACAGCTTTTCCAGGGCAAACTCTGCTAGTGGCGGCCACAAGCCAAGTTTGGCTGCCCAGAAGTCCAGCGGATCCTCAAGGTGTGTTGGCATGGTCATGTCAAGGTATGACATGACCTGCTGGTTGAGGTCCTGCTCCAGGTCTTCCTGCTGCTCATGAGTAGCCTCACTATGCGGGTGTAGAAAGCTACTCATTAGCGACTGAAGACTGAGGCTGCTGCTGATGGAGCTGCTGCTGCTGCTCCTGCCAACCCCCCCAGCAGCCATGGCAGTGGAAGGTGAGCGCAGAGCACCCCCCGAGTCAGACCTGCGAGAGTATGGACCATGGCGCAGATAGGCATTGGCCAACTGACTACGCAGAATGTCTTTGTAGTAGTTCAAAAGTTGTTTTAAAGATGAAATATAACCACGCTGATATTTCTTAAAATTATTACATTATTGAATTATTATTGCTCAACGTGTGTTAATCCTTTACCCCTATGGATCCTAAATGCACATATTATTCCAAAAACACAGAGCAATCAATGATAAAACAACACACTTTAGGTCAGCTTTAACTTAAACATTATATAAAAAAGTCCAAGCTTCTTTGGTGGTTCCCCAATCTGAAAGTATCCTCTAAGGCCAAGGGTTTTATTGACCTTCTATCACAGGAATGTTCAAAACACTGTAGCAAATTCCACGACTTGTATATAACAGCAAATTGCTGATGAGAATCTCGTGCCCACCACCTCCTTCAAAATACTCTTACCAGATAATAATAAGCTTTAGTGCCTTATTAAAAATCCTCCATGATTTATTCCTCTCTTATTAGATAGGAGAGCCGGTTAAGTATTCTGGTCCCCGCTTTAACAGGTGGAGATGTGCTTGAATGCCTTATTAGATCCTCAATATTCCATTCCTCTCTTGTTATTAACAGAGCCGATTTGATATTCTTATCCCACTTTGGCTTTTAAAATTGTCCCAGATTGGACAAACCACATAGAAAGGAAAACCAAATTGAAAAATCTAGCGTAATATCGTTTTAATCATGTGCACTGATTAAGTTAAAAATGCACTCACATAAAAACAATGTATATCAAGTATTTAGGAGACGCCAGGCAAGATTCTCACCAAACCCTCAATGTGTCTAGGCCGATTGATGTCTCAAAGGGAGGGGAAGTGAAGTATCCCTGGAGTGTAGCTTGCCCACGTACTGATAAGATCCGTCCGCTGCCGTCCAACGCGTTTCGTTGGTAACCAACTTTCTCAAGACCAGTCTTGAGGAGGTGGTGGGCACGAGATTCTCATCAGCAATTTGCTGTTATATACACGTGGTGGAATTTGCTACAGTGTTTTGAACATTCCTGTGATAGAAGGTCACTAAAATCCTTGGCCTTAGAGGATACTCTCAGATTGGGGAACCACCCCAGAAGCTTGGACTTTTTTACATAATGTTTTAAGAGTTAAAGCTGACCTAAAGTGTGTTGTTTTATCATTGATTGCTCTGTGTTTTTGGAATAATATTTGTAGTAGTTCAGTTTGTCCTCCCTCTCGGCGGGTTTAAAAAATGCCCCCATTTTGTGACGGAAGCGAGGGTCCAATAAGGTGGACAGCCAGAAGTTATCCCGCAAACAAATGGAAACAATTCTGGGGTCACTACGCAAGCACGTGAGCATGCTTCTTGCCATTTGCGCAAGTGACTGGGAGGGACTACCTGTCTCCATCTCCACTGCATACTGCCACGGTGTGTCCGGGTCCTCTGTCTCGCCTTCCTCAAAACCCTCTAGCTCCTCTGGCTGCTCCTGCTCCTCCTCTCCTGTCCGCTGACTAGATAAACCAGCCATTTCGCCAAGCCTAAACTGTGTTTCACTGGGCAACTCCTCCTCCTCTTCCTCCTCCCCCTCCTCCAGTTCAGCTCCAACGGGGTTCATGTGGCCGTAAGATGTAGACGCCATGTCTCCAGTGCCCTGACCAGCCATGGTTTCCAATATGTGCTGTAGTACATGAAGCAGTGGAATCACGTCGTTCATCCCGTAATCCTGCCGACTGACAAATAAAGTGGCTTCCTCAAAGTGTCTGGCGCAGGAGCTGGAACGCTGGCAACACCCACGACACTATCCACATCACTATTTGTCTGCCTAGCTAAAGAAGCCACCTCCATTTCTTGGCTGGGCAGTAGCTGCTGACTGTCCTCTATCTGATCGTCCTCCTCATTAAAGAGTGGAGCTGAAACCAAAGCATAGGATACGTCGCTGGGGGAGGGAACGGCGTAGGACAGAGGCAATGGGAGGACAGGGTCTGCTCTCGGGGCATGCCAACTCAGGGTTGTGTCAGAGGAACCTACTGACCCTAGACTGGGGGTCTCAGAAGTAACTTGTGATGATGTTGATGAGCGCGTTAACCACGGCAGATGCGTTACTGGTGGAGACACGACCGCTAGCAGATACTGGCAGTTCAGGTCTCTCACCGTGACTCCTTCTGCCACTCGCTCCTAGTCTGCTGCGACCTCTGCCTGCTGAATCTTGGCCTCTGCCACTCCTCTTTGAACATCCTTGCACTTGTCTGCCTGACATTTTTATGTATTTGAAATGAGCAATAGGTACGATAAAAAATGTGTTTACTTTAAAAAGAAGAAGCTAAATAAAGTGAGGGACTGCTTCCTTGCACCAGATACTATGAAAATTGTCAATATGAGATACCCTGTGGCCTAGTGTTTTGGCAGCAGATCAAAAACCAATTCAAAATGCAATACTTTAATTCAGCTGAGGAAGGATCAACAAGCGTATTTAGTATAACAGATAGGCTGCCTAGTGCAGGTTTGGGATACCCTGCGGCCTGGTGTTTTTTTTTGTTAAAGGCAGACCAAAAACCAATTCAAAATGCAATACTTTGATTCAGCTGAGGAAGGATCAACAAGCGTATTTAGTATAACAGATAGGCTGCCTAGTGCAGGTTTGGGATACCCTGCGGCCTGGTGTTTTTTTTTGTTAAAGGCAGACCAAAAACCAATTCAAAATGCAATACTTTGATTCAGCTGAGAAAGGATCAACAAGCGTATTTAGTATAACAGATAGGCTGCCTAGTGCAGGTTTGGGATGCCCTGCGGCCTTGTGTTTTTTTTGTTAAAGGCAGACCAAAAACCAATTCAAAATGCAATACTTTGATTCAGCTGAGGAAGGATCAACAAGCGTATTTAGTATAACAGATAGGCTGCCTAGTGCAGGTTTGGGATGCCCTGCGGCCTGGTGTTTTTTTTGTTAAAGGCAGACCAAAAACCAATTCAAAATGCAATACTTTGATTCAGCTGAGGAAGGATCAACAAGCGTATTTAGTATAACGGGGGGGGGGGGGGGTGACTAGTGGTAAAAACTGTAATTTATGTTTTAACTTTGTACTGTGTTACTGTCGCCTTGTACGCCGCCGCCGCCGCACGCTTGTACAGCGCTCCGCGGACAGCGGCGTCATTTACCTCAGAGCTGCCGGGCTGCTATTGGCCGGCCGGATCACGTGGGCGCGTTTCATGCTCTTCGGGGGGGCGGGGTCTGTGGATGACGATTTTCACATCACGTCTCCACGGCCCGCCCCTTGAGGTCTGCGGACGCTATTTTGCCTGTCCTTAGCTGCGTGTGCTGCTGCCTCCCTGCGGTCCGTGAGTAACCCCGGTGGGGTATTTTTTCTCAGGATATTCCTTTCTGCTGTATTCTTATGGTAATGTTTTGTTATGTCTTTCAGGCGGGTTAAAACTTCGGCACTGTGGTTTCTCCCGGCCATCTCCCCTCACTATCTCCCACTTCCCTAGCGGGTTCTTAAGGGCATCCCGGGTAGCTCTTTAGCGCTAACCCTTACTGGCCTTTTGTGCCATTCAAATCACCATATGGAGGCTTCTGGGGATAATGGACCTGGGGTTCCTTCGGGACAAGCCCGGCTATGTGTTGTGTGTGAGGTATCCCCCATAAGTGATGATGTCAGGGTTTGTGTATCCTGTGCCCAGCTGCACTCTGGGCTGTCTGTTACTGGGCCTAGCGGTGCGCCCCCACTGGCCTCACCTACCCCCCCCACGCTTACATCTGACCCCCACCGAGGGGCATACTAGCGGGGAGTCTCAACCTGATTTAGCTGCACGGGTGGCCAGCATTGAAAAACATCTTGCTGGGTCTGCCCTGCGTAAGGCTTCTGATAAGAAGCGGCATTTATCACCCGCGGTTTCCCTCTTCCCTGTAGAAGATGAGGGCCCTTACTCACTCTCAGGTGAGGAGGGGGAATTATTTTCTGATTCTGAATCCTCTGAGGAACAAACTAAGATTTACGGTGGTGCTGAGACTCCCTTTGGGGAGTGCTGAGTCACATTTTTGAAGTGCTTTGTATTTCTCCCCCGGCAGTGGCTCCGCAGCAGCAGGGTGAGCTTTTTCATACAGTTAAGCCACGCTGGGAGTTCCCTGAGCAGTCTCACTTTAATAATCTAGTGCTCAAGGAATGGGAACGGCCTAGCAAGCTGCCAGGGGTGCCTAAGAGTTGGGACAAGAGGTATCCCTTTCCTGCTGATGTTGTTAAGCTTTGGTCATGTCCTCCCGAGGTGGATGCGCCCGTTCTCGGGTTGTCCAATACATCTGTCATGCATTCTCCTGATACTACTACCCTGCGGGATGGTGAGGACCGGCGCTGGTCATGCCTTTGCCTGTGTGGGGACGGCGCTGTGCCCGGTTTGTGCTTCTGCTATTACGGCTATTGCCATTAAAGGGGTGCTTAAGTGTCTCTTGGACGAGGCATCTGAGGATGCGGGTAGAGAAGAGTATAGATCTCTCCTGCTTTGTAAGGAATTTATATTCTTTCTGCCATGGATGATGCCATTAGAATGTGTGGTAGGACTTCTGCCCTGTTGGTGGCTATTTGCCGCTCCTTCTGGCTACGTCAGTGGGTAGCTGATAATGCTGCTAAGAAGGCTCTCACTGGTTTCCCTTTCAAGGGCCTGCGCCTCTTTGGTGAACGCTTGGATTTGTTTGCCAGGGGCGGTAGGTTACCTCAACGTAGGAGGACCGTCCCGGTCCTTTCGGGGGATGGGTGCCTTTCTCCCATCCTTCCGTGGTTCCAGAACTGTCCGAGGAGTCTCCTTTACTGGGGCCCACCGTGATCACTGGGGAAGGGGCAGAGGACGTGGCCTCCTGGCCTCTCCTGGGGTCCCAAGCCAAAATCCTCACCAAGCCCCCTCAGGCATGAAGGGGCGCCCTCACCCATCCGGGTGGAGGGACGGCTTCGGCTCTTTGCTCACGTCTGGAGGCTTCACGTCTCAGACCGGTGGATTCAGGAGGTAGTGTCCTCCAGTTACAAGATAGAGTTTGCAGCCTGGCCACCCCCAAGATTCATCAAATCCCGGATGGCTCAAAACCCCCTGTCAGCTCGGGGTCTGTGCCTTGCTGTCTAAAACCTTCTGGAGTTGGGGGTCATCTGCCCGGTGCCTTTTGAGGGAAAGGGGCAGAGGCTACTATTCCAATCTTTTCACTATTCCCAAAAAAGAGGGGTCCATCAGACCCCTCCTGGATTTAAAGCGCCTCAACAAATTTGTCAGATTCAAACACTTTCGCATGGAGACTCTGCGCTCAGCTGTCAGTTCACTAAGCCCAGGCGACTTCATGACCTCTGTAGACATCAAGGACGCTTACCTTCATGTACCAATCTTTCCAGGTCACCAGAGATTCCCCAGGTTCGCTCTGCAGGATCAGCACTACCAATTTGTGGCCTTGCCTTTCGGTATCACCTCGGCTCCCAGGGTATTCACCAAGGTGCTGGCGGGCGTAATGGCTCTGCTGAGATCTCAGGACATTCGCATCCTTCCTTACTTGGACGACATTCTCATCACGTCTCAGTCCTTCCAGCAGGCCGAGCTGGATACCCAGTTGGTGGTGTCCACACTGGAGTCCTTCGGCTGGGTGATCAACCACCCCAAGTCTTTCCTGTCACCGTCAATGGTGAGGTCCTTTCTGGGCATGACTCTGGATACATCTCAGGTCAAGATTTTTCTCCCTTAGCAGAAGGTGGAGAGTCTTCAAGCCCAAGCCAGGCTTCTTATGTCTTGCCCTTATCCCTCCATCTGGCAGGGGATGCAGCTGGTGGGCCTGATGGTGTCTTGCTTCGAGGCGGTTCCATACGCTCAGTTTCACATGAGACCTCTTCAACTTCACCTCTTGTCGGTATGGGAATCGGGACCCTCGGTCCCTGGATCAGGTGTTGGTTCTGTACGCTCTGGCCAGACGGTCTCTCTCGTGGTGGCTGTACTCAAGAAACCTGTTGGTGGGCAGGTCATTTCTGGCGCCGTTCTGGGAGAAAGTCACCACAGATGCCAGTCTGACAGGTTGGGGGGGCTTCTGGAAATCCCTGAAATTCCAGGGTTAGTGGGGCCCTCAACATGCCCACACCCCATCATCATTCTGCAGCTGAGGGCGATAAGGTTGGTTCTCGTTGACTCCGCACCTTTGGGATCGGGCAGTTCAGGTCCGCTCGGACAACCAGACGGCGATTGCCTACATCAATCATCCGGGAGGGACCCGGAGCAAGAGGGCCCTCAAGGAAGTGTCCCTAATACTGTCTTGGGCGGAGGAAAATGTTCCCTGCATCTCAGCTGTGTACATCCCGGGGGTGGAGAATCTGGAGGCAGACTCCCTCAGCAGGGGGACTTCTCGTCTGGGAGAATGGTCCCTCAGCAGCAGGGTGTTTCGCTCCCTGTGCCACCGCTGGGGTCAGCCAGATGTGGATCTGTTTGCATCCCGTCACAATCATAAGCTTCCAGTCTTTGTCTCTCTGTCCCAGGACCCTCTGGCCTTGGCCATGGATGCACTAGCAATGTCTTGGAAGAGCTTTCAGCTCCTCTATGTGCTCCCTCCTTTTCCTCTGCTGGGCAGGGTGCTGCGCAAGATATCCCAGGAAGGGGTGCCAACCATTGTGGTGGCCCCCTGTTGGCCAAGAAGGGTGTGGTTTGCAGACGTCCTGCAGTTGGCAGTAGATTAATATGCCCTGCCCAAGGATCCAGACCTGCTTACTCAGGGGCAACTATGCCATCCCCATTTACAAATGCTGGCTTTAATGGCCTGGCTGCTGAAACCTCCATCTTGATGGAAAAGGGGCTGCCTGCCTCTGTTGTTAATACCATGCTTCGGGCTAGGAAGAAGTCCTCGTCATCCATCTACTATAGGGTATGGCATGCTTACATTGATTGGTGTGAGTCTAAGTCGCTTCCCTGTCGGGTGTTTTCTATCCCTAGGATTCTGGAATTTCTGCAAAATGGTTTGGATTTTCAACTTAGTACCCTCAAAGGTCATGTTTCTGCTTTGGCCATTTTCTTCCAAAGATCCTTTGCTCACCATCGTCTGGTCAAGACTTTCTTCCAGGGGGCTACTCATGTGCGTCCTCCACGTAAGCCTATGTTACCAGTCTGGGATTTGAACTTGATCTTATCTGCCTTGCAGGGGTCTCCCTTTGAGCCTTTGTGTGAGGCCCCTTTGTCCATTTTGACGCTTAAGGTAGTCTTTTTGGTGGCTATCACTTCTGTTAGGCGTGTGTCTGAGTTGGCGGCGCTTTCCATAAAACCCCCTTACTTTGAGAGACACCAGGACAAGGTGGTGTTTCATTTTAAGCCAGATTTTCTGCCTAAGGTTGTGTCTGTTTTTCATCTCAATCAGGACATTGTTTTTCCTTCTCTATGCCCTAATCCTAGTAACCCTAAGGAGCGGGTTTTAGACTCTCTGGATGTGGTCAGGTTCTGTTTGGTGGCTACTGAATCCTTTAGAAAGACTGATGCTCTTTTTGTGCTCCCGTCTGGATCTAAGAAGGGTCTGGCTCCAGCTAAGTCCACTATTAGCAAGTGGATCCGCCAGGCTGTGGTACAGGCATATTCTGCTAAGGGGAAGGAGCCTCTCTTCCGCCTTACTGCTCATTCTACTCGTGCTATTGGTGCCTTTCAGCACCAAGCTTCTGTTGAACAAGTTTGCAAGGCCGCTACTTGGTCTTCTGTTCATACCTTTTCTAAGTTTTACAAGGTTGATGTTAGGGCCTCAGCTGATGCTGCTTTTGGTCGCAAAGTTCTGCAGACAGCAGTAGTTTTAACTGCCCGCTGTTACTTTTTGGGGATCCCATTCTACACTGCTATTGGATGTCCCAAGAGTAAGGAATATTCTGGAACAGGACGTGCTGTATACTTAGAATAATACAATTCTGTGATTACTCACCTGTAGAATTGGTATTATACGTATACAGCACATCCTGTTCCATCCCACCCTTGGTATCATTATTCTTAGTTACCTCTGTATGGTGATTGTTCATATGTTCATTTTTGAATTCTTGTTATTATTGTTCTCCCGGCTTCTTGTTAACTGCTTGTCAATACTGGGGAATTTGTGGGAGGTCCCTGACTTATATAGGGCCGGGAGGTGTTCTCCCGGCTTCTTGTTAACTGCTTGTCAATACTGTGGAATTTGTGGGAGGTCCCTGACTTATATAGGGCCGGGAGGAGCCACAAGCTGTTTTCTGCAGTCCAGCTCAATCTTGTGGATGTATTACCCAAGAGTAAGGAATATTCTGGAACAGGATGTGCTGTATACGTATAATACCAATTCTACAGGTTAGTAATCACAGAATTGTATTTTTTACTATTTTTCCAGTGAAGCCAAATTATCTTGTTGCAGATAACTCTAGGAATATCCACCCTATTACCCACCTTTGTATCATTGGCAAAGGTTACCTACTAAGCCTTGAAATGAAAATTGCCCCCAGGGCAGAGCCTTGTGGTACACCACTTGTAACTCACCTCTCTTCAGTGTGCACACTTTGATACCTATGCTTTAGTTTACAATTACCTTTGAATATGTCTGACTCTGTGTTTCCCTTTATTGCAGAACTAAAAGGATAAAGAAGAAGAAAGTACCTGCAAAAAAAGCTGAAGACCCCAAAACAAAGCCCAAATCCACCATGGCCCTGTTTAGGGATGAGGTTGATCCATATGCGGATTTGTTTGAGCCAAGTGGAAGAGCCAGTAGTAAAAAGAATATTTTGGCATCAGATGGTGAGTTTCTAAAAACATCTCTGTTTCCATTTTGTATGTTAAAGGAGATTTCCACTTTTCAGAATACTTAAACCGGACCAACAGTCTGGCACAGTTGGAAAAGAAAGGCAGCGGCCATTTTGGAGCTTCCTCTCCCAACTGACTCAACTGAAATGCACAGTAACAGGAAGGCCAGCACCACTTCCTGTTTGCAGGTGGCCTGCAAGCCCATGAGCGACCATCTTGTTTTTAAAATGTACCCCAGTAGACGTTAGAAAAAGGTAAATTATTTTTTATGTGCAGCGATCTAAATGGCCCTGGGGAGGGATCCATATGAGCACTGTTTATTGTGTTGGTCTGATTTAATTCATTTTTGACTGTTGAGCCGCTTTAAACCGGACCTTCAGCATCATTAATGAAAATCCCAAACCCTTAAAGAACTATTCCCCAGCATCTAAAATTAATATATATTCCAAGTATACAGCACATCCTGTTCCAGAATATTCCTTACACATGGGTAATACATCCACAAGATGGCGCTGGACTGCAGAAAAAGACTTGTGGCCACTCCCGGCCCCTTAAATAGCCAGGAACGTCCCACTAATTCCCAGAGTCTTTCTGCAGTCTGGACTGCGAAGATGAAGATGGCTCTCTTCTGCGCAGGGAGTGGGCTTTGCCTAGGGCCCTGCAGGCTTATTTCCACCCGTTCTGGACCCATTGCCTTCCAGCCACGGCTGACGGTTTGGGTGAAGGTAGGACAGCACTAGGGTCAGGTGCTGAAGGAGCGTTGCTCCGGGCCGCAGGACCCTGTACCAAAGGGTAGCCGGCGACAGGCTTTTTATAGTGAGCCTCATTGGGATGCCCCCAGCCCTTTATCTCAGGATATTTATCCCTCCTTCGACCCCCCCCTCATTGCATTCCGCGTGATCGGCAGGGGACACCCGGGGAGTACACTCTTGTGTTTTTACTACTGTGTTTTTTGTCACTTCGTGTTTGGTGTGTGTGGAGGCCGTTGTACGGCGCTCAGTGGTGGTTGGCGCTTTTACTGTGTTTTTTGTTTAACTGTCATGGCGCCGGCGCATCACGTGATCTTGTTTTCGCGCGCTTCGGGGGGGGGCGGTACCGCGGTTTAACGCGTTCTGCGTCATGCGCCCGTGGCCCGCCCCTCCAGGTACTGCTGTCTGCGCCATTTTGTGGCCCTTCCATTGCGGTGCTGCGACGCGGTTGGTGATCGGCTTATCTGTGCGCTTGCCGGCTTGGTCCGTGAGTCCCTTACGGGGTTTTTTATCTTTGGTTTATTATTGTATGGCTACGGATGCTTATGTTGTATATTATTGTGTCTTGCAGGCGGGTCCCTTGACTGTGGTTCTCTCGGCCCTGCCTATTGCCAGTCTCCCACTTCCCCTAGCGGGTTTCGGGGGGCATCCTAAATAGGGTGGCTGTTTAGCTGTGTCCCTGTTCTGACTATTGTGCATACTTTTTGTAAAAATCACCATATGGAGGCTTCTGGGGATAATGTGCTTGGGGTTCCTTCGGGACAAGCTCGGCTGTGTGTTGCGTGTGGGGTTTCCCCTATAAGTGAAGATGTCACGGTATGTGTAACCTGCGCCCACCAGGTAATTGCGCTGCAGTCTGGGTCGCCTGCTACGGGCCCTGGTGCGGCGCCCCCTCTGGCTTCACCTACCCCCCCACGCTTGCATTTGACCCCCAGCGAGGGGCATACTAGCGGTGAGTCTCAATTGGATTTGGCTGCACGGGTGGCCAGCATTGAAAAGCATATTGCTGGGTCGGGCCCGCATAAGGCTTCTGCCAAGAAGCGGCATCTATCCCCCGCTGTTTCCCTCTTCCCTGTTGAGGCTGAGGAATTTTTTGACATCTCGGGTTATGGTCCTCTTGAGGAGGGGGAACTATTCTCTGATTCAGAATCATCTGAGGAACAACCTAGGGTGTATGGTGATACCGGGTCTCCTTTTGGAGAAGACCAATGGTCCTCAGATAACACTGATAGGTTGTTGTCTCACATTTTTTAAGTGCTTTGTATTTCCCCTCCTGCAGTGGCTCCGCAGCAGCAGGGTGAGCTTTTTCATACAGTGAAGCCACGCTTGGAGTTCCCTGAGCAGACTCACTTTAATAATCTGGTGCTCAAGGAATGGGAACGGCCTAGCAAGCTACCTGGGGTGCCCAAGACAAGAGGTATCCCTTTCCTGCTGATGTGATTAAGCATTGGTCATGTCCTCCCGAGGTGGACGCGCCCATTCTGGGGTTGTCAAATACTTCTGTCATGCATTCTCCTGACACTACTACCCTGCGGGATGGTGAGGACCGGCGCATGGAGCAGCTGGCTTGTCATGCCTTTGCCTGTGTGGGGACCGCGCTGTGCCCAGTTTGTGCCTCTGCCATTACAGCTCTGCCATTACAGGGCTGCTTAAGATTCTCTTAGATGGGGCCTCTGATGTTGCGGGAGGAGAGGAGTATAGATCTCCCCTGCTTTGCTCTGTTGGTGGTTATACGTCGCTCTTCTGGCTGCGTCAGTGGGTAGCTGATAACGCTGCTAAGAAGGCTCTCACTGGTTTAAGGGGCTGTGCCTCTTTGGTGAACGCTTGGACTTGTTTGCCAGGGATGGCAGGTTACCTCAACGTAGGAGGCCGTCTCGGCCCTTTCGGGGGACTGGTGCCTCTCTCCCCTCCTTCCGCGCTTCCAGGGCTGGTCGAGGAGCTTCCTTTGCTGGAGCACGTGGAGATTATTGGGGCAGGGGACGTGGCCGCCCGGCCTCTCCTGGGGTCCCAAGCCCAAATCCTCCCCCAAGCCCCCTCAGGCATGAGGAGGCGCCCTCACCCATCCGGGTGGAGGGACGGCTTCGGCTCTTTGCTCACGTCTAGAGGCGACATGTAGCAGACAGATGGATCCAGGAGGTGGTTTCCTCGGGTTACAAGATAGTTTGCAGCCTGGCCGCCCCCAAGATTCTTCGGATCCCGGATGGCTCAAAACTCCCAGTCAGCTCAGGGCCTGCGCCTTGCGGTCCAAAACCTTCTGGAGTTGGGGGTCATCTGCCCTGTACCTTTCAGGGAAAGGGGCAGAGGCTTCTATTCCAATCTCTTCACGGTCCCCAAAAAGGATGGGTCCCTCAGGCCCATCTTGGATTTAAAGTGTCTCAACAAGTTTGTCAGATTCAAGCATTTTCGCATGGAGACGCTGCGCTCAGCAGTCAATTCACTGCGCCCAGGCGACTTCATGACCTCCGTAGACATCAAGGACGCTTACCTTCATGTACCAATCTTTCCAGATCATCAGAAATTCCTCAGGTTTGCTCTGGGAGATCAGCATTATCAATTTGTGGCACTGCCTTTCGGTATCACCTCGGCTCCCAGGGTATTCTCCAAGGTGCTGGCGGGCGTGATGGCTCTGCTGAGAGGTCAGGGCATTCACATTCTCCCTTATTTGGATGACATTCTGATCTCGTCCCAGTCCTTCCACCAGGCCAGGCTGGATACCCAGGTGGTGGTGACCACACTAGAGTCATTCGGCTGGGTGATCAACCATCCCAAGTCTTCTCTGTTCTCGTCTCTGGTGAGGTCCTTTTTGGGCCTGACGCTGGATACATCTCAGGTCAGGGTGTTTCTCCCTCAGCAGAAGGTGGAGAATCTTCAAGCTCAGGCCCAATTACTACTGTCTTGTCCGCATCCCTCCATTTGGCAGGGGATGCAGCTGGTGGGCCTGATGGTGTCCAGTTTCGAAGCGGTTCCCTATGCTCAGTTTCACATCAGACCTCTTCTACTTCACCTACTGTCGGTATGGGATCGGGACCCTGTGTCCCTGGATCAGGAGTTTGTTCTGTCCCCCCTGACCAGGCGGTCCCTCTTGTGGTGGCTGGACTCAAGGAATCTCTTGGTGGGCAGGACCTTTCTGTCACCTTGCTGGGAGACTGTCACTACAGATGCCAGTCTGACAGGTTGGGGGGGCTTCTGGAAATCCTTGAAATTCCAGGGTCAGTGGGGCCCTCAGGAGGCCCCCACCCCTATCAACATTCTGGAACTGAGGGCGGTGAGGTTGGTTCTCACACAATTGACCCCACACCTTCGGGGTCGGGCTGTTCAGATTCGCTTGGACAACCAGATGGCGGTTGCCTACATCAGTCATCAGGGAGGGACCCGGAGCAAGAGGGCCCTCAAGGAAGTGTCTCTGATTCTGTCCTGGGTGGAGGAGAATGTTCCCTGCATCTCAGCAGTGTATATCCCGGGGGTGGAAAATCTGGAGGCGGACTCCCTGAGCAGTGGGACTTCTCGTCTGGGAGAATGGTACCTCAGCAGCAGGGTGTTTCGCTCTCTGTGTCACCGCTGGGGTCAGCCGGATGTGGATCTGTTTGCGTCCCGTCACAATCACAAGCTTCCAGTCTTTATCTCTCTGTCCCAGGATCCTCTGGCCTTGGCCATGGATGCACTAGCATTGTCTTGGAAGAGCTTTCAGCTCCTCTATGTGTTCCCTCCGTTTCCTCTGCTGGGCATGGTGCTGCGCAAGATAGCCCAGGAGGGGGTGCCAGCCATCCTGGTGGCCCCCTGTTGGCCAAGAAGGGTGTGGTTCGCAGACATCGTGCAGTTGGAAGTAGATCAGTACGTCCTGCCCAAGGACCCAGATCTGCTCATTTAGGGGCAGCTGTGCCATCCCAATTTACAAACGCTGGCTTTAACTGCTTGGCTACTGAAACCTCCATCTTGATGCAAAAGGGGTTGCCTGCCTCTGTTGTTGGTACCATGATTAGGGCTAGGAAGAAGTCCTCGTCCTTTATCTATTACAGGTTCTGGCATGCTTACATTGCCTGGTGTGAGTCTAAGTCTTTTCCCTGTAAGGTGTTTTCTATTCCCAGGATTCTGGAATTCTTGCAGCATGGTTTGGATTTGGGCCCTCAACTTAGTACCCTCAAGGGCCATGTTTCAGCCTTGGCCATTTTCTTCCAAAGGTCTTTTGCCAACCACCGTTTGGTTAAGACTTTTTTCCAGGGGGTTACTCACGTGCGCCCGCCACGTAAGCCTTTGATACCAGTCTGGGATTTGAATTTGGTTTTATCTGCCATGCAGGGTTCTCCTTTTGAGCCTATTCGTGAGGCTGCCTTGCCTATTTTGACTCTTAAGGTAGCCTTTTTGGTGGCTATCACTTCTGTTAGGCATGTTTCTAAGTTGGCGGCACTTTCCATTAAACCTCCTTACTTTGAGAGACACCAGGACAAGGTGGTGTTTCGGTTCAAGTTCTGCTTTTCATCTCAATCAAGACATTGTTTTGCCTTCTCTGTGTCCTAATCCTAGTAACTCTAGGGAGCGGGTCTTACACTCTTTGGATGCTGTCAGGACCTTGAAGTTCTATTTGGTAGCTACTGAGTCTTTTAGGAAGACTGATGCTCTTTTTGTTATCCCTTCTGGACCTAGGAAGGGTCTGCCTCCGGCTAAGTCCACTATCAGTAAGTGGATCCATCAGGCTGTGGTAGGAGACTATTCTGCTAAGGGGAAGGAGCCTCCCTTCCGCCTTACTGCTATTGGTGCCTCTTGGGATTTTCAGCACCAAGCTTCTGTTGAACAAGTTTGCAAGGCCGCTACTTGGTCTTCTGTTCATACTTTTTCCAAGTTTTACAAAGTCGATGTTAGGGCCTCAGCTGATGCTGCTTTTGGCCGCAGAGTTCTACAGGCGGCTGTGGCTTGATCTGCTTGCCGTTGCCCTTTGAGGATCCCACCCTACCTTACGGACACTGCTATTGGATGTCCCATGTGTAAGGAATATTCTGGAACAGGACATGCTGTATACTTGGAATAATACAATTCTGTGAATACTCACCTATAGAATTGGTGTTATAAGTATAAAGCACGTCCTGTTCCATTCCACCCTTGTTATCATTATTCTTGGTTACCTTTGTATGGTGATTGTTCAGTTTATGTTTATTGATTCTCCCGGCTTCTTGTATAACTGCTTGTCAACACTGGGAATTAGTGGGAGGTTCCTGGCTATTTAAGGGGCCGGAAGTGGCCACAAGTCTTTTTCTGCAGTCCAGCGTCATCTTATGGATGTATTACCCATGTGTAAGGAATATTCTGGAACAGGACGTGCTGTATACTTATAATACCAATTTTGTATTTTTAGGTTTTTAGTCACTTACTTATTATACTTTCCCCTACTGGACTGCAACTCTGTTCAGGACTCTAGGATACGGGCGCCGCCATCTTGTCTCAGAAGCATCACATGCTGAGGAGAGTGGGGGTGGGGCAAGTGAAGGGGGGCGGGTTATAGTTGTGCTTCACACAGAAAGCAGAGCTGAGGTCAGGAAAAGGTCAGCAATCCCAGAATGCAGAGCGGCATATTCAGAAGACACTTCTTGTCTGCAGGCAGCCTGAAACTCCATGGCCTGCTATCTTGGATGTTAAAAGGTTAAAAAAACGCAACAGATGTAGGTAGGACGATTTTTAATGTGGGCAATCTGTATGTAGGGGTGAGGGACTCTTATTCAGGGTGAAGGTCCACTTTAAGGCACCCATGTATTGACCTTTACTGATCTATCATTCCTGTCATATATTACCATACTAACTATTTACCTCTATTCCCTAGTGGCCTCTCTGTAATTAGTCATCCTCATATTCTCTACCAGCATGGACTGTAGTTATAATAAACAACATTACATTTTCTGTTTCATCAGTCAATAATTTCATAGGGATGAAACCTTGTGGACATGGATGCAGCATATGTAGTATTTATATAAGGACAAAAGGACTATCTCTATTATGGACTATGAGGAGCTCAGCTATGGAAAAATATTTGATATATATCAGTGGAGGAGAAGTGGCTTCCGAGTTGAAACACAACTATGGACAAATGTCACAATCACTATTGTGTTTCTTAGCTTTATAATTGTAGTTTTTGTTGCAAACCAACTGTTGAAAATGAAAATATGTAGGAAAGGGGCAGCGGATATGGTATAATAATGTGTATAAAGTGCTTATATGACCATTTCATGCTCTGCTTTTCTCCCAACCGTGCAGTGGGCCGCACAAAAAGTAAACCATGCTAGTGAACTCTCAAAGGGCAGTGAATGCATAAACATGCCCAAAGCAGGTTGCCCTAGCCGGGGCCCTGGAGAGCAGTTGGGTTTCTTGCTCAGAACCACTTTAGTCATGTCCCAGCCAAGAAATGAACCTGTAACCCTCTAGTCACAAGATGCTTTCCGTAGGTCATGACTCCAAATATATATGCTCCATACACTACCCTAGTGCCCTCCACTCCTCAGTCAGAAGAGAGTGGGCTCATACCCTGACCACTAATAGGGGAATAAACAAATTTTAAACCTGTTAGATAGCAACCAATTCTATAATTTGCCTATAAAATCTAGTTAAAAACAGAGCTGTCATTTGGCACATCGGCAAATGTACAGTATATAGTAATAGTGCTAATAGTGGCCATTGTGTGCTTGTGCACAAATGGAATATTCTAAGCATACAGCACGTCCTGCTCCAGTAGTAGTAATAACATGTGGGTAATCCTCCGCCTCCGGCGCCGTGCACTGCAGACATGTAGAAAACAAGCTCCTCCCGGCCCTTCATATACCGAGGGACCTCCCACAAATCCCCAGATTTCTCTGCAGTGCTGGAACTGCGAAGACATGAAGTATCACGCTGTCGCAGGCGAGCGGGGCTATTTCCACCCGTCCTCATATTGAATTAATGCCTCCCAGCCTGGGCTGCGTTGGTCGGGTGAAGGTAGGCAGCACCTAGTGTGCTTACGGAGCTAGTCTCCACCGCAATCCCCCTCCATAGGGTAGGCGGTTAAGGCGAATGGTGAGCCTTCAGTGGATGCCCCTCCCGCACTAGTGCCCCCACGCCCCACCTAATGGTGAACCCTCTATTCGGGTCACCTTCCTTCCCAGATTCCCCCGTTAGCGGGGGAAAAAGAGGAGGGGGGCTGTGTGTTTGATGGCCTACTCCTTGCCCTAAGTACACTATAGACACTTTACCGCTACCGGGTGTCAGAGTGCGTTTCACTTGCTTATTTTTCAACTGACCGCAGCATTTTATTGTGCTCTAGCCGCATACAGCAACACTGTTTGGGGAAGCTACAGCGTTTTTCAATCTTCTTACTCACTTCGTCAGACTTCTTCTCTGAAGTGATGCTGACGTATCTACCATTCTCTCCTGATTGGCTGCGCGCCTTCTAGCTTCGCGCTCTCCGGGGGGGAGGCGTGGTTCGGTCTGGCGCGTTCCGCGTCATCGCCCGCTCTGGCCGCCCTTCGAGGTTCGCTGGGTGTCATTTCCTTCTCGCATGCGCGTGGTGAAGACGGTCCTCCCCTCGCAGACTGTAAGTTCCCTCATGGGCGATTCTTTTCCTAGCTTGTTTCCTCGCGCTCGGCTCTGACATCCCTGTTCCCCTTCTGTCTTTCAGACAGCGCCCTGTCCAGACCATTTTTCAGAAATTACTCCCACTTCCCAGCGGGTTATTGGGGCATCCAGGGTTGCTTAAAGCGTCAATCCCTACTGGCATATTGAATTTAATAATCACCATATGGAGGCATCCCAGGATATCGCGAACGGGGTCCCCCTGGGACAAGCCCGTCTGTGTGCAGCTTGTGGGGTTTCACTTAGCAGCGGTGATAATTCATGGGTCTGCGTACCTTGTGCTCAACAGGCGCTAGCCGGTCTCCCCACCTCTTCCGAGGCTGGCCCCGCACCTCGCCTTATTTCCCCTACTCTCCCAAGCTTGAGCATAACCCCCAATACTAGTGGGGATTCTCACGCTGATTTGGCCTCTAGATTGGCCAGTGTGGAAAGCTTTATTGCTGGCTCCTTGGCGCGCAAGGCTACTGCCAAGAAGCGTCATTTGAACCCTGAAGCTACTATTCTCCCTGTAGAATCTGATGATTTACTGCTTTCCTATGCTCAGTCCCCATCAGAGGAAGGGGAACTGCTCTCTGACTCAGGATCCTACGAGGATGAGTCCAGGAGTCAGGAGGAGTCTGGTTCTGATCTTTGGTCCCAGGACGACATTGACAGACTGCTGTCTCAGATCTTTGATGTGTTATCCCTCTCCCCCTCTCCCGCGGCACCTCGGCAAAGGGGCGATCTGTTTCATACCGCTAGGGTGCGGTTGGAGTTTCCCGAACAAACTCACTTTAATAACCTAGTGCTGAAAGAATGGGAACATCCCAGTAAACTCCAGGGGATTTCTAAGGCTGTGGATAAGAAGTATCCATTTCCTGCCGATCTGGTTAAGTGTTGGACATTGCCGCCCGAGGTCGATGCCCCGATTCTGAGTCTGTCCAACACCTCTATTATGCACTCCCCTGACACTACTACGCTGCGGGATTTAGAGGATCGGCGAGTTGATCAATTGGCATGTCATGCCTTTGCATTTGGGGGAGCGTCGTTCCGCCCGGTGTGCGCCTTAGCCATCACGGCGGTGGCGCTCAGGACGGTGGTTAAAACCTGCCCTCGGAGGCCGCCAACGCTCTGGCCACCTGTGAGACCTTTGTGAATTATATCCTATCTGCATCGGACGATGCTATTAAGCTGAGCGCTAGATCTTCAGCTCTGGTGGTGGCCATACGCCGCGCGATCTGGTTACACCAGTGGGCTGCTGACAACGTCGCCAAGAAGGCCCTTACGGGGCTTCCGTTTAAAGGACTGCGCCTGTTTGGAGAAAGATTAGATATCTTTGCCAAGGGTGGCAAGCTGCCCCAGCGCAAGCGTCAGATTCGGCCCTTTCCTGGTCCAAGCTCCCATTCTACCCCCTACCGTGGGACCAAGTAAGGTAGAGGGGTGTCCTTCTCTGGGTCGCACTCAGAACCCTGGAACAAGAACAGAGGACGCCGTCCCGGCTCCTCCTGGGGGCCCAAGCCCAAAGCCCCCCCCCAAGACCCCCCAAGCATGAAGGGGCGCCCTCGCCCGTCAGGGTGGGGGGGACGTCTACAGCACTTCGAGCATGTCTGGAGACGCCTCGTCCCAGACCGGTGGATTCAGGAGGTAGTCTCCTCCGGTTACAAGATAGAATTTGCTGTGCTGCCCCCTACCAGGTTCGTTGGGTCTCGGATCCCACAGGATCCTGCCTCAGCTCGGGTCTTGATGTTGGCTGTGCAGGACCTTCTGGAGCCTGGGGTCATCTGCGAGGTCCCCTTAACCTGTTCACGGTGCCCAAAAAGGACGGGTCAGTCAGACCCATTCTGGATTAGAAAATCCTAAACAAGTTTGTCAGAAGCAGGCATTTTCGTATGGAGACTCTGCGCTCGGCCATTGCCTCGCTGCGTCCAGGGGACTTCCTGACATCTGTGGACATCAAGGACGCATACCTGCACGTGCCGGTGTTCTCAGGGCACCAAAGGTTCCTCAGATTTGCGCTGTTGGATCAGCACTATCAGTTCATGGCCCTCCCATTCGGCCTTACGTAGGCCCCCAGGGTCTTCACCAAGGTGCTGGCAGGGGTGATGTCTCTCTTAAGACTAAAGGGCATACGCGTGTTGCCCTACCTGGACGATATTCTCATCACCTCTCAGTCTCTGCGCCAGGCAGAGCTGGACACTCGGTTGGTGGTGTCCACCCTGGAGTCCTTCGGCTGGGTGATCAATTACCCAAAGTCCTCTCTGTCCCCCTCCTAATGTTAAAGATACCATAAGCATCTCAACCCATAAGAAACCTTGTAAAGGTTCCGACCTTATTTAAACTGTCAGAATGATCCATTCCTTAGTGTAAAATCCTAAAAAGATGAATACTAGAAAAGTCAAGACCATGTATGGCATAATAAGCAAATCAAAACATTGAAGAAGTTAAAGAGTGTCCCAAGTTAATGGTACTCTTTAAAGAGAAATACAGTTGGTGGGGGGGGCCTAATGCCACGCATTACTAATAAGACATATTCTTACGTGTATCAATAAGAAAATTGCAAGCGATGAAAAAACTTCTATGTATATGTAAGCGAGTATAACAGGGAAAAACAACAAAATTGGTGGGATCTGATGTAAACGACTATCTATCGATTATGAACGATATGTCCCACCTATGATTAAGTCCCTGTGGGGAACGGGTGCCTAAAGTATAGATCCAGAATGCTTCACGTGCCAAGAGTTTGTGTCTTATGTCACCCCCTCTAGGACCCAAAGTCACCCTTTCAATAGCGCTTCGGCCTACGCTACGGGTTCTGCTGAGTCCTTGTCTACACGTGCTAGCACCACTTCGGAAGAAGGGGACTTGTTCTCTGACCTAGGTTCCCTGGACGAGAGGTCGAGGGGTCAGGATGACGCTGATCTGGATGTCTTGGAAAAGCTTGACATTGACGGCATGTTACTCAGGATTTTTAAGGTACTGTCCGTTTCGCCTCCCGGCGCGGTTCCCGGGCCGAGAGGGGGGCGCTTTCATACCGCGCCGCCTCGGTTGGAATTTCTCGAGCAGGCTCACTTCCATACACTTGTTCTTAAGGGGTGGGAATGTCCCGCCACTCTTCAAAAGACGCCGGATGACTGGGCTTGGAAATACCCCTTTCCCCCCGAGATGATAGATGTTTGGTCCTCGTCCCCAGCCGTGGATGCTCCGATTATTGGGGTTCCTAACCCCCCCATTCCTTACTTCTCCGGCTTACAGCTCCCTGCGGGACGCCGAGGACCGGCGTATCGATAGGCTTGCTTCCCACGCCTTTACCTGCGCGGGCACGACGCTGCGTCCTGTCTGTGCCGCGGCGATCACGGCTGTGGCCGCTAAGGCTCTTATAGGTAAGTCCCTAGAGCATCAGCCTGAAGATTTACCCTGGGAGGTCTTTTATGCTCTCTCTAGTTGCGATATTTTTCTTAAATTTATCCTTATGGCCTTGGACGACACCATCAAAATGTGTGCTAGGACCTCTGCCCAGGCGGTGGCTATACGTCGCCTTCTCTGGCTTCGTCAGTGGGGGACAGATGACGACACTAAGAGGATCTTGACGGGGCTCCCCTTTAGAGGACATCACCTGTTTGGGGCACGTCTGGATTTTTTTGAGAAACTGGCCACTCCACCCAGTCAGAGGCGGCCGCTGCGTCCCCCGCTGGGCAGAGGCACCCCTCCCCCTCCATATCATTCCGTTGCACAGGACCCGGGGTTGCCCCCTGCTGGACCTGGCCCGCCCCAGGAGTGACGTTCAGGGCCCGGTCCTTTTCCTTCCCTGATTTCCCTCATGCATGATGGGACGCCCTCACCCACCTGGGTGAGGGGAAGGCCGCAGCACTCTACTCCTATCAGGAGGCATCCTGCCTCGCTCTGGTGGCTTTAGGTAGTTACCCTAGAGATGGAACGGTGTTTGCTGGGCAGTCCTTCCCCGAGTCGGTTAAGAGGTCTATGTTTCCGTGCCCGTCCTCGGGCATGGGTGCAGGCTTAACTGGGCCTGCCAGGTATGACTTCCCTGCCGAACGCCATTATCATGTAGAATCTGGGGCCCCTGAGCGGGTCTGCCCCTCCTTCTCTCCCTTCCTCTCTCCCTTCCAGGATGAGGGAGCTTATCTGCCTAACACCTAGAAGAGTGTGGCATCTGTACATAATCTTTCGGCCCGGCGCCCTCGACAGGGCTGTCTGTGCCCCAGGGACCCCCTGGCTGCTGGGCGTGTTTGTTTTTTTCCAGGCTCTGGGGAACCTTCAGGATGCTGAGCCTTCTATGACTGGCATTGGTGTTCACCTTCACCGTAGAGACTTAACCTAAGCCCCCTGTTTGCGTCCTCGTATGCACTGGGCTCTGGAAGGGTGTGTTGGCTCACACGTCACCAAGGGGCGTTTGGTACAGGGGACCTGTTAGGCTCCTCTGTTCCCTCACACGGAGCTGTGGGGATGGAACTTGACAAACCGGAGTCCTACTTGACTCCACCCTCTAATCCCTGATTTACACCAGACGTAGGTTCACCCAGTGCCCCCTTTTTTGTTGTTTCCTTGACTGTCAGGAGTTTACAGGTATGAGACCTCCGGTTCCCCATCCTGTATAGTGGTTCCTCCAGACAGCTTCGCCTTCTGGTGAGCCGATTGGCGGCTCGTCCTTGGACACCATTCGCCCCGGGGTTCTTGGGCTCTGAAGTGACTTAGCCATTAGCCATGGATGAGTGGGTTGCACCCTGGGCCTGGTTGTGACTTCCCTGCCACCGTGGGAGGCACTTACTCTTCTACTGGGCTCGTGGGTACCGCAGGGGAGCATTCCATACTCCTTGCCTTTCCCTGATGGTTACCATGGTACCTATTCAGGCACAAAGGGGGCCTATTCTCCTAAATTTCCCGGGGGTTCCTAGGAAGGGACCTTGAAGGTTCTGATTTCCTAGGTAAATTTTGGTCATAAGTGGCAAGTTGTGGGTCCTAGTGGGGGACTTCTCCTTCTTGTACTCGTCCATTGGGGGATTTTCTGCCTTATAGGTCAGTGGTTGCGCTTTGTTCCTATGGCATTCTCGGGCATGGATCCTTACCGGGGAGCCCTGATTCCTTAGGGGACTTGGTATTCCTTGTCCTTCCTGAAGTATCCCTCCCCTTAGAGGTTCTCGGTTGTGCCTCCAGGCTCACACCGGCAGGGTTCTGTGGGACCCCGCCTCTATTACAGGGGTCTTCCCCCGTTATTAGCCAGATTGTCTACCCTGGTGGGGCTAGCGGTTCTGGCTGGGTAGCTTACTTGATAATGTCATACCCTTGCCCTGCCGGGCGCGGGGAGAGCTTGCGCTGGTCCCTGATGACTAGCCGCACCTTATGCTCGGGGCCTGGTAGGCCCAGCGGGGTGTGGATTCTCAGGGAGTTCTGCTGTGTTCAGCTGGACAGTATGTTCCCCCATGAGGACAATTTTTTTATCATAATATGGTGCCGTTACCTTAGACTTACCTTAGCGTTGGCAGGATCGGGGGCTTGCCCTAGCCGAGATGACAGATCTCGAGGTGTCTTGTTCTTTGGAGGTCCGGGACCTTGTCTTCCTCCTTATCCTCTTCCTCTGCCACGCTGGTTTAGCTTATGCTGCCCTTATGCTATGGGCTGGGTCTAAGCCCCTTCCCTGGCGAGTTGGTATCTGCTCCCGGGTTTAGGGCCCTACAAGCAGTGTTTGGTGTGGGCTCACCATCGATTCTGTTTATTGTTGGGGCCTGATCTGTTCTCCTATTACGAGATCTGACCCAATATTATTGTTGGCATTCCTCAGGGTCTGCTCAGCTGCATTCCTGGGGGATCCCTAGTTCCCCCTTTGAGGGGAGGACTTATTTTGAAACCCTACCAAGGGTTTCCACAGTTCTTAGTCAGGTCCTTGTCTGACCTGCTTCTTCCATTAGGTTGCTCTCCTGGGGAGTTATTCCAGATAGTGGTGTGCCATAAGGCAGGGCACTTTTGGTGGCCTAGTAACTATATATATATATATATATATATATATTCTTTATATATATGCATTCTTTGGTATAGAGCTATACCATGAGGTGAGGGTACCAGCCTCACACTAATTGGGATTCAGGCGGTACTTCGTCCCTTTTGCCCTTGGACGGATCCTCTGGTCTTGGGACTATGGTCTAATCACTATACTAGCGGGGAGTCTCAACCTGATTTGGCCTGCTCGGGTGGCCAGCATTGAGAAACATATTGCTGGGTCTGCCCCGCGTAAGGCTTCTGCTAAGAAGCGGCATTTGTCACCCGCTGTTTCCCTCTTCCCTGTTGAGGCTGAGGAATTTTTTGACTACTGGTTATTCCCCCCTTGAGGAGGGGGAATTATTCTCTGATTCAGAATCATCCGAGGAACAGCCTAAGATTTATTGTGGTATCGGATCTCCCTTTGGAGAAGACCCATGGTCCTCAGATGACACTGACAGGCTTTTGTCTCACGTTTTTGAAGTGCTTTGTATTTCCCCTCCTGCAGTGGCTCTGCAGCAGCAGGGTGAGCTTTTTCATACGGTTAAACCACGCTTGGAGTTCCCGGAGCAGACTCACTTTAATAATCTGGTGCTCAAAGAATGGGAATGGCCTAGCAAGCTCCCTGGGGTGCCCAAGAGTTGGGACAAGAGGTATCCCTTTCCTGCTGATGTGATTAAGCGTTGGTCATGTCCTCCCGAGGTGTACGCGCCCGTTCTGGGGCTGTCAAATACATCTGTCATGCATTCTCCTGATACTACTACCCTGAGGGATGGTGAGGACCGGCGCATGGACCAGCTGGCTTGTCATGCTTTTGCCTGTGTGGGGACCTCGCTGCACCCGGTTTGTGCCTCTGCCATTACAGCTATTGCTATTAAAGGCCTGCTTAAGAGTCTCTTAGATGGGGCATCTGATGACGCGGGAGGAGATGAGTATAGATCTCTCCTGCTTTGCTATGAATTTGTTGCATATTTGTCTGCCATGGATGATGCCATTAGAATGTGTGGGAGGACATCTGCCCTTTTGGTGGCTATACGCCGCTCTGTTTGGCTGCGTCAGTGGGTAGCTGATAATGCTGCTAAGAAGGCTCTCACTGGTTTTCCCTTTAAGGGGCTGCGCCTCTTTGGAGAACGCTTGGACTTTTTTGCCAGGGGCGGTAGGTTACCCCAACGTAGGAGGCCGTCCCGGTCCTTTCGGGGGACGGGTGCCTTCTCCCTTCCTTCCGTGGTTCCAGAACTGGTCGAGGAGTCTCCTTTGCTGGGTCTCGCGGAGACCATTGGGGTAGGGGCAGAGGGTCGCCCTGGCCCCTGCTGGGGTCCCAAGCCAAAGTCCTCCCCCAAGCCCCCTCAGGCATGAAGGGGCGCCCTCACCCATCAGGGTGGGGGGACGGCTTCGGCTCTTTGCTCACGTCTGGAGGCTTCACGTCTCAGACCGGTGGATTCAGGAGGTAGTGTCCTCCGGTTACAAGATAGAGTTTGCAGCCTGGCCACCCCCAAGATTCATCAAATCCCAGATGGCTCAAAACCCCCTGTCAGCTCAGGGTCTGTGCCTTGCTGTTCAAAACCTAGAGTTGGGGGTCATCTGCCCGATGCCTTTCAGGGAAGGCTCACTGACCCCAAAAAGGACGGGTCCCTCAGACCCATCCTGGATTTAAAGCGTCTCAACAAGTTTGTCAGATTCAAGCATTCAAGCATTTTCGCATGGAAACCCTGCGCTCTGCAGTCAATTCTCTGCGCCCGGGCGACTTCATGACCTCTGTAGACATCAAGGACGCTTACCTTCATGTACCAATCTTTTCAGGTCATCAGAGATTCCTCAGGTTCACTCTGGAGGATCAGCACTAGCAATTTGTGGCCTTGCCTTTCGGTATCACCTCGGCTCCCAGGGTATTCACCAAGGTGCTGGCGGGCATAATGGCTCTGCTGAGCCCTCAGGGCATTCGCATCCTTCCTTACTTGGACGACATTCTCATCATGTCTCAGTCCTTCCAGCAGGCCGAGCTGGATACCCAGCTGGTGGTGTCCACACTGGAGTCCTTCGGCTGGGTGATCAATCACCCCAAGTCTTACCTGTCCCCATCACTGGTGAGGTCCTTTCTGGGCATGACTCTGGATACATCTCAGGTCAAGATTCTTCTCCCTCAGCAGAAGGTGGTGAGTCTTCAAGCTCAAGTCAGGCTTCTTCTGTCTTGCCCTCATCCCTCCATCCGGCAGGGGATGCAGCTGGTGGGCCTGATGGTGTCTTGCTTCGAGGTGGTTCCATACGCTCAGTTTCACATGAGACCTCTCCAACTTCACCTCTTGTCAGTATGGGATCGGGATCCTGTGTCCCTGGATCAGGTGTTTGTTCCCCTCTGGCCAGGCGGTCTCTTTCGTGGTGGCTGGACTCAAGGAACCTGTTGATGGGCAGATCCTTTCTGGCCCCTTACTGGGAGACGGTCACCACAGATGCCAGTCTGACAGGTTGGGGGGGGGGGCTTCTGGAAATCCCTGAAGTTCCAGGGTCAGTGGGGCCCTCAGGAGGCCCATACCCCTATCAACGTTCTGGAACTGAGGATGATAAGACTGGTTCTCACCCAGTTGACTCCACACCTTCATGGTAGGGCGGTTCAGATCCTCTCGGACAACCAGACGGCGGTTGCCTACATCATTCATCAGGGAGGGACCTGGAACAAGAGCGCCCTCAAGGAAGTGTCCCTGATACTTTCTTGGGCAGAGGAGAATGTTCCCTGCATCTCAGCTGTGTACATCCCGGGGGTGGAAAATCTGGAGGCAGACTCCCTCAGCAGGGGGACTTCTCGTCTGGGAGAATGGTCCCTCAGCAGCAGGGTGTTTCGCTCCCTGTGCCACCGCTGGGGGCAGCCGGATGTGGATCTGTTTGTGTCCCGTCACAATCACAAGCTTCCAGTCTTTGTCTCTCTGTCCCAGGACCCTCTGGCCTTGGCCATGGATGCACTAGCAATGTTTTGGAAGAGCTTTCGGTTCCTTTATGTTGTCCCTCCGTTTCCTCTGCTGGGCAGGGTGCTGCGCAAGATATCCCAGGAAGGGGTGCCAACCATTCTGGTGGCCCCCTGTTGGCCAAGAAGGGTGTGGTTCGCAGACATCGTGCAGTTGGCAGTAGATCAGTACGCCCTGCCCAAGTTTCCAGATCTGCTCACTCAGGGGCAGCTTTTCCATCCCAATTTACAAACGCTGGCTTTAACGGCCTGGCTGCTGAAACCTCCATCTTGATGGAAAAGGGGCTGCCTGCTTCTGTTGTTAATACCATGATTCGGGCTAGGAAGAAGTCCTCGTCATCTATCTACTATAGGGTATGGCATGCTTACATCGACTGGTGTGACTGGAGTCTAAGTCGCTTCCCTGTAGGGTGTTTTCTATCCCTAGGATTCTGAAATTCCTGCAACGTGGTTTGGATTTGGGTCTTCAACTTAGTACCCTCAAAGGTCATGTTTCAGCTTTGGCCATTTTCTTCCAAAGATCCTTTGCTAACCATCGTCTGCTTAAGGCCTTTTTCCAGGGGGTTACTCACGTGCGTACTCCACGTAAGCCTATGTTACCAGTCTGGGACTTGAACTTGGTCTTATCTGCCTTGCAGGGGTCTTCCTTTGAGCCCTTGTGTGAGGCCCCTTTGTTCATTTTGACGCTTAAGGTAGCCTTTTTGGTGGCCATCACTTCTGTTAGGCATGTTTCTGAGTTGGCGGCGCTTTCCATCAAACCTCCTTACTTTGAGAGACACCAGGACAAGGTGGTGTTTCATTTTAAGCCCGATTTTCTGCCTAAGGTTGTGTCTGCTTTTCAATCACAAATACTATTTGGTCAGCACTCCTTAAAAATTACAATGCTTTAATGAAAATCCGTATAAAAACATCCCAAAGTAGAAAAGACTTTAAAAACAGATAATAGAACCCGATGGAGATAGAAAGTCCCACGTGCTAACGCGTTTCGGACAGAGAGGGGTCCTTATTCATAGATAAGTGAGTCAATCCATAGTTGCATTTAAATAGGCCACTAAATTATCAGCACTTACCCCACACCATCTGTGCGTCTCTCGCGCCACAATCGCAGCCCCCACGCGGCGCGCGCACCGGACTCGCCTACCGGAAGCTCACCTGCAGGCAGCCGACATGGTCCACCAATCGGGAGCGACGGGAGCGCGTCACACGGGAGCACGTCAGCTGACACGACGGGAGCGCATCACACACGCAAGGACAAAGGTCACTGGGAGGAGACGCGCGCTCCGTCGGAGGAAAGCTGGCGCGTCATGGGGTCCATGTCACTGCACACACTGGCGGTCTCCATAGCAACGAGAACGCTACGAGCTTCGAAGAGGGGGCCGAGACCCGCGGCACCAGAGACACAGAGAACGCGGGCAAATGTATACATCATATGATTATAAAGAAGTGGATAACTATGTGGCATACAATTAAAAAAACTAATCAGAAAGCGTATTACCCAATCAATACGTGCAATCATTGAACATTAGACAAAACAATCAAATATTACCATGTATAAATAAACGCAGATATACACATTTATCAATTAGCATGATATGTCTGCCCATGTAATAATTGTATAAAATGATAACGAATTAATTACTCACATTAATACATGTTTAGACGCCCACTAGATGCTCCTGAGGTGTATCCACACAAATAATAATCTCATAATTATGACCCCTATTGAATACTCCTGGAGTGTATCCATACATATTATAATCTAATGATTATGGTACCTTATATACTCTAAAAGGCATACATATAGCCTAAATCATGAACCAATGTATAAAGTATAAACAATATTATTTCTAAAGCAGAAAAAGGAGGGAAAGAAAGAAGGGAAGAGGGAAAAAATATATAAATATATACCACAAATAACAAAAATTATAACAAGCCATGCAAACGAAAAGAAAAATTGGGAAAAATTGAGAAAAGGGGGGACTCATCGATCTGTTATAAATGAAATGTCCCACTTATGGTTAAGCCCCTTTGGAAATCGGGTGCCCATGGTGTAAATCCAAAATGCTTCACGTGCTAAAAGTTTCTGTCTAATATCTCCACCCCTAGGACCCATGGTGACTTTTTCTATGGCGCTGATTTTTAGGCGAATCGCCTCTCCCTGGTGATTTGAGTTAAAATGTTTTGCAACATTGGAACTGTTCGAGGTATTGGGTTTAGAGAAACCTTGTAAATGTTCAGATATTCTTATTTTCAACTTCCTGGTGGTACAGCCCACATATTGGATGGAGCAATATAAACAAGTGATCAAATAAATGACCATACTAGAGTTGCAATTCATCTGAATCAGGACATTATTCTACCTTCCTTGTGCCCTAATTCTAGTAACGCTAAGGAGAGAGTTTTGCATTCCTTGGATGTGGTTAGGAGTCTGAAGTACTATCTGGTGGCTACTGCACCTTTCAGAAAAACTGATGCTCTTTTTGTGGTCCCTTCTGGTCCCAGAAATGGTCTGGCTCCTGCTAAATCTACTATCAGCAAATGGATCCGTCAGGCTGTGATTCAGGCCTACACTGCTAAGGGGAAGAATCCTCCCATCCGTCTTACTGCTCATTCTACTCGTGCTATTGGTGCCTCTTGGGCTTTTCAGCACCAAGCTTCTGTTGAACAAGTTTGCAAGGCCGCTACTTGGTCTTCTGCTCATACTTTTTCTAAGTTTTACAAGGTTCGTGTTAGGGCCTCAGCTGATGCTGCTTTTGGTCGCAAAGTTCTGCAGGCGGCAGTGGTCTAATCTGCCCGCTGTTACTTTTGGGGATCCCACCCTACCTTACGGACACTGCTGTTGGATGTCCCATGTGTTAGGAATATTCTGGAACAGGACGTGCTGTATACTTGGAATAATACAATTCTGTGATTACTCACCTGTAGAATTGGTATTATAAGTATACAGAACATCCTGTTCCATCCCACCCTTGTTATCTTTTTCTAGTTACCTCTGTATGGTGATTGTTCAATTGTTCATTTTGGATTTTTGTTATTATTGTTCTCCAGGCTTCTTTTGTAACTGCTTGTCAATACTGGGGAATGTGTGGGAGGACCCTGACTTATATGGGGCTGGGAGGAGCCACAAGTTGTTTTCTGCAGTCCAGCGCCATCTTGTGGATGTATTACCCATGTGTAAGGAATATTCTGGAACAGGACGTGCAGTATACTTATAATACCAATTCTACAGGTGAGTAATCACAGAATTGTATTTTTTTGACATCTGTCAATCTTAAACCTTTGCGAGTAATCCTATTTATACACTTAGGAGAGTTTGCATAAAGCATCACTTGCATCGCATTGCATTGTTTCCTAGAGTCCTGAACAGAGTTGGCGCCCAGCAGGGGGAAGGATAATAAGCAAGCGACTAAAAACGTAAAATATATTCATTTTAGATGCTGGGGGATAGTTTTTTTCTAAGGATTTGGGCTTTTCATTAAACAATGCTGAATGCCCGGTTTAAGTGGATGTTTCATTCCCACCTCCGTTAAATACTTCTTGGGATGTCTCACTGGTAAGGCCAAGTACTTACAGTAAGATCCTTTTCCTGTATTCCTGTGGGGTGGCAGCTATCCTCCCTTGTTGAAAGTCACTGGTATTTTTAGGAATAGGGCATGTATCAGAATAATAATTTACTGTAAGAATTCAATTGTATTTTATAAGATTGCCCACGTCAGAATGAAAGCTATCCTAGCTTACTACAATCTGACCTCCACTAGAAATCAGTTTATTACCCCCTAGAGCTTGACAAACTTTTGTTAATACCAGCCAACAGAGATGACAGGCTACATGAGGGGAAGACATTGACATAGCTTGACCCCATAATTATCACTAAATGCAGTGGACATGACAAGGGTGAAGATAGTCAGGGCTAGTGGTTAAAAACATTGTAGGAGACTTTTGTGTTTTCAACCGGACCAACAGCCTAGCACAGTTGGAAAAGAAAGGTAGCGGCCATTTTGGAGTTTCCTTTCCCAACTGACATAACTGAAATGCAGAGTAACAGGAAGCCCAGCATGACTTCCTGTTTGCAAGCTAAGATTTATCCCAGTAGGAGTTAGAAAAAGTAAATGAATTTTTATGTGCAGTAATCTAAATTGCCCTGAAGAGGGATTCATATGAGCTTGTTGTATTGGTCTGATTTATTTAATTTTTGTCTGTTGGTCCGCTTTAAGTGCACAAACAGGTTTACTTGGGTCACTTCATTCGCAGGGACACCCAAACGTTATCTTCTGTGTCTCGGACTGTCCCTGCTAATGGAAGCAGACAAGTTACATTTTGATGAAGATACAGATACCTTAGGAGTAGTTCCCAGTCTACATCGACATAACCTCTATGTGGGAGATGGCGCAGAGCTTGTCATCACCTAAAACATCTAGATGTGCCATACACAAATCTCTTTTGTAGATATGCTGCTGATTAGTCACAGAGATTTAACTGCATGTTGGAACAGTGTTACAAGTAGTAATAAACACACCTACAGTGAATGCTTACTCCGACGTGACCTGAGTGGTTGAACACAGATTTTCGATTGATCACATCTGAAGACATTGGGTCATTTGTTGGGTGGCCTACAAATGAATATCCTGAAAAGAAAAAAAAAAAAAAAGACAGAAATGAGTCAGTGTTGCTTTAGTCACGTTATTTCAGATTATTGCATTGCATTAAAAACAAACTAATCCTTTCCCCAAGCTCAGACATCAAAATGACACATCCTTCAAGCAGAACAGAGTTTCTGGATAATATCTGAAACAAGTAGCTTTACCATAATTGTAATACCATCATGGAATCCCATCTCATTTATCTTGGTGTGGTATGCTGGGGGATCAGATTGATGATCCCATTTCCTTTCCTTTTATCCCTGTGTGAGTCCAACTATTGATAAAGAATCTTAAATAGAGTACAGAAGAAAGGGGAAACCACCTGCAATGTATCTACAATACAGGCAGACAATAGTGCGTACCAAAAATAACACCTAATAATACATTTTATTATCATCAAAAATAATGCAGCTACAAACCAATGCATAAAACAAGGCAATTAAAAACAATACAAACAAGATGTGTGTCGCAGTCCATAAAACATCTTTCAACATATATAAGGCATAATTCAGTCAACTCCAAGAACCCTTTACCCCCCCAACAATATACAAGGAATATCACCTACCTTTTCATCCAAATCTATAGACTATACTCAATAAACATTGTCTTGTGCTATGTGTTGTTTTGTAGCTGCATTATTAATTTAATAAAATGTATTATTAGGTGATATTTTTGCCATTGTCACCATTGTCTGGCTGTATTGTGGGTGAGTTGTATGTGGTTCCCCCCTTTTGTAGTGTTGTTCTGATATACTGTAAGCAGGTAGCACCCGCTGGGGGTGTTGATAGCACTCTGTTACTTTATAACATTGTGTATATGTGGTGGTACAACAGATATTCGCTCCTGTTTGAATCTTAAATATAAATTATAGATCACCATGACAGAGAGCAGTAGCAGCAACAGTTAGATGTTTTTCAAAGTAGACAAAATTTGAAACTGATGTTCAATGAAATTATTATAGCCGCTTCACAAATAAACATTTAATGGACACCTATGCCCTAAAGAGGACTAAAACCCTGCTCGCCTGGCCCTAAAGTCTAAAAGACTCCAGGGCTAGCTGATATCCTTTCTCCGGGGTATCCCAATTTAGCCCGCTGTGTGAAATCCCCCCACTATAAAATGTACCTTTCCTGTGATCCCACAGAACGTGAGTTGCTGCACATCATAGAGCACTGATTGATGGAGCTTCCACTCATTCCCCATGGGATTGTAAAAGAGGTAGGCAGACTCAACGTTTCCACACAGATCCTGATTTGAGAGGACCCAAAGATAAGGACCAAAACCCACTGTGTTTTAAAGTATCTTCCCCACTCAATATATTTAATTTGAACTTAGTAAAGGCCACTCATTCCTGCTGTTCCATCAATCCACCTGGACTTAATAATGGGCAGCAATACAGTTGTTGAACTGCTTTAAATGAGGCCTTTCAACAGTCAGGTAAGTATGCTAGGTAAGGAGGATATATTAAAGCTAATCACATGAGACTTTATACCTACACAGGGGTAATGCCAAAAGAAAGTCTACCAGACGAGCACCACTAAAAAGCTCAGAAATGGAAGCAGTGTGAGCTAGCATGGACCAGATGAAACTAAAGACTATCAGTAGTCAAATATTACAATCTCAATGTACATTTAACTCCCTTTTCTTATTGCATGGCACGGCCTGCTTCAGTATTCATAACAGTTGGGTTATTCTGCCACAAAGTGGCGCAGTGTACTGCAGAAGAGCTGTGGCATCTCCTGGCCCCCTATAAAAACGGGATGAGCCATAGAGTTCCCAGTGTTTCCTCTGCAGTGAAACTGCTAAGATAGAAGATGGCTCTCTCTCTATGCGCAGGTGAGCGGGGCAACCAAGCCTGCCATGCGGCCCTGCAAGTCTATTTCCACCCATTTCTGGACCCTCTCTGCCTCCCAGCCTTGGCTGACAGATCGGGTGAGGATAGAAGAGCACTAGGGTCAAGTGCTCCAGGTGCGCTGCTCCATGCCGCAAGACCCTCTTCCACAAAGGGTAGCCGGCCATGGGCTTTATGGTGAGCCTACTAGGGATGTGGAGTTCCTGTCCTGGCTTCTAAGGGGGTGAGTTTTGGGGGACTGTGTCTTTTTCTTTTCCTTCAGGGCCCCACCCCCCACGCCTCCCCCCTGGCCTGGATACTCGCCGCTGTCTTTCGTCTCTCCCCCCCCCCCCCTCTGACTTATGTTCGGGGGGGGCAGGTGCTAGCGGCGAGTGGTGTTAGTTGTGGTGTATTTTGCTGTGTACAGTGTTTTTTAGCCGCCGCGCCGCTTTGTACTGCGCTCTGCGGCGGGTGGCGCTATAACCTGTGGCGTTTTTGCTTAGTCATGGCGCCGGCGGGGTCACGTGGGCACCGTTTGCGCAATCTTCGGAGGGGGCGGGGCCGGGGGATGATGCGTATTGCGTCGCCCGCCCCTCGAGGTTCTGGCTGCGGTGCTGTATCCTCCTGTGTGTCGCTTCATCTAGCGGTCTGAGGCTTGGTGATCCTGCGATTTCCTTGGTCCGTGAGTCTCCCTTGGGGTTTTTTTATCGGTCTTGTGGTGCATGTGCTGCGGGATGCTCATGTGTCATTTTTACTTATGTCTTTCAGGCGGGATGCCAGTGGGTTGTGGTTTCTCCGGGCTCTACTCCTTCCTCCCCCTCATCCCCCCCTTTACTGACTTCTGGGGGCATCCCGTGGGAGGGCATCCCGGGTGGCTTTTGTATTAACCCTTGCCCAGTGCTGGCCTATTGCGCCTGTGTTAATCAACCTATGGAGGCTTCTGGGGATAGCATGCTTGGGGGTCCTTCGGGGCAATCCCGGCTGTGTGCCATGTGTGGGGTATCCCCTGTGAGTGACAGTGTCAGGGTGTGCGTGCCGTGCGCACAAAGTGTCCTTGCTCTCCAAGCTGGTTTGCCTGCATCGCTTCCCGGCTCTGTGCCCCCTTCCAAGTCGCCTACCCCCCCACTCCTGCAATTGGCCCCCAGTGAGGGGGATAATAGTAGGGGGTCACAGTCTGATCTGGCACTTCGTGTGGCCAACATTGAGAGGCAGCTTGCCGGGCCTGTTCCTAGGAAGGCCTCTGGCAAGAAGCGGCACCTGACTTCCACTCCCTCACGCTCCACAGAGGAGAATGAGGAGTTTGATGCCACTGGTGGACCTTATTCCCTAGAGGAAGGGGAACTGTTCCATGACTCTGACTCCTCTGGGGACCAGCAGGAGGGTTGCGATAGTGACCCTGTGTCTGCGTCCGGGGAGGAATCATGGTACCCTGAGGATACTGATAATCTGCTGTATCACATTTTTGAAATTTTGCACATTGCTCCCCCTGAGGTGGCTAAGAAAAAGCAGGGTGAGCTCTTTCGCCCTGATAAACAGCGTCTTGAGTTCCCTGAGCAGGGACATTTCACTACTATGGTGCTTAAGGAGTGGGAACGTCCTAACAGGCTGCCCGCTGTGCCCAAGGGATTGGATAAGAGGTATCCCTTTACTGCTGATCTAGTAAAGCGGTGATCAGGTCCCCCTAAGGTGGACACTCCCGTGCTAAGTCTGTCCAATTCCTCGGTCATGCCTTCCCCTGACACTACCACTCTGAGGGACAGCGAGGACCGACGCATGGATGAGCTGGCCTGCCATGCTTTTACTTGTGTGGGGGCTGGACTGCGCCCGGCCTGTGCTGCTGCCAGTATGGCTATTGCCCTTAAGAAACTGCTCAAGCGTCTAAGTGACTATGGCTGGTAGGAGGAGGGAGGATTATAGGGCCCTCTTGATTTGCTCTGATTTTGTTGCATTTATCCTTACTGCCATGGATGATGCTGTGAGACTGGGCGGTAGGGCCTCTGCACTTTTGGTGGCTATGCACCGCTTTGTTTAGTTACATCAGTGGGCAGCTGACGCTGCTGCTAAGAAGGCTCTCACTGGGCTCCCCTTTGCGGGGCTGCGGCTCTTCGGTGAGCGTCTTGATGTTTTAGCCAAGGATGGCAGACTGCCTCAGCGTAGGAGGCAGCCCTGGCCCTTTTGGGGGCCCTCCGCCTCCTTCCCCTTCCTTTGTACTCCCAGAGGAGGTCGTAGCTCCCTCTTCTCAGGTAGCCGTGGCAGATCCTGTGGTCGTCCCGGTCTCTCCTGGGGTTCCAAGCCCAAACCCCCTCCCAAGGCCCCTCAGGCACCCATCTGGGTGGGGGGACGGCTTCGGCTCTTTGCTCACGTATGGAGGCTCCACCTCTCAGACCGGTGGATTCAAGAGGTGGTGTCCTCCGGTTACAACATAGAGTTTGCAGCCTCGCTGCCCCCAAGATTCATCAGATCCCGGATGTCTTTAAACCCCCTGTCAGCTCAAGGGTTGCTTTCGGCGGTTCAATGCCTGCTGGAGTCGGGGGTCATTTGTCCGGTGCCCCCTCAAGAACAGGGTGGGGGGACGGCTTTGGTTCTTTGCTCATGTATGGAGGCTCCACGTCTCAGACCGGTGGATTCAAGAGGTGGTGTCCTCCGGTTACAAGATAGAGTTTGCAGCCTGGCCACCCCCAAGATTCATCAGATCCCAGGTGTCTTTAAACCCCCTATCAGCTCAAGAGTTGCTTTCGGCGGTTCAATGCCTGCTGGAGTCAGCGGTCATTTGTCCGGTGCCCCCTCAAGAATAGGGTCAGGGGTACTATTCCAATCTTTTCACAGTCCCCAAAAAGGACGGCTCTCTGAGGACCATCCTGGACTTGAAGGGCCTCAAGAAGTTTGTCAGATTCAAGCATTTTCGCATGGAGACGCTACGCTCGGCTGTCAGTACCCTTCGCCCAGGTGACTTCATGACCACCGTGGACATCAAGGATGCTTATCTTCATGTGCCTATCTTCCCAGGTCATCAGAGATTTCTGAGATTTGCGCTGGAGAATCAGCATTACCAGTTTGTAGTTTTACCCTTTGGTATCACCTCGGTGCCTCGGGTGTTCACCAAGGTGCTGGCGGAGGTGATGGCTCTGCTACGGAACCAGGTTGTTCGCGTCCTTCCTTACCTGGACGACATCCTTATTGTGGCCCAGTCCTTTTATCAGGCCGAGCAGGGCACCCGGGTGGTGACCTCCACTCTGGAGTCCTTCGGCTGGGTGATCAACTTTCCCAAGTCTTCACTGTCCCTGTCCTTGGCGAGGTCCTTTCTGGGCATGACACTGGATACCTCTCAGGTCAAGGTGTTCCTTTCTCAGCAGAAGGTGGAGGGCCTTCAGAAGCAGGCACAAGCTCTGCTCTTGTGTCCTCATCCCTCCATCCATCTGGGGATGCAGTTGGTGGGCCTGATGGTGTCCTGCTTCGAGGCGGTCCCCTTTGCTCAGTTTCACATGAGACCTCTTCAGTTGCACCTCTTGTCAGTCTGGGATCGGGACCCTGTGTCCCTGGATCAGGAATTTGCTCTGTCTCCTCTGGCCAGACAGTCCCTTTCGTGGTGGCTGGACTCAAGGAACCTTCTGGTGGGCAGGACTTTCCTGCCCCCGTGCTGGGAGACGGTCATCACATATGCCAGTCTGACAGGCTGGGGGGGGCATTTGGAAGTCTCTGAAGTTCCAGGGTTGGTGGGGCCCCCAGAAGGCCCATGCTCCCATCAACGTACTGGAACGATCAGGTTTCTCAGCTGACCACACACCTTCGGGGTCGGGCTGTTCAGATTCGCTCAGACAACCAGACGGCGCTTGCCTACATCAACCATCGGGGAGGGACTCGGAGCAAGCGAGCCTTCAAGGAAGTGTCCCTGATACTGTCTTGGGCAGAACAGAATGTTCCCTGTATCTCAGCGGTATACATCCCAGGGGTGGAGAACCAGGTGGCGGATTCCCTGAGCAGGGGGACGTCTCGTCTGGGGAAATGGTCCCTCAACAACCAGGTGTTTCTCTCCATGTGGTCACCGCTGCGGTCAGCCGGATGTGGACCTGTTTGCGTCCCGTCACAATCTCAAACTTCCCAAGTTTGTCTTCCTGTCACAGGATCCTCTGGCCTTCGCCACGGATGCACTGGCAATGCCTTGGATGGAGTTTTGGCTTCTCTATGTGTTCCCTCGATTCCCTCTACTGGGCAGGGTCATGCGCAAGATAGCCCAGGAGGGGGTGCCAGACATCCTGGTGGCCCCCTGTTGGCCAAGAAGGATGTGGTTCGCAGACATCGTACAGTTGGCAGTGGATCAGTACGTCTTGCCCAAGGATCCAGATCTTCTCACTCAGGGGCAGCTACGCCATCCCAATTTACAAACGCTGGCTTTAATGGCTTGGCTGCTGAAACCTCCATCTTGATGGAAAAGGGGTTGCCTGCCTCTGTTGTGGATACCATGATTTGGGCTAGGAAGAAGTCCTCGTCCTTTATCTATTACAGGGTCTGGCATGCTTACATTGCCTGGTGTGAGTCCAAGTCCCTTCCTTGTCGGGTTTTTTCCATCCCTAGTATTCTGGAATTTTTGCAACATGGTTTGGATTCCGACCTTTAACTGAGTACCCTTAAGGGCCATGTTTCAGTTCTGGCAATTTTTTCCCAAAGATCCTTTGCCAATCACCGGTTGGTTAAAACCTTTTTCCAGGGTGTTACTCATGTCCGTCCACCTCGTAAGCCTATGCTGCCAGTCTGGGACTTGAATCTGGTGTTGTCTGCTCTGCAGGGTCCTCCCTTTGAGCCTATTCGTGGGGCTGCCTTGCCTATTCTGACTCTTAAGGTAGCCTTTTTGGTGGCTATCACTGTCAGGCGAGTTTCTGAACTGGCGGCGCTTTCCATCAAACCTCCTTCTTTTGGGCGGCATCAGGATAAGGTGGTGTTTCGGCTTAAGCCGGATTTCTTGCCTAAGGTTGTGTCTGCCTTTCATCTCAATCTGGACATGGTTTTGCCTTCATTGTGTCCTAATCCTGCTAATTTCAAGGAGCGGACACTGCATTCTTTGGATGTGGTCAGGGCTCTGAAGTTTTATTTGGTCTCTACTGAACCTTTCAGGAAATCTGATGCTCTTTTTTTTCTCACTTCTGGACCTAGGAAGGGTTTGCCTCCGGCTATCAGCAAGTGGATCCGTCAGGTGGTGGTACAAGCCTATTCTGCTAAGGGGAATGAACCTCCCTTTAGGATTACTGCTCATTCCACTCGTGCTATTGGTGCCTCTTAGGCCTTTCAGCGCCAAGCTTCTGTTGAACAAGTTTGCAAGGCCGCTACTTGGTCTTCTGTTCATACTTTTTCCAGGTTTTACAAGGTTGATGTTAAGGCTTCAGCGGATGCTGCTTTTGGCCGCAAGGTACTTCAGACAGTAATGACTTGAACTACTGGCCGTTACTCATTGGGGATCCCACCCTACTTTTGGACACTGCTTTTGGATGTCTCAACTGTTATGAATACTGAAGCAGGCCGTGCCATGCAATAAGAAAAAGACAATTCTGTGAGTACTCACCTGTAGAATTGTTTTTGTTCTTGCATGGCACAGCCTGCTTCACCCCACCCTTGTTATCGTTATTCTTGGTTGCCTCTTTATGGTGATTGTTCCAAGTTAATTGGGTTTTTTTACAGTACACTGCGCCACCTTACGGAATAACCCAACTGTTATAAATACTGAAGCAGGCCGTGCCATGCAAGAAGAAAAACAATTCTACAGGTGAGTACTCACAGAATTGTCTTTTTCCAATCCCCTGTTACCTTAGGGAAAGTCTGCTTTTAAGGGCATTTTTGAAAGTGTATTTTTGTGCCAAGTTGCTGAGCGTATCTAGTATTATTTCTTAAGTTAGCAAATGTGTGATTTATATAAAGCAGTTTTCACTATCTGCAATCTGCTACTATTGGCAACGTACACCAAGTCTGTACACTGAGTCCTGTACACTGAAAACGCTGCTGCTATGGCTGAGGGAGCTCTCTCCCACTTATGCATGTCCAGCATGAGTGTTCTGTGTGTACAGGACTCATTTCTCTTTTCTTGTAGGTCTCGGTCTGCAGTTGCCAACAGCAACAGATTGGAGGTAATGAAAACTGCTTCCATAAAACCCACATTCGCCGATATAACAAAACATAAAAAAATACTAGATAAGCTCAATAAATTGAGGACATCATATTCACACACAAAAATGTACACTTTCAAAAATGCCATTGAAAGTGGACTGTCAGCATACAAAACATATTAACCCCTTATTGCATGCTTGGTAGTTTTTTTTCAAACTGGTTGAGAGGGCCCTGCTTGGTGATTTATGCACTGAACCCTCTCAGTACATCTTGAGCCTTTCTGGAGATTAAAGGGTTACTGCACCCTCACCATACTTCCAGCTAAAACCAGCAATTATCTCAGGTCTTTTCACTAAGCGCTGGTCTGCAGCTTGCTGCAAAGAAGCTTGAGGCATTGATTTCATGGTGAAGCTGCGTCCCCCGCTCATCCTGTCCCCCAATCAGGTTGCCGCAGAGAGACGGAATAGCATTGCCTTATTAGCATAAGCTTGCCCCCTCCTAGACCGGCCCATCCCCTCCTCCTTCTTCCTGTTATGTCTCACTTGCAGCCAGAGAGTGGCCTCTCTCGCTTGGAAATGGCGGAGTATGTAGAAAGAAAATTAGGTGAGTGGAACAGAGTAGCAGAAGTGAGTGCCCAGCGGTCACTATTAAAAATGGCCATCTTAAAGGCAACTAAGCAATATGTGAAACAAACTAGCAAGAATAAAAGGAAGAAGAAACCATTATGGTTTACTAGGGAAGCAAACTAAGGGGGCAGCACCAAACTATCTGCCTTACAGTATATATATAACAAACGTGAGTCAATAATCATAGCACGATAAATTATGGTGTGCACACCAGCCCTAGCACTGAAACGTTACAAGAAAAAACACAGGATGAGGGAAGACCACAAACCCTCCTAAGTGCTAAGGATACTAAAAACAAGTGGCACCACCTTATAGGTATAAAAGTATATCTGAGTTTATTACATAGCAATTTACAAGTTAAAATCACATATAACCTAATACACTACATACATATACACAAACATTTATAAGACAACACAGGGGGGGCGCCAGGGGTCATATGAATAAGTAACATATAATATCATATATCAGTGAGTAAGCTCATTCTAAAGGTAATATAAAGAGTATCATCATAATACAACACCTCTATCTATCACAAACCATCATGTGCAAACGTGCTAATAATGTGCAAATTGCAATATCAAATACAAATATATATAACCAAATCTCATCTAAGGAAACAAAAACCCTAAAAAAAATTCAAAAAAATCCTACTTATATGCAGGGCAACGCACCAGGGTGAACAAAAGTAGAGAAAGATCACAAGAGCAAAAGGATATGCATACAAACCGACCACGTGCGCCCCCCAGGTATAACCTGCCAACGCGTATCGTAGTGACGCTTGCACTACTTCCTCAGGACAATGTGAACCAGGTGGCCCATCCCACCAGTATTTAAGGAGTCACTAAGGACCTCCCCCTAATGTCATTGGGCCAGTACATATTCGTCATGGGCCATCCCTCCAAAAGCCCTCCCCATGACCCCAGGGCACCCCCAACCATGCGCGCTCAATGGCCGCATGGTAATCAAGATACACCTGTATATACCTTCTTCCTAATAGTGGCGTCAAAAGCGCGCTCTGCGTACCTGTGTTACGGTGCTGGTAGAGCTGGAGCGCGGAAGTAAATAAAGCACGTCCGTCAGGCAGGAGATGGCGATGCCGCACGTGCGCACTCCGGCCGGAAGTGCGTCACGTGCTGGGCCCGCCTATCGTTGCTAGGCAATGACGGACACCAAAACAAACTCCAAAAAACAGGCGCATTTGGCCCGCCGAGACGTGCACGGCCAGATCGCCATCTATACAGCAGCCGCGCTCCGAGCGAAACACCAGCAGAGTACACAGCCAACCACCCTCAGCGCACAGTGTCATAAGACCGGGCAGAAAAAAAAAATAAATAATAATAAACCCGCAGCGCGCGCATGCGCACAGGTGATATCAAAGCACACGGGATGATAATGAGAACACGTACGGGAGGGGGCGCTCAAAAGGGAGGGGACACACTATGGTGAGAAAGCCCACAACGAAACTCCTGATGTAAAACGAATACCTACTAGGTATACTGATTACAGGTGACTTCAACATGCCTGATGTGGACTGGAATATCCCAAGTGCATCGACATGCAAGAGCAGGACTATATTAGAGGCACTTAATGGAGTGTCTCTAAAACAACTTGTGACATTGCCAACTAGAGGAGATAACATTCTGGACTTAGTTCTGACCAATGGGGATCTGGTGTCCGAGGTCAGGGTTGAAGAAAATCTGGGTTCCAGTGACCATCAATGCTTATGGTTCCGAATAAAAACAGACATTGTGCAATCACACACCAGAACCAAAGTGCTAGACTTTAGGAAGACAAACTTCAAGGAAATGGCGGAGTATGTAGAAAGAAAATTAGGTGAGTGGAACAGAGTAGCAGAAGTGAGTGCCTAGTGGTCACTATTAAAAATGGCCATCTTAAAGGCAACTAAGCAATATGTGAAACAAACTAGCAAGAATAAAAGGAAGAAGAAACCATTATGGTTTACTAGGGAAGTCAGCACTATCATAAAAGATAAGAAGTCTGCCTATAAGAAGTATAAAGTAAGTGGAAGTGTAGCTGACAGAGAGGCGTATAAAATTAAACAGAGGGAAGCAAAACTGATTATAAGGACTGCTAAACGGCAAAAAGAGGAAGAAATGGCCAAATCTATGAAGAGGGGAGATAAAACCTTTTTCCGATATATTGGTGACAGAAAGAAGAAAAACAATGCAGTCTCAAAAATTAGAAATAGGGGAAATAAATATATTGACGGAGATAAGGCTGTGGCTGACCATCTGAATAGCTACTTTTGTTCGGTATTTTCAGATAGTAGCAGGCATGGTCATAGCACAGCATCCCGCTGGGAGGGCACAGCTCCGGAGTTTCTGGAGGCTGATGTCCTATCCGAGCTGGCACATCTAAAGGTAAGTAAGGCGATGGGTCCAGATGGAATCCACCCCAGAGTTCTAAGGGAACTTAGGTTTGTGATTGCAGCCCCTCTGACTGATTTACTTAACCATTCCCTTTCAACTGGTGAGGTTCCAGATGACTGGAGAATGGCCAATGTCGTACCAATCCATATAAAGGGGAGTAGAGAAGAAGCCAGTAATTACAGGCCAGTTAGTTTAACATCTATAGTGGTCAAATTAATGGAAACACTCTTAAAAAAAACTGATAATTTCACATCTAAAAATTAATGACCTATTGGACCCAAAACAGCACGGCTTTACTGAGGGCAGATCATGTCAGACCAATCATTGATTTCTTTGACAATGTCACTAAAGTGTTAGATGAAGGTGGTGCTGTGGATATCGCATATCTGGATTTTAGCAAAGCCTTTGGCACTGTACCACATAAGGAGCTCATAGATAAGTTATTGAAGGTAGGACTCAATCCCTGGATAGTTCAGTGGATTTCCAGTTGGGGGATCGGTATCGGTGTTGTTGTCAATGGTGTGCAATCTGAACAAAGGCGAGTTACAAGTGGTGTGCCGCAGGGCTCTGTCCTGGGCCCCATTCTTTTTAATATATTTGTAAGTGACATAGGAGAAGGCTTGGTAGGAAAAGTTTGTCTGTTTGCTGATGATACAAAGGTTAGTAATAGGGGGGATATTCCTGGAGGTGTCTGCAACATGGAAAATGATTTAGCTTTACTGGATAGATGGTCAAAACTGTGGAAACTAGAGTTTAATGTCTCTAAATGTGAAATCATGCACTTGGGTAGAAGGAATCCCTGCTCTGAGTACCGTATGGGCAGTACTGTGTTAGCCAGGACCTCGGAGGAGAGAGATTTAGGGGTACTGATTACTGATAGCTGCAAGATGAGTGGACAGTGTAGCCAGGCAGTGGGAAAAGCAAGCAGGATGCTCGGCTGCATAGCTCGAGGCATCACCAGTAGGAAGAGGGAGGTTGTTATGCCGCTGTATAGAGCCCTGGTAAGGCCACAGCTAGAATACTGTGTGCAGTTCTGGAGACTTTACCTGCAAAAAGACATTATTCAAAATGGTGGAAGGACTTAAACTTAAAACTTATCAGGAGAGACTTAAAGAACTTAATTTGTACAGTCTGGAGGAAAGAAGGGAGAGGGGGGACATGATTGAGACCTTTAAATATGTGAAAGGATTGAATAAGGTTCAGGAGGGAAGTGTTTTTAAGAAGAAGCTTAATGATAGAACAAGGGGGCACAACCTGAAGCTAGTCGGGGGGAAGATCAGGAGCAATGTTAGAAAATATTATTTTACAGAAAGAGTAGTAGATGCTTGGAACAAACTTCCAGCAGAGGTAGTTGAAGAATCAACAGTCACTGAATTTAAACATGCCTGGGATAAGCACATATCTATCCTAAGATAAAGAGAACATACAGTATACACATAAGGGCAGACTAGATGGACCGTATGGTCTCCTTCTGCCGTCAACCTTCTATGTTTCTATGTCTGAGCCTGCTGCTGCCACCGTCCCCGCTCTTTTATGCCTCCTCAGCACCTCTTTCATGTGCACTGAGGAGGCATCAGAGAGTGGAGACAGCGATAGTGGCAGTCTTTGTGATCAGCGAGAAGCAAACCCCCCCTTTCGAGCTTTGCTGCTCCACCTCCTCCTCCTCATTTCCTGTTCTCGGCCCTGAGTGAGAGCATGATTGTTATGCAGCATCACAGATCCAAGGGCCACGCCCACTTTTTTCAGAAGAGAAATGAGAGGCGAACCTGTAACCCTCGATATCTCGGCCATTTCTTCTTCAATTTAAAAACGGAAAACAGTTTAGGACAGTGCCAAAGGTATTCTGTGGTAATGGTATAGCAATTACCCTTGCCTGCAGTAGCACTTTAACTTTTAATTAAAATACACTCCTCTTTATAGGCTGTAGAACTGCATGCTGGAACAGCATTCAAAGTGTAGCAAGTGGTATACCCCCCTATTTACAAATCCTGCATCCCCCTAAAAAAAGAGAGAAGGTGTTAAATAGATATGAGCCTTTACTATTTACCTACATGTATTTATTAACATGCTCCTAGTGTGGAGCAGGGCTATGTGCAGGTCTTTTTTGTAGACCATTACTCAACCTGTATCTGGAACTCAAGGCCAAAAAGGCTACCCATAACCTATTCTACATATAAAGCCAGAAATTCGAATTACAAAAAAATCAATAGACATAATTCGGGCCAAAAGGTGGGTGATCAGTACAAGATATTTGGTTATTCTGCCAATGACCCTGCTCAGGCCCCTGTGATATTCATTTCTTTCTTGATAGATACCGCAGACTAGACTTTGTCTGTCCAAGGATGCTCAAAAGGGGAGTTGGCTGAAGTTTAACAACCGTTTAGTCTCTGGCTGTATACTCTGCATGTCACTGTTTGCTATTAATGTAGTCTCACTGTAATGTCTAATATAATGACCTGTGTGTTTTAGATATCAAATTGTTTGAAGAACAGGACTTTGGTGGAACTGTGAGGAAGGGAGACTCATTACTACTCCCTTCTGCCTACAGTGATGATCCTCTCTTCAAACCATCAAGTGATGAGGAGTTGAATGATTTATTTCGGTAAGATGAATTGTTTTCCATTCATTCATTCTTTATTCATCTGTTTGCACATCACATTGTAAGTATTGTAGTATTCACATTAGCTAGATGGCAAAAAGAAGTGTTACTAAAAAGTCCACATTCCCAGGCCTATCATTGCCTTTACTGGGACCTATGTCCTCCATTGTACTTACTGGGGCTCACATCTTTGTTGTCTGTACTGGGGCCCAGACTCTCTGTCCTGGGCTGGGGGCCAGAACCTCTGTTATCTATACTAGACCATCTGCTAGCCCCCCCCCCCCCCCCGCCCCGGCTAGCCCTTGTTCCATGATGATACTGTAGTCTCTGCTTCACTATGTACTGTCTGGCTATCTGCCCTCTGTGTTCCCTTTTCCAAGTCTGCAACCACCACAGGACTGCCCTTTGCCTAGTATACCCTCCACCACCAGGAGATTTACAGAAGGTGTGTCCTTTAGGTGGTCTATGGCTTGCCTCTCTGGTGGTGTAGATTGGCTGTTTGTCTTATGTGTATATGTTCCCAGCCTGTGACTCCACGGAGTGTTGGGTCTGTGTCTGTGAGCTCCCCAAATCATCCAGTAGTGACCATGGCCCCTAGGGAGGAATTAGCTTCCTGGCTGATAGCCGTCTCGGTCCCCATTCCTAAACCAGGAAAAACACAAACTGCCCAGGGCTGACAGTACCAGTCTGCATTTACAGGGAAAAAACTATTTTATTTCTAGATAAAACTTAGGTACCCAATGCTTACCAGCTTTTAACTTTTAATCCTGCTCCGAATAATGGTGATATGAGGGCACATTTTATTAAATTAATCTATAATACTGTATATACTCTATATCAGCGATACTCAACTGGCGGACCGGGGTCCGAACGCGGACCTCAGTGCCAGATTTCCGGACCCCTGCCCTGACAGCCCTTCATTCAGTTGCTTCTGTGTTGCCGTGCTCAGAGCTGGCCCCTTGATCGGCTATGTAGTGCTTAGTTTCCTGCCAGTGTCATGGCTCCCTGGCACCTAGCATTGCAATATGAAGTACTGCACGGGCAAGGTACAAGTAGCCTTTTTTAGATTAGCCTGGGGAATCTTTAGCCCCTCCCCCAGTGTGCTGATTTATAACTATCCACCCCCGCAACATCCCTCTGCCCAGACCTTCACCTGTCACCGGATGCCTTTAAATGGACCTTTACAAGAAGTGGTTGAGTACCCCTGCTCTATATTTTAGAGCAACTTTATGGTGATCAAGGACAAGCTAACCAAAATATATGTTCATATGGTCGATCTATAGAATTTAATCAAAGACAAACAAGCTCCATGCTGGAAAATAAAGATGGGTTTTTTTCAGACGGGACCTACAGTACATGCAACTAATTAATTATTTTTTCTTTCTTTATAACTCAGTGGTGCAATTTGTACATACACTGATCCAGTATTAACTGGCTTTATGGTATAACGCAGGGGATAGAAGGAGACCATTGGTTGGCTTGTACAACCAATACAACTGTTTAGGTCATACACATTTACTCTGGATCCCTGTGACATCTCTTTTGCATTTATTGTATATATGGGTTTCTAGACCTAAATGTCGTTTCCAAATCTTTTCTAGCTTTGCCATTTATAGAAAATCCTAGTTTTGTAGCCAACTGTACAGTACATAATAAAAGCTTTGGAGAATTATGGGAGGCAGAGGTGTAACTACAGGGGGGGCAAAGGTTGTGACTGCATCAAGACTCATGAGATCAGGTGACCCTTAATCCACCACCAAATCAGATTTCTGTTTACATTGCATCATGTACAGAAAGGAACCACTGTTTGAATCTGCTGTTTCAGTCTTGAGTAGTCTAATGGCCCATTTCCAGATAAGTCGTTTCTTGATCAACTGAGTAAACATATGATTCATATACGATTGATTTGCACTCGGACACCAATATTTGTCTGCTGATTGCTAAAGCGATTATTCGTGAGATTGCTCATGCTGTGTGTCCTATTGTTGGACGATTTCTGTTTCCATAGGTCAATAAGGCATGCGACAAACGATAAACATTATGTCAGCCAACACAAAACTGTCTGGGTTGTTTGAAAAGCTTAAGAATAAAAGCTAAAGTGACAATCTCTCCCCTAAATTACATTGATTCCTAAAAGGTGGCGAATGCAAAATTATTCGCCGAGCCAAACTGAAGTAGTAGTGGAGTAAATACAAAAACATGGACATCGCTGATGGAATAGACAAACTTTCACTTGAAAAATGCGTAAATCCGATGGATACCGGCAAATTCTTGTTGCGGTATATCGGGATCTTTTGGTGGATGGCCTTTCTACTGCCTGGTAGCTCTTTAGCCATGCCTGACCAATTTCCAGAGCTGGCTTAAACTGGACCTTCAGCATCATTTAATAAAAAGCTCAAACCCTTAAACTGGACTGCAACTCTGTTCAGGAATCCAGGATACGGGTGCCGCCATCTTGCCTCAGAAGCATCACATATAGAGGGAAGGAGTGCAGGGGGCAGGTTATAGCCATGCTTTACACAGACAGAGTAGAGCTGGGGTCAGGAAAAGAACAGCAATCCCAGAATGCAGAGCGGCATAGTCAGAAGACACTTCCTGTCTGCAGGCAGCCTGGAACTCTGCGGGCTGCCATTCTGGAAGATGAGGAGCAGCTTCTAGTTCTTTTCTAATTTTAAAATGGATTATGCTATCATCTCACAGCTCTATGTTTTGTTTAGGAAATTTCTATATGCTATATGCCCCCCCCTTGCGGGAGCTAGGGAATTCTGCAGGTCTTACCTTTTCTAAAGGGAATGTTTAGGTAAATGAAATAAAAACTTACCTCACATCTGCAGGCTCCAACCTTCCATCCTGCAGTGGTCTCGTTTTGGAGCTATCTGCACTGAATCTAGGAACATGCTTCATTCAGACCCCTGGCATGCATTTGAGCTCTTACAGTGCACCCTCTGCTGGACTATGCTCTACAGGTATAGCCTGTAAAGTTTCATTGTAAAATCGAATGAGCTTATTGAACCAGTTAGTGCTTGCAAGAAGATTCAAATTTCCGGGAGCAGAGAGGTTCCCCAACTTAGCATGGGTCCTCACTTGCCAGGGGTGGTAGCCATGGAGTGGGTACCATATGCTCAGTTTAATTCTAATCCCTACACTCCTTATCAGATCAGGTTAGTGTTTTGGTTTGGTTAAAGCCCTTCACTATCTCCTTGAGTTGCTCCTTGGTTGCTCTTAGGGTGGTGACCATGGATTCCAGGCTATCTGACTGGGGATATGGAACTTATCACCGATTTGTACAGGGCCAATGCAGCCAGGTTGGGAGGCGTTGCATCATAAATGTCATGGTGCTCAAGGTGAGTTGTCCTACCTCAGTTGAAAGGTAGATACCTATGTGACCAGAACTAGAAATCCCCTGAAGTCAATCCATTATTTCATCCAAATCTAGATGGATGTGGGCTTTAAATCAAACCTAAACTCGTCCTGTAACCCCTGTGCCACGTAAGATCCAGGTCCTCAGGGACTGTGACCCACTTACTCCTGCTGCCCATGAGTTCTCCAAAGAAGCTCTGTATTATTTAATCCAGGAAGAAGCTACACACTGCAGTGCTGCACGCTACCCGTTGGAAGAGGTGTAGCTGCAGCACATGTGTGCACCTGTCTTCTGTCCCCTGTCTCATGGAGCATCTCTAGCAGACCTGGGCAATCTCATTGATTACTTTGGGTTATATTGGTTTTGTGTCTTTCTGTGCGGCAGATGCACAGAAGCGGGAGAGCGGGTGTGTTCGTTTTGACTTGAATTCTGCTTTGAGGATTAAATAAGATATTATTTTGCATCAAGTATTCCTACATTATTTATTCTTAGTATACAGTACGTCCTGCTCCAGATATAATACTTACACTTGGTTATCCTCCGCCAGATGGCGCTGCACTGCAGAGACATGCAAAACAGGCTCCTCCCGGCCCCTCAAATACCCAGGGACCTCCCACAAATCCCCAGATTTCTCTGCAGTGCTTACTGTGAAGACATGAAGTATCACTCTCTCGCAGGTGAGCAGGGCTTTTAAGCCTGCGGCCCTGTTGGACTATTCCCACCCGTTGGACTATTCCCACCCGTCCTTTCGTGTGATGTGCCTCCCAGCCTGGGCTGCGCTGGTCGGGTGAAGGTAGGCAGCACCGTGTGTGCTTATGGAGCGCTGCTCAACCGCAGGCCCCCACGAAAGGGTAGGCGGTTTAGGCTGATGGTGAGCCTTTATGGATGCCCCTCCCGCATTATTGTCCCATGCCCTGTGTAGCGGTGGGTCCTGTACAAAGGGCCACCATCCTCCCTCATTCTCCCTGTAGCTTTCGGGAGGAAAAGAAGAGGGGGGTGTGTGTGGGTTAGCGTGTAGCATGATTCGTGCATATGGCGTTTGTCATGTCTTTTGACTAGTATATGTGGTGTCTGCCGCCGCGCTGACTTGTCTTTTTTTTTTACTATTGCAATTGCCGCCGCCGCCGCGCGCGTCTTTTCCTTCATTTGGATTCATTTGCATTACCTCAGACGCTTCTGCGTTATCATTGGCTGCTTGTCTGTGAGCTTCGCGCTCTTTGGGGGGGGCGGGGCCTGGCTTGGCGCGTCCTGCGTCACGCCCCGCTCTGGCCCGCCCTTCGAGGTACTCTCGGCGCCATTTTGTCAGCGCGCGCGTGTGGCGGTTATACTTACCGCGGTCCTTAAGTGCCCTCGCGGGCGGTGTTATTGTAGTGTGTTTGCTTCTGACACCCCTTCTTCCCACTGTGTCTTCCAGACGGGTGAAGCCATTGACTTCTTCCGGCCCCGTGTAATTGATAATTGGGCCTTGTATAATTACTCCCACTTAGCGGGTCATTGGGGCATCCAGGGTTGCTTATAGCGTAAATCCCTACTGGCATATCGTGCCTAATAATCACCATATGGAGGCATCCCAGGAACCGGGGTCCCCTTGGGACAAGCCCAGCTGTGTGTAGCGTGTGGGCAGCCTCGTGCTGACGCTGACAAGGCACGGGTTTGTGTACCCTGTGCTGAGCAGGTGCTTGCATTGCAATCTGGCCTGCCAGTGGCTGCGCCTCGTTTCACGTCACCTACTCCCCCAAGCTTAAATCTCACTTCTGCTGAGTTGCATACTAGTGGGGATTCTCAGCCTGATGTGTCTTCTAGACTGGCTACTGTTGAACGGATTATTGCGAGGTCTTTAGAGCGTAGGGGCCCTGGTAAGAAGCGGCACTTGACGCCTAATGTTACTGTTTTCCCTATGGGAACTGAGGAGTTTATGAATCTGTGTGGCTACACCCCTGCTGATGAAAGGGAGCTCCTTTCTGATTCAGGCTCATCTGATGAGAGACCAGGGGATCATGACGATTCTGGCTCTGACCCCTGGGCCCCGGATGACACTGACAGACCTTGAGGTTCTGTCTATTTCTCTCCCTGTTGAGGCTCCCAGGCAAAAAAGGGGAGTTTTTGCCATACAGCAAAAATCACGTTTGGAAATTCCGGGGTAGGCACATTTCCATAACCTTGTGCTCAAGGAATGGGAGCGCCCCAGTAAACTTCCCGGGGCTCCAAAGATTTGGGATAGGAAGTATCCTTTTCCTGCTGAGGTGGGTAAAGGTTGGTCATCCCCCCCCCCTCGAGGTGGATGCCCCGATTCTAGGGCTATCTAACACCTCTGTCATGCATTCCCTTGATTCTACTACCCTATGCTGAGGACCGGCGCATTGACCAGCTGGCCTCCCACGCCTTTACATGTGCGGGGACGGCGCTGTGCCCGGTTTGTGCCTCTGCTATTACTGCTGTGGCCACTAGAGCCCCTGATTATTTGCCTTGTGAGGTGTTTATTGCACTCTCTAGTTGATGTTTTGTGTAAATTCTGTTCTGTCAGCATTGGATGACACCATCAGAATGTGTGCCAGAACTTCTGCCCTCGTGGTGGCTGTGCGCCGCTCGGGTTTGGCTGCGCTAGTGGGCCGCTGACAATGCTGCCAAGAAGGCCCTCACTGGTTTTCCCTTTAAAGGACGGCGTCTGTTTGGAGACCGCCTTGGACCTTTCTTGCTAAGGGGTCAGGGTTCCTTCTCCTCCCCTTACCGTGATGCAAGACAGGGAAGGGGGGGGGTGTGCTTCCCTGGGGCCCGGGGAGATTTCTGGGGTAGAGGCAGAGGACGTGGACGTCCTGGCTCCTCCTGGGACCCCAAAAGCTAAATCCTCTCCAAGCCCCCTCAGGCATGTTGGGGCGCCCTCACCGATCCGCGTGGGGGGGACGGCTGCAGCACTTCGTTCAGGTCTGCAGGATTCATGTCTCAGACCGGTGAATTCAGGAGGTAGTGTCCTCCGGTTACAAGTTGGAGTTGCTGCCGATCCCCCTCCAAGATTCATCAGGTCCTGGATTCCTCAGGACCCTGTGTCTGCTCAGGAGCTAGTGCAAGCTGTGCAAGGCATCCTGGAGCTGGGGGTCATCTCCCAGGTGCCTTTAAGATAGAAAAGCAAGGGCTTTTATTCCAACCTAATCACAGTACCCAAAAGGGATGGTTCTGTCAGGTTCATCCTGGGCTTAAAGATTCTTAACAAGTTTTTGTCAAGGGCAGGCGCTTTCGCATGGAGACCCTGCGCTCGCCCATCTGTTCCCTGTGCCAAGGGGATTTCATGGCTTCTGTGGACATCAAAGATGCTTACCTTCATATTCCTGTGTTCCCAGGTCATCAAAAGTCCCTCAGGTTCTCTTTGATGGATTAACATTACCAATTTGTGGCCTTGCCCTTCGGCCTCACTTCAGCTCCCAGGGTGTTCACCAAGGTGCTGGCTGGCGTGATGTCTCTACTCAGATGTTAGGGAGTCAGTGTGCTTCCCTATCTGGACGACATCCTCTTCACTTCCACAGTCTCTGCATCAGGCAGAGTTGGATACTCAGCTGGTGGTGCCCACTATGGAGTCATTTGGATGGGTGATCAACCACTCCAAGTCCTCACTGTCTCCTTCCTTGGTAACTCCATTACTAGGAATGAATCTGGATACAGTTCAGGCAAGGATTCTCCTTCCTCAGCAGAAGGTGGACAGTCTGATTGCACAGGCTCAGTCCCTCCTTGCTTGTCCCCATCCCTCCATCTGGCAGGGAATGCATCTGGTGGGCCTGATGGCGGCGTCCTTCGAAAAGATCCCTTATGCTTAGTTCCAATTGAGGCCTCTGCAACTTCACCTATTGTCTGTATGGGACAAGGACCCAGCGTCCCTGGACAGGGTCTGTGTGCTCCCCCCCCTGGTCAGGAGGTCCCTCTTGTGGTGGATGGACTCAAGGAACCTGTTGGGGGGCAGATCCTTTCTTGCCCCTTCCTGAGAGACAGTCTATCAGGTTGGGGGGGGGGGGGGGGGGTTTGGAAGTCCCTGCGATTCCAGGGGAGGTGGGGCCCTCAGGAGGCCCACACACCTATCAATAGCTTGGAGCTGCGAGCGATCAGGTTAGTTCTGGCTCGCTTGACTACTCATCTTTAGTAGCGTGTGTCTATCCAGCCCCCATACTTTGAGAGACACCCGGATAAGGTGGTGTTCCGCTTTAAGTCGGACTGTTTGCCTAAGGTGGTGTCTGCTTTTCATTTGAATCAAGATATTGTTTTTCCTTCATTGTGCCCTAATCCTAGCAGCGCTAAGGAAAGGGTTCTGCATTCCTTGGATGTGGCCAGGTGTCTGAAGTATTACCTGGTAGTCACTGCGTCCTGCCAAGTCTACTATTAGCAAATGGATCTGTCAGGCCGTGATTCAGGCCTATTCTGCTAAGGGGAAGGAACCTCCCTTCCACCTTACTGCTCATTCTACTCGTGCTATTGGTGCCTCTTGGGCCTTCCAGCACCAGGCTTCTGTTGAACAAGTTTGCAAGGCCGCTACTTGGTCTTCTGTTCATACCTTTTCAATGTTTTACAAGGTTGATGTTAGGGCCTCAGCTCATGCTGTTTTTGGCTGCAAGGTTTTGCAGGCGGCAGTGGTTTAAACTGTCTGCTGTTACCTTTTTGTTGGGGATCCCACCCTACTTTATGGACACTGCTATTGGATGTCCCAAGTGTAAGTAATCTATCTGGAGCAGGACGTACTGTATACTAAGAATAATACAATTCTGTGAGGTACTCACCTGTAGAATTGGTATTATGAGCATACAGTACGTCCTGCTCCACTCCACCCTGGTTTTTGCGTTATTCTGGATCCCCTGTATGGTGATTGTTATCATTATTATAGTTACCAGTTTTTGGTGGTTAAATTCTCCCGGCTTCTTGTTCACTGCTTTTCAATGCTGGGGATTTGTGGGAGTCCCTGGGTATTTGAGGGGCCGGGAGGAGCCTATTTTGCATGTCTCTGCAGTGCAGCGCCATCTGGCGGAGGATAACCCAAGTGTAAGTACTATATCTGGGGAAGGACGTACTGTATACTCAGAATACCAATTCTACAGGTGAGTACCTCACAGAACTGTATTTTTATTCGTTGTTTGGTTGTGTCCACAGCGTTGAGAAAGACTTAGAGAAACTCTTGAATCTTGGAGTGAAGCCAAAGAGCAAACCAAAGCCAAAAGTGCCGGCCAAACCTAGTTTTCTACAGGAGACAAAGAATCCAGACAACAACCTGCCGCCGGTGGACTCGCAGCCCAACGTCCAGGCAATGGAAGAGTCAGACATCCTGCGCTACATTAGAGAGCATGAGTCAGCAGGCAATGAATCACTCAGCCTGTTTTGAAGAAACGGTGATCTGAAGTGTCCTTTATTCCCCCCCCCCCCAGTTGGGCCCCACAGCTGCCTCCCATAATCAATAATAAAGAGGTGGCAGATACTTCTTCAGCACTGAAATGAGGATGCCCTATAGTGACAAGCAACATCTGGCCTAATATAACTCCCAGTGTGCTTCATGTTTGTAGCATTGACTGAGTGCTGTACCATAAACATTTGCAACATATACTAATGGTGTCTGCAGAAGTGAATCAGAAAAGCAGCTATTTGAAGTGTTTTTGCTGTTTTCTGCAGAACAGCGGCAATGGTTGATGAGAAAGCTGACCTGCCTGATTATATCCGTATACATTCCAACGATGCCTTGGGCAAACGATCTCCCAACACCACTCATAGCCGTGTTTTCTGGAGAGTTCACTTAAAGCCACACATTAGCCATTTATTTTATTTTAGTTTTGGATAGAGTAGGGAACATTTTGCAATATTTTGTTTTCCCAGATGTGACCTCATCATGTAGCTCATCCAATCAGTCCCAAATCTAAACCTAATTCTCAACACATGTAAACTCAACCCATCTAATTGCCTACCAATGCCAATCATACAGTTAAATATAGAAAAAACTTATCTTGGTATAGTGCCTTGATAGTTTTGTTGCACTATCAATGTCACCACTGCCACCTCTATTTGGCAATGTGGCCCTCATTTATCAATCTCTGTACAATCATCCTTATTGAGCCCCTATTTAACTACCTTTACACTTCAGTTCTATTTACCCCTCCCCCATTCCCCACAGCAGATCAAGGGCAACATCAGATGACCCTGAGGGCACAGGATGAGCATTATATGGTGTAGATGTATCAGTTCTTTCTTGTTTCCAGTGACCAAGCAGGAACAAAAATAGGCATGTGTATCATTGGGACAAGATTGGTGTAACTGAATTTTGCTCTGGTTACTACTGTTCAGTCTTGATGGAGTTTATACATTTTCTCCTAAATAAATACCTCTGGTACCAAACGGGAATCAATGCTTGTAGTGGGGTCACTAAACCTAAAAAGCAAATCACACTGGTTTAAACCCCTATTTTTATGCAAAAGTAAGAAAAAAGTGTTGACTGAAATTGGGCTTTTCCAAGTATACAGCACATTCTGTTTCACTAATTCCTTTCGTCTGAGTTATCCGCCACAAGGTGGCGCAGTCGACTGCAGAAAAGACTTGTGGCATCTCCCGGCCCTATAAAAAGCCAGGAACCTCCCACAAATTCCCACTTTCCTTCTGCAGTCAGGACTGCGAAGATAGAAGATGGATCTCTATACTGCGCAGGCGAGCGGGGCTTACCAGCCTGCGGCCCTGCAGGACTATTTCCACCCGTTCTGGACCCACTGCCTCCCAGCCTCGGCTGACGGTTCGGGTGAAGGTAGGGTCGGGTGCTTGAGGAGCGCTGCTCCAGACCGCAAAACCCTGTACCACAACGGTAGCCGGTTCAGGCCTTTGGTGAGCCTGTGGTGGGATGCTGGGAACCTCGCAGTTAGCCCCCTTTGGGAAAGAGGTCCACCACCCCCCCTCCTTCATCTTCCCTGGTTGGGCCCTTGCCGCTGCCCTGTTGCCCCCTCGCTTCTTACTTTGGCTCGGGGAGGAGGGGGGGGCGGCTGGTGGGGGTGCCCTGGGGGACTGCTGGTGTGCCTTCACTGTGTTTTTGACTGTGTTTTCGCCGCCGCACCGCCTTGTACGACGCTCTGCGGCGGACGGCACTATATCTGAGGTGTCTTTTCTTCAATTCTGTCATGGCGCTGGCGTGTCATGTGACTGCAATTTTACACTCTTTTGGGGGGGGGGGGGACCTGCGGATGACGCGCTTTGCGTCATGCCACTGCGGGCCGCCCCTCAAGGACCTCTCCGGCGCCATTTTGTGTTCACTACGCTCTGGGGCCCTCGTTTCTTCTGGAGCTGCGTCGTGCTTTCCCTGTGGTGCGGTCGGTGCATCTTATCCTCTTGGTCCGTGACTCCCCTGAGGGGTTGTTTTAATGTATATATATTGCTGCGCTGCTGGATTTTGACAATGTCCTTATTGTGTCTTTCAGGGAGGACAACCGTGACTGTGGTTTCTCCCGCCCCTGCCCTTTTCATCTCCTACCTTCCCTAGCGGGCTTCTGGGCATCCCGGGGGGGGCATCCCGGGTGGCTCTGGTTAGCCGTGACTCTAATTCTGGCTGTTGGCGCCTGTAATAATCACCATATGGAGGCTTCCGGGGATAATGTGCTTGGGTTTCCTTCGGGACAAGCCCAGCTGTGTGCCGCGTGTGGGGTATGCCCTGTGAGTGATGGTGTCAGGGTATGTGTGCCCTGCGCCTAGAAGGTACTTTCGCTGCAGTCTGGGTTGCCTGCTATGCTAGCCAGCTCTGCGCCCCTTCTACATCACCTACCCCCCCCCCCCCCCCCCCCGTGCCTGCATTTGACCCCTAGTGTGAGACATGCTAGCGGGGAATGACATTATGATTTGGCTATGCGGGTGGCCAGCCTGGAAAGGCATATTACTGGACCTGCAAGCGGCATTTAACTCCTGCTGTTTCCCTTATTCCTGAGGAGGATGAGGGACATTATTCTTTTCCTGGCCATTACCCCCTAGAAGAGGGGGAACTTTTCCCTGATTCTGATTCCTCTGGGGAACAGAAGGAGGTTTATGGCGATACTGGGTCTCCTTTTGGAGAAGATCCATGGTCTCCTGAGGATACTGATAGGCTGTTGGCTCTTTCACACTGTTACACAACGCTTGGAGTTCCCTGAGCAGAACCACTTTAATAATCTGGTGCTCAAGGAGTGGGAACGTCCTAGCAGTTTTCCTGCGGTGCCTAAGAGTTGGGACAGGGGGTATCCCTTCCCTGCTGCTGTGGTTAAGCGCTGGTCATGTCCCCCGAAGGTGGATGCTCCCGTGCTTGGGTTGTCCAATACCTCGGTCATTCATTCCCCTGACACTTCTACTCTGAGGGATGGTGAGGACCGGCGTGTGGATCAGCTGGCCTGTCACGCTTTTGCTTGTGCGGGGACTGTGCTGCTCCCTGTGTGCGCTTCTGCCATCACGGCACTTGCTATTAACCCTTTAAGTGCCAGCCTACCTGGAGTTTTTGTCACACTCTGTTGCCAGACCATTTTGCACTATTTTGCGCTCCCCATGTTCAAATGTGATTTTTGAAGGGATTTCCCAGGAAAATGATATATTGTTTTTTTCAGCAGAGTCTGGGCTTTAACATGAAATGTCTTGTTTGTCATTTTTTAGGTGTATTCTCAATATTTTTGGTTAAATATGTGCAAAAAAAAAAAAAAAAATTTTTACATATTGTAGTTTTTTTTGTAATAAAAAATGTAAGTTTGTCAATGAAATCTTATTGCGTGTGAAATCCCAATTTCTCCCGGTTACAGCGGTACCACATATGTATAGGTAGACACCCTTTCCTGCCCAGGAGACTCCCCCAAACTGAAACAGCGCTTTAGGGGATTTTCAGATAAAATACAACTGTGCTACGCAATATGCGCACCTTGCAGTTTTTCCAGAAAAACAACCCTTTACATTTGAAATACCCCCAACAAACTATATATTCTCTGGAAGTACACACCTCAGGCTTTCTAGGCGTACCAGGCTTGTTGATGTGGCCATAGTTTTCTGGAAGTAATCCCTCAATGGATTCTTTGGTTGCAAAGAGTTTCCCTAAAAAAAGGATAAAAAAGCAGAATCAAAGCCACATTTTACTAAAAAAACTATATACAAACAAGAACAAACAAGTTTAATCTGAAAACGCAACATCCCCCGAACAGAACAATACCCAACATGCATAGGTTCTGTCAAGGGAAGAGTTGCCAAACACCCCAAAGTAAAGCATGTGCGTAACGGTAATTTTACTTGAAAATTTCAGCTCTGCAGACAAAGTGCGCACCTTGCGATTTTTCAACCAAAACAACCCTTGACATTTGGAATATCCCCCATAAACCATATATTCCCTGAAAGTACACACATTAAGCTTTCTAAGGGTACCCAGCTTGTTGTAGTGGGCTCATCTTTCTGGAAGTAATCCCTCAAAGAATTCTTTGTTTGCGCAGGGTTTCCCTAAAAAATGTATAAAAAAGCTGAATAAAAAACACCTTTTCCTAAAATATAAATATGCAAACCAGAAAAAACAAGCTAAGTCTGAAAGCGCAAGGTCCCCCGAACAGAACAATACCCAACATGCATAGGTACTATTAACCCTTTTAATTGCCAGCCTACTTGAGATTTTGTCACCCTCTGTTGACAGGCCATTTTTCCCCATTTTGTGTCATGTTTTGCGCCATTTTTGCTGGAACTTTCACGAAAAATTATATATATATTTTTTTGCAGCAGAGTTTAGGCTTTAACATGAAATGTCTTGTTTGTAAATTTTTTTTTTTTTTTTTACAATATTATTAAGTAAAAATAATAAATAAATAAAAAAATTGACTCCTTTATTTTAAATAAAAAATGTATTTTATTAAGGAAAATCATATTGCATGTGAAAGCCCCATTTCTACCGATTAGAACGGTACCACATATTTATCGGTAGCCCCCTGTTCCTGCCCAGGAGACCCCCCTAACTGAAACAAGTATTTTATAACATTCACAAAAAAAATACAACTACCATCCACACTACAAAGGGTTAAATCGAGAAAAAAAATGACATAGGGTCCCCCCTCCCAGGGGAGGGAGACCCCATTTTTTTTTGATTTTTAAGGGTTAAAAACAAAAAAAAATTGACGTGGGGTCCCCCTTACCCAAAGTAACCAGCCCGGGACCAGCTATGGGGGCTTGTAGGCACAGAGTGGGGGGGCCAGCTTTTGTGGCCCCCCCACCCTGCAGCCTACGAGCCCACATAGCCCATGTGGGCCCGGGCTCTTCTGCCCCCCCCCTGGCCTTTGGGGAGGCAGGTAATGGGGGTGCCGGGGGTTAATGGCAAGCCACCCGCTAGCGCAGGTGGCTTGCCATCCCCCCAGCCTTGTGAACTGGTATAGGGGTCATGGACCCCTTACCAGTTCACAAGGGGTTAAAAGTAAATAATCACACAGACACACACTGAGAAAAAAATATTTTATTCATTTTTATTTTTTTTTTACACTGTACTCACCTCCCATCCATCCTGGAGCACTCTGTCCCTCGGCGATCACTGGCTTCTGCTCACTTGCTAGAAGCCTTTTATAGCTGCTGGATGACAGAACACAAAGGGTTAATCAAAAAAAAAAATGACATAGGGTCCCCCCTCCCAGGGGAGGGGGACCCCATTTTTTTTTGATTTTTAAGGGTTAAAAACCCTTAAAAATCAAAAAAAAAAATTGACGTGGGGTCCCCCTTACCCACAGTAACCAGCCCGGGACCAGCTATGGGGGCTTGTAGGCACAGAGTGGGGGGGCCAGCTTTTGTGGCCCCCCCACCCTGCAGCCTACGAGCCCACATAGCCCATGTGGGCCCGGGCTCTTCTGCCCCCCCCCCTGGCCTTTGGGGAGGCAGGTAATGGGGGTGCCAGGGGTTAATGGCAAGCCACCCGCTAGCGCAGGTGGCTTGCCATCCCCCCAGCCTTGTGAACTGGTATAGGGGTCATGGACCCCTTACCAGTTCACAAGGGGTTAATAGTAAAAAATCACACAGACACAGAGAAAAAAAATCTTTATTTTTCTTATTTTACACTATACTCACCTCCGATCCGACGTCCCTCGCCGCTGTATGTCCCGCGCCGCTGTCACTGACAGATGCCGGTGGTGATCGGCGCAGGGCGGGTGACAGGCGAGGGGGCTCCGATCGGAGCCTCCTCACCTGACATCCGCCCTGCTCCGATCACCACCGGCATCTGACAGATGCCGGAGCTCGGAGGGGGTATAGGAGGAGCGGGATGACGTCATCCCGCTCCTCCCACAATGGGCGGAGCTAAGCGGCGGCGGCCATCGCCGCCATTACAAGAGGTGAGGACCCGGAAGAGGGTCCTCACCTGAAGACTGCGCAGCCCAGGGGGGGGATCGGACCCCCCCCTGGTGAAGAGGAGACCCGGACAGAAGGCTCGGGCGCGGAGGTGAGTAAATTACAGTTTGTTTGTTTTTTTTTTACAGCGCCGATGTCAGCGCTGGAAACGGGGGGGGGGGGGGGGCGGCTGGTTTCGGGCCCCCCCCTGAAGACGGAGGACGACGGGGGGGGGCGATCGGATGCCCCCCGCAGGAAGAGGGGACCCCAAGCTTCACGGGGATACTGGAGGTAAGTGTTTTTTTTTTCTATCTTTTTAACTGTTTGTGGGAAATGCCAGGCACGTAGTTTCTACGTGCTTGGCACTTAACGGTAGGAGAGGCAACCACGTAGAAACTACGTGCTTGGCATTTAAAGGGTTAAAGTGGATTCCCGGGCCGATCACCTCCCTCACCGCGGGACATCCGAAATCGGGATGTCCCGCAGGGTGAAACCCCCCCCCCCAAAACCCCCAAAAAACCTTACCTTATCGCCGTCACCGCCTCCCGCGCGCCCCTCTAGACATGCCCGCACCAGCCGTTTGTGAATGGCCGGCGCGCGCGCCCTGTAAGAGTGACGTGCGGGAGGCGGCGGCGGACACGCTGTCTTGTCCGTCGCTGTCACCTGCTTGTCCGTCGGCGGGGATTGGACGGCGCGGTCACGTGGGAGCGTGGTGAGGGGAGTTTTTGGGGCTTTCTGGGGGGTTTCACACAGCGGGGCACCCCCAATCGGGGTGCCCCCCCCCCGAAGTGGACCAAAACCCAGGATAGTCAAAATCCTGGGTGTTGGTCCACTTTAAAGGGTTGCTCAAGTGCCTTCTGGATAATGCCTCGGATGCCAATAGGGGAGAGGACTATAGGTCCCTTCTGCCCTTTTGGTGGCTATACGCCGTTCTGTTTGGCTGCGTTAGTGGGTGGCTGATAATGCTGCTAAGAATGCTCTCACTGGATTCCCCTTTACGGGGCTAAGGCTCTTTGGTGAGTGCCTGGATCTGTTTGCCAAGGATGGTAGGCTGCCTCAATGCAGGAGGCAGCCGCAGCCCTTTCGGGGGGCTGGTTCTTTCCTCCCCTCCTTCCGTGCTCCCAGGACTAGCCGGGGTGCACCATTTGCGGGGACACGTAGAGACCCTTGGGGCCGGGATAGAGGCCGTGGACGTCCCAGTCTCTCATGGGGTCCCAAGTCCAAATTTTTCCCCAAGCCCCCTCAGGCATGAGGAGGCGCCCTCACCCATCCGGGACGGTTGCGGCTCTTTGCTCACGTCTGGGGACTGCGCGTCTCAGACCGATGGATTCAGGAAGTGGTGTTCTCCGGGTACAAGATAGAGTTTGCAGCCTGGCCGCCCCCAAGATTCATCAGATCCCAGATGGCTCAAAACCCCCTGTTAGCTCAGACATGCGGCTTGCGGTCCAAAGCCTTTTTGAATTGGGTGTCATCTGCCCGGTGCCCTTCCGGGAAAGGGGCAGTGGCTTTTACTCCAATCTGTTCACGGTTCCCAAAAAGGATGGGTCCCTGAGGCCCATCCTGGATTTGCAGCGCCTCAACAAATTTTTTAGGTTCAAGCATTTAAGCATGGAGACTCTGCGCTCGGCGGTCAGTACCCTGCGCCTGGGCGACTTCATGACTTCTGTGGACATCAAAGATGCTTACCTTCATGTTCCAATCTTTCCAGGTCATCAGAGATTTCTCAGGTTCGCTCTGGAGGATCAGCACTACCAATTTGTGGCCTTACCGTTCGGTCTTACCTCGGCTCCTCAGGTTTTCACCAAGGTGCTGGCGGGGGTGATGGCTCTGTTGAGATCTCAGGGCATTCGCATCCATCCTTATCTGGATGACATTCTGATTGCGTCTCAGTCCTTCCATCAAGCCGAGCTGGATACCCAGATGAGGGTCTCCACACTCGAGTCCTTCGGCTGGGTGATCAACCATCCCAAGTCTTCACTGTCTCCGTCCTTGGTGAGGTCCGTTCTGGGCATGACTCTGGATACATCTCAGGTCAAGGTTTTCCTGCCTCAGCAGAAGGTGGAGAGCCTGCAGATGCAGGCACGGTTTCTACTTTCTTGTCCTCATCCCTCCATTTGGCAGGGGATGCAGTTGGTGGGCCTGATGGTGTGATGCTTCAAGGAGGTCCCCTATGCTCAGTTTCACATGAGGCCTCTTTCAGCTACACCTCTTGTCAGTGTGGGATCGGGACCCTGTGTCCCTGGATCAGGAATTTGCTCTGTCCCCTCTGGTCAGTCAGTCCCTCTCGTGGTGGCTGGACTCATGGAATCTTCTAGTGGGCAGGACCTTTCTGCCCCCGTGCTTGGAGACTGTCAACACGGATGCCAGTCTGACAGGTTGGGGGGGCTTCTGGAACTCTCTGACATTCCAGGGGCTGTGGGGCCCTCAGGAGGCCCACGCCCCGATCAACATTCTGGAACTGAGGGCGATCAGGTTGGTTCTAGCCCGCTTGACCCCACACCTTCGGGGTCGGGCTGGAGGCAGACCTTCTGAGCAGGGGGTCTTCTCGCCTGGGGGAATGGTCCCTCAGCAACAGTGTTTCGCTCCCTGTGTCACCGTTGGGGTCAGCCAGATGTGAACCTGTTTGTGTCCCGTCACAATCACAAGCTTCCAGTCTTTGTGTCTCTGTCCCAGGATCCTCTGGCCTTGGCCATGGATGCTCTAACACTGCCCTGGAGGGGGTTTCAGCTTCTGTATGTCTTCCCCCTGTTTCCCCTGTTGGGCAGGGTTCTGCGCAAAATAGCTCAGGAAGGGGTGCCAGCAGTTCTGGTGGCCCCCTGTTGGCCAAGACAAGTGTAGTTCACAGACATCGTGCAGCTGGCGGTAGATCAGTACGCCCTGCCCAAGGTTCCAGAGTTGCTCACTCAGGGGCGGCTACGCCACCCCAATTTACAAACGCTGGTTTGACGGCCTGGCAGCTGAAACCTCCATCTTGATGGAAAAGGGGCTGCCTGCCTCTGTTGTTAACACCATGATTAGGGCTAGAAAGAAGTCCTCTTCTTCTATCTACTATAGGGTGTGGCGTACCTACATTGACTGGTGTCAGTCTAAATCTCTTCCCTGTCGGGTGTTCTCTATTCCTAGGATTCTGGAATTTCTTCAACATGGTTTGGATCTGGGGCTTCAACTCAGCACTCTGAAAGGTCATGTTTCTGCTTTGGCTGTTTTCTTCCAGAGATCTTTTGCTCAGCATCATCTGGTCAAGACCTTCTTTCAGGGGGTGACTCATGTGCGTCCCCCTCGTAAGCCTATGTTGCCAGTCTGCGACTTGAACTTGGTCCTATCTGCCTTGCAGGGGTCTCCTTTTGAGCCTGTGCAAGACGCTGCTTTGTCCATTCTTACTCTTAAGGTAGTGTTTTTGGTGGCTATCGCTTCTGTTAGCTTTCCATCAAGCCCCCTTACTTTGAGAGACACCAGGACAAGGTGGTGTTTCGCTTTAAACCAGATTTTCTGCCTAAAGTTGTGTCTGCGTTTCATCTCAATCAGGACATTGTTCTTCCTTCTCTGTGCCCTAATCCTAGTAACCCTAAGGAGAGGGCTTTGCACTCCTTGGATGTTTGGTGGCTACTGAACCCTTCAGGAAGACTGATGCTCTTTTTGTGGTCCCTTCTGGTCCCAAGAAGGGTCTGGCTCCTGCTAAGTCTACCATCAGCAAGTGAATCCGTCAGCCTGTGGTTCAGGCCTATTCTGCTAAGCGGAGGAGTCCTCCCTTTCACCTTACTGCTCATTCTACTCGTGCTATTGGTGCCTCTTGGGCTTTTCAGCACCAGGCTTCTGTTGAGCAAGTTTGCAAGGCTGCTACTTGGTCTTCTGTTCATACTTTTTCTAAGTTTTACAAGGTTGATGTTAGGGCCTCAGCTGATGCTGTTTTTGGCGGCAAAGTTCTGCAGGCGGCAGTGGTTTAATCTGCCTGCCTTGCTTTTTGGGGATCCCACCCTACCTTACGGACACTGCTATTGGATGTCCCAATTGTAAGGAATTATCTCTGGAGCAGGACGTGCTGTATACTTAGAATAATACAATTCTGTGATTACTCAACTGTAGAATTGGTATTATACGTATACAGCACATCCTGCTCTACCCCACCCTTGTTATCATTGTTCTTTGTACTTCTGTATAGTGATTGTTATCATGTTTCATGGTTAAAATTGTTGATTGAGGGTTTAATTCTCCTGGCTTCTTGCTAACTGCTTTTTAATACTGGGGAATTTGTGGAAGGACCCTGGTATATAAGGGGCCGGGAGGAGCCACTTTTTTGCTGTCTCTGCAGTCCAGTGCCATCTTGTGGATGTATAACCCAAACGTAAGGAATTATCTCTGGAGCAGGATGTGCTGTATACGTATAATACCAATTCTACAGGTGAGTAATCACAGAAATGTATTTTTAATATGTTTGGAAGTGACATAGGAGAAGGCTTGGCAGGAAAAGTTTGCCTGTTTGCGGTGATACAAAGGTTAGTAATAGGGTAGATATTCCTGGAGGTGTCTGCAACATGGAAAATGATTTAGCTTTACTGGATAAATGGTCCAAATGGTGGAAACTGGAGTTTAATGTCTCTAAATGTAAAATCATGCACTTGGGCAGAATCCCTGCTCTGAGTGCTGTATGGGCAATACTGTGTTAGCCAGGACCTCGAAGGAGAGAGATTTAGGGGTACTGATTACTGATAGCTGCAAGATGATTGGTCAGTGTAGCCAGGAAAAGCAAACAGGATGCTCAGCTGCATAGCTCGGGGCATCACCGGTAGAAAGAGGGAGGTTGTGATGTCACTGTATAGGGCCCTGGTAAGGCCACAGCTAGAATACTGTGTGCAGGTCTGGAGACCTAACCGTCAAAAAGAAGAGGGTCCAAACATAGTAGAAAGACTTAAACTTAAAAATGATCAGGAGAGGCTTAAAAATTTAATTTGTACAGTCTGGAGGAAAGAAGGGACAGAGGGGACATGATGGAGACCTTTATATATGTGAAAGGATTGAATAAGGTGCAGGAGGGAAGTGTTTTTAAGAAGAAGCTTAATGATAGAACAAGGGGGCACAACCTGAAGCTAGTCGGGGGGAAGATCAGGAGCAATGTTAGAAGATATTATTTTACAGAAAGAGTAGTAGATGCTTGGAACAAACTTCCAGCAGAGGTAGTTGAAAAATCAACAGTCACTGAATTTAAACATGCCTGGGATAAGCACTCATCTATCCTAAGATAAAGAGAACATACAGTATATACATAAGGGCAGACTAGATGGACGTATGGTCTCCTTCTGCCGTCAACCTTCTATGTTTCTATGTTTAATACCATTTTACCTTTTTTTTAAACTGAGAACAGATCATTACATGTGATTATTGTTAACTTTATCAATAGCAGAATGATAGTCAGAATGTGCTGTAACCACCGTTTAGCTGATCTACATTTGGCTGCCATTTTTGCCCAGTGCCTATTCTAATAATAAATGTAGATTTTGATATCATCGCTGTTGCTGTGCAGGTTAGTGAGATGTAATCAGATTAAACACTGAAGTGTATTTAGCATTTTCCAAGGTAACAAAATATTAACATTTAAATAATTTCCATGGGAACACGTATAACCTGAATAAACAGATGGCATTGTTTCAGCGCTGTCCTGCAACTAAGACTTCTTTAAACACATTTATTATTGTGAACTTCAGCCAAAGTGCTAAAGTGAGGATATTATTAGGAATATAAAACATTATGTAACCTGAGTAAGTTATACAAATTCTGGTACTGGGAAATGCTGTTTAAAATGAGGGGTAGTGAGATCATTAAAAACTACTGCGGGGGGGGCACATATATTCAGATAAGTATGGGTATATGATGCTCTCAGATGAGACACCAAGGCAAGCTCTGCTTCCTCTTCATGCACTATGTACAGGAGACCCAGATTTATAATATCTCATAGCAGATATAATTTGCTGCTGATTGGCAGCCTGATTTGACCAGCTAGAGCCAGTGGCTGACATTACTTATTCCATTATAGAGTCATTAAAATGTCCAGGTTCATGGCTCATGCTGCCATTGGGATGAGATCTACTAAGGACTATGTCCTCCCTCCCCTACCATGGTAAAGGACCCTAGAAGATTAAGAATATTACTGGTAGCAAGATTACCTTTCTACCTCTGAAATAGTTTCTCAGCCAGGAGGATTTGTTCCTCTGGTCCTTTTGCAAGCAGCACAGTTGTGACAAGAAGCCTCCCTACCCCAGTTTGAAAAGCAATAAATAAAGGACTCATGCTTTGCTTGAGTCCAAAAAATGTCCTTGACCTGATGGGGTCATCTTTATCCACTTGGGTGGGGAGACACCTGCTATGCTTTTCCCAGATCTTGAGGGTTTAGGCGAAGACACCAGGATACGAAATTATAACCTACAATTTAGTGTTTACAAGGTCCACAGGGACAGACTTACAACCTTATGCCAATGCATGGGAATACTAGACCTCAGGGAAGGCGTCAGCACTGGGAGTACATGAGCAGGGGCCCCTGCATATTAGGAGGGCCCATCTCACTCCCTCTACCCTGGGCAACCCCTATGCAGGCTGCAAAACCGTGCAGTAACCGAGACTAAGGACTGTCAGCCGGGGCCATTCGGAGAGCCTTTCTTTCGATCTGTCAGTACTTCTATTCTTTGTTTATGTCTTTCCTTCTATTCTTTTTTTTCTCTTTCCATCTGTTCTTTGTTTCTTTATTCTGTTCGGACATTCCTTTTCTTTCTTTTTACCTTCAATTTATTTTTTTTGTAATTCCATTTAATCATTCTGTCATTCCTTCTTTTTTTCTATTCCTTCTATTTTTTTCATTCCCTCTGTTATTTTTCTGTGATTCTGATTCTTCCTTTTTCATTTTTCTTTCTTTCATTCCTTCTATATTTTTTTTTCTTTCTATTATTTGACAGTATTTACCATGCATGTAACTTTATCATCATGTATGATGTATTATTTCACACCTCAAGTGGCCATAGAGTCTCTATCGCCCAAGAGCCCACATAAACCTGGAGCCGGCCCTGCTAGACCTGATGGTTTCCTCCCTAGAGGCATTGTGCCCAGTTATATACTGCAAATTTAGGGGCAATATACCAGCTCTATCCCTAATCTCTAAGCAAAAATTGTGCTTTGTTTTGTCTTCTTATGGCATTTCCAAGGAAATGAAAAAAATGCACTTTAACCCTGCAAATGCCAAACATAGATTCTACATGCTTGCTTTTCTGTCCATTAAAGGAGCACTATCGCTAAATTGTGTAATATTAAAAATACATATAAATACATTGGCTAATGAGAGCAGGGGGTCACTTATACACCTGGACTGAATAAAACTCCCACCAAGCTTGTGGTTTTCTTCTCCTGGTAGGAATAAAATCCAAGGGTGACAGGTTTAGTCTATGAGGGGTGACGGAGCCTGTCACCCGTGATTTCCTCTTTCTTCCATTAAAAAAAAAAAAAAAAAAAAACAAGCCTGGCTGGATATTTTTTGATGCTGGATGTATAAGTGACCCCTCCACTCACCATGCAGCATATTTATATGGAATGTTATTATTGGGCTTTTTGTTCGCGATAGCACTCCTTTAAGTGCCAAGCTCGTAAGATCTATGCATTTTCCCCCCAGTTTCAACCAGGGAAAAAAAGGTAACCTCTGTCCAGGATACAGTGCGCGGGGGGGGGGGGGCGCATCTTCCCCTGGGGGGGGGGGGTGCTTCCAGTTGCTGGTCTGGGGTCTTCAGTGGAATGCCCATTTTCTGCCTCTCATGGTAGCTTCTGACAGCTAGCTTCCAGCTGCAGGGAGGGGCCTTTTATACCGGCAAAAGAGATGCTGTCAGTTCACCTGTCGATATGAAAGGCTTCCTGCAGTGGGAGTGAGAGTCAGAAGCTGGGAGTAATCGATAGAAGCTGAGGGGAGGGGACCGTTCCTCTGCCACGCTCCCAGGTTCCAGCAATCAGACGTGCTTGTGTTTGTATGGATGGGTTAAATGCAGAGTTAAAATTCCATACCAAGGCAGAACAATCCCTGACTGGGACTGCTTTGGGGCATCCCAGCTCTAGATAAATATTAGTTGCCCCTCTATAGGATGGTTTTTATTTCTTCTTCCTGTTAGATTTAAAACGAACCCCACATTTTTAACTAGAATCCCCTGAATTGCTCCCCCCATAAGGAGTACCCTTTACCAACCTTTAGTGCCCCTGCTTCACTCTAATGCCAGATAATGGTGTCTGATTTAGCTGTAAAGCTCCGCCTCCTCCATTTATTGCCACTGTTGTGTGTGGCAATGATGTTATTGCCACACCTATACAATGACTGATCGCGTGCCACACAAGGGCACAGCTTGGAAAAATAGTGTTCCAGGACAATTCAAAAAGCGAAAATCTTTCTATTTCTACAACCTAAGAAGGGAATATCAGCAGAGTTCACAAGTTCTGTGGGTTTTGGTCCACTTTAAACATCTCTCGATGCTACTGCATTCTACAAACTAGGTTTTTCTCTCCAGTAACCCATTTGACATTTGTTCCTGTTTTTAATTGATTGCCACTTTCTGGCAATAACAATTTCACAATGACCAGTTCTTCATCATCAGATCTCTTGGGTCTGTTTTATTTCGTCATCATAGCTGATAATCTAGATGCAGTGGTGGCCTGACCAGGCCTCTTGTCTGGCTTGCCTCAGACATTTCCGGAATTAAACTTGTCCTTACATGTGGACGTAACTCGTGATTCAATAGTTGTTTTCAGTTTGATCTGAAGCAGGTAGGAATGTCTGGTCTAGTCATACAAATCCTTCTTGTGTTATAGAGTAACCACTGCTGAGGAATTATGCTGCAGTGTTCAAATTCTTGTCCGCTGACCTGAGAGAAAAATGCATTTTATCTATGCAAGCAGCCACAGTGCATACATTACATGGTGGGGAACTAGGTTGATTTGTATTTATTTCCTGTGCTGTTAAGGGTAATTCCACTTTCAATGGCTTTTTTTAGATGTTTTTATTGTTGTGCGCCAAAATTATGTCTCAGTTGCTCAGCTTAACTGTAATTTCTTTTTTGTTTGTTTGCAACATTGTGTTATAAAAGATTTTCTGTAGCAGCAGTGTGCTTATATTAGCAACGTACACATATTTTTGAGTACAAATCAGAGACTTCCTAACTCTGGGAGGTGGAGATGACAGGTTTAACCCCTTTTGCAATAATTCATACTCTGCAAATAAGGGGATCACAATTTTGTGTTCCCATCGCTAAAGTGCTCTTCTGGGAATGCCATGCAGAGCTGGCCATGCATATTACCCAGCCTGAACCAGACAGATGACAACTATGTTGGAGCTGCCCAAGTTTTCTGCCCAAGTAAACTGCTACATCCCTGGTGCTGAAGTGTCTTCTTGGCCTAATTAAAGCAGGATTCAATTGTAGGTTTGGTTTCATTTTGCAATCCAACACCAGTTTCATAGGCCTTAGGTTTCCGCAAGTGTTTTGGAAGAGACTCCACGTGTATGCTCTGCCCCTGCTGTTCTTCTGCTCTTGATGAAACAGATCATGTTGGCTAGGCTCCCTGTGGTCCAAGGTGAACATATTCATGGAACTAATCTGTGCAGATATCTTCGGTACTGGCTAGCACAAGATCCAAAATGACACCACAATTAAACATTTACAGTCTCCGGCTTTGCTGATATACCAAAAATTAGGAGGTTTTGCATCTTGGGCTCACATCGTTTTTTAACCCTCAGGTGTCAGTTGCTCAGCTTGCATGCAGCTTGATCAGGTTACCAGTCAATCATTAGTTGTGATGAGCGTGTCGGTTGAAGTCTGCAGAGTTCAGCCAAACTTGCCTCTAAAGTTTGGGTCCAGAATCTGAACCCCATTGAAGTCAATGGGGGCCTGAACTTGGGTGCCCAAAAATGGCTGTAAAATGAGGGTAGCAATGGCTATAGGGCTAAAAATCGAGGGGAACACCAGGGTAATTGCCCTGCTCAAAATGGGCTAGGTAACGTACTCAAAACAATAACGGAAAACTAAACAAAATAAATAAAAAAATATATAAATATATAAATTCATCAATCAATATATACATATATATATACAGCAATAAATATATACACAAATAAATATATACATCAATTTATACATATATATATATATATATATATATATATATATATATATATATATAATGTGGCGTTTTAAGCCTAAGAGGAGAAGGAGGTAGCAAACACTTTAACCTGTCACTCAGGTGCTGGCACTGCCCGTGGGTTTCACACCTGGTTCATCTTAAGGAATGTAAGCATGTCCACGCTGGCTGTGGATAGGTGGATCCTCTTGTCCGTAATGATACCCCATGTAGTGCTGAACACACGTTCTCATAGGACACTTGCCGCAGGGCAGGCCAGCACCTCCAAGGCATAGAGGGCAATTTAGTGACCCAGAAATTGAACTTGGAGGACCCATTGCTCAGTACCAGGAGACGCATGGACAGCTAGTCATTTACCATGTTAGTCAAAGTCTGCCTCCTACGGGCTGTGGTGTCCAATGGTGGTGGATGTGGTGGACAATGGAATAAGTTGTTCTACATTGTGGCCATGCTCACCCTTCCCTGTGAGGTCTGCCGGTGCTCCTGCTAAGTTGGCGACTTACTTCTCCTCTTCGTGCCACCACTGAGCCCTCAGCTGGGAACCTTGCCAGTAGTACGTCCAACAGAGTGCTTTGGCACTTATTTTTCAATCCTGCACCACTGCTGGAATCAAGGATGTGATCATGGTAGGCATGCAGTAATTGGCACTGGTGACTATGTGGGAAACTCTGTGGTCATTGCGCAGGCACTGGAGCATGTAGTGGGTCATGTGAACCAGGCTGCCCTGAGTCAAGAAGCTGTCCACAGTGTCAGATGTCTCCAGCCTCGCTCCAGTGACACTTGTGAGCTGCACTGGGTGCCACTCTGCTGTGAGAAAATGGTCCCCCCCCCCCTCCGATTCCTCCAAAACTGTTCTCTTTCTGGACATTGGTGTACCTGCCTGCTGTCCGCCCAGCAACCCACCCCACGAGCCAACGTGTGCACTGCCCTGACAGCGGGGAAAATGCGCCTTCTTAGTCAAGGCCTGAAGTGCTTTTTCTAGGCAGGCAGAGGATGGCCATGATAGCGCTGAGCATATTGGTGGTGTACTGTAGCACTGCGCAGATGTACCTCATGGAGGCCCACTCACTGGTGGTTAGGTGCTGCTGGTCTGCACTTTGACTCACCCTTAGCATTTTGGAGCTGGATCTCCACTATCACCTGCTACTACTCACACACTCTTTCCAGCATGTACAACGTGGAATTCCACCTGGTGGGCAAGTCACACATGAGGCGGTGGGTGGGAAGGCCAAAGTTCCTCTGCAATGCAGATTGGTGAGCGGGAGCAGGGTGGGAACGCTTGTGCAAATACGGGGTACTGATGGAAAGGTACAAATCCCGGGTACTGGTGGAAAGGTGCAAATCCCGGGTACTGGTGGAAAGGTACAAATCTTGGGTACTGGAGAAAAGGTACAAATCCTGGGTACTGGTGGAAAGGTACAAATCCTGGGTACTGAAGGAAAGGTACAAATCCTGGGTACTGAAGGAAAGGTACAAATCCTGGGTACTGATGGAAAGGTACAAATCCTGGGTACTGGTGGAAAGGTACAAATCCTGGGTACTGGCGGAAAGGTACGAATCCCGGGTACTGGCGGAAAGGTACAAATCCTGGGTACTGATGGAAAGGTACAAATCCTGGGTACTGGTGGAAAGGTACAAATCCTGGGTACTGGTGGAAAGCTACAAATCCCGGGTACTGGTGGAAAGGTACAAATCCTGGGTACTGGAGAAAAGCTACAAATCCCGGGTACTGGTGGAAAGGTACAAATCCCGGGTACTGGTGGAAAGGTACAAATCCTGGGTACTGGCGGAAAGGTACGAATCCCGGGTACTGGCGGAAAGGTGCAAATCCTGGGTACCGGAGGAAAGGTACAAATCCTGGGTACTGAAGGAAAGGTGCAAATCCTGGGTATTGTTTGGCTTTACCAAGCTCTGTAGCTGCCCATGCTGCACAGATTAATTGGGTAAGGAGGTATATCAGTATGCAATAATCATTTATAGGTCACAATCTATTCTAGGACACAGACACGTGTTACTTGGTTAATACTCAGCAAAACAAACAAATCTATGTCCAGGGCCACATTGCCCTTATGCACCCAAGGCCTGTGCCATATGCGGCCATTTGCAGAGTATACTGTTACTGCTATAGTACAAAAAAAGGAGTCCGTGCTCACGCTTGGGGTAGCCAGGACTGGGGGATTTTATTCTTGTACTCACAGACCACGACCTGACTAAACAAAAGGGACACCAAATATAACCCTGTCCATGTCCCAGAATGGATATCAGGAGAAATCCATTTTAAGGTGAGTAGACTAAAAATAAGAGACACCATACTTTCTATAAATATATCTGTATATGTAGTGGTTTATAAGTAATGACTATAATTAGTAATTGTAGAAGGATGGGTGCGTTTAATATCAAGAGCGCACACTGAAATACAGCATCTCTCCTGCCAGAAGATAAATAGCTGGAAAGCACAATGTACCAAATATCTTCCTATTGTGGAAGGCCTCTGCTTTTCATCAGCTGCAAAATATGTCTTTGTTATACATTTCTGTGCAGGCTCGTGAAACGCAGAACAGCCTGTACACAATACAAAGCTGTACTTCATTGAATTAAACATAATTAATAATATCCATCTTGGCTGCGACTTTCAGTAATACCTGGAACAAGGAGCACAATAACACTGGCGGGCGGGGTGATGGTGCTGTTTTGTTGAATGTTGATATTGTGTGGTGTATTTATTTTCTCCCTTCATCTTCAGGATGGCCATGGAAAGAGAGGCCCCTCCACCTAGAAGGGAAACATAAAGCTGGGACCTAGTCCTCAGTATTTGTCTTTCAGCTTTGAGTGGGTCCAGGAGTAAATGTAAGTGCTGACAATGATTCTGGGTCTTGTATGCAGATGGGGCAAGTGAGTTTGGGGGAGTTTTTTTTTTTTCAGCTGTGCATGTCTGTTGGTCCAGCTTAGGGGTTACATCAGAAATGGTCCAAGACACACTGCCATCCATGTTCAGAGCAGCTTCCTTATTGAAAGATGCTTCTGACAAGGCCATTAGGTCTACTGTAAGACCACCCACAACGGAACCCTTAATAATTATACGGTTCGTTCGACAATCATAAACAAACCAAGTAGAAAAAGGCCCTGATGATCTCCAGAAACTGGCAGACCAGATGTGGTTTGCCAACAGACAGACTGGCACCCTCTACTCCAGACTGGCACAATCTACTCTAAACTCTGCTGCTCTCCTCATCCTCTCTCCTTCTCCAGAGCTGCCCCCCTCTGTCAATCCCTCCACTGGTTACCTGTCTCCCATAGAGTTCAGTTCAAACTTCTAACGCTAACCTACAAAGCTCTCTCTAACCAGGCCCCTTCCTACATTTCATCTCTGATCCAGCGTTACCAACCCAAGCGCAACCTCCGCTCTGCCTCTGACATTCTCCTGTCCTCTTCCTTGGTTACTTCCTTGAACTCCCGCCTTCAGGACTTCTCCCGTGCCTCCCCACTTCTCTGGAATGCCCTCCCCCACTCAATCAACCACTCTCCAATGTTCCAAGCATTTAAAAGTGCCCTCAAAACTCACTTCTTCATACAAACATATGCCGGCTTTTTTTTTTTTTATTTCAGGGAAAATTCAATCGGCAGGAACCAAAAAAAATTCAGGTTCGTGCCGAATCTAATTTTCCCTGAAATTCGGAGCGAATTCCGGTTCGTCCGAACTGGTTCGCTCATCCCTACTCACATTAAAAATCATCCTACCTGCATCTACTGCATATTATGAGCCTATAAAGATCCAAGATGGCGGCTCATGGAACGCCAGGCAGCCTGCAAACAGGAAGTGCCTTCTGACTCTGCTGCTCTGCATTCTGGGATCGCTGACCTTTTCCTGACCCCAGCTCTTCTCTGTCTGAGCAAAGAGCAGCTATAACCCACCCCCTGCACTTTATCCAACTCTCCTCAGTATGTGTGATGCTTCTGAGTCAAGATGGCGGCGCCCATATCCTAATTTCCTAAACAGAGTTGCAGCCCGGTGGGGGAAAGAATAAGTAAGTGACTAAAAGCTTAAAATCTTTTAACTCTAGATGCTGGGGAATCGTTTTTTAAGGGTTTGGGCTTTTCAATAAATCATAGTGAAGGTCCGGTTTAAGCAACTCCTATAACCTTCAAATGGCACATGCAGCCCAACTCAAGCTCTACCACCTGTGACCCCGCCCCCTTTTGTCTCCACCCCCATCCTTTAGACTGTAAGCTCACAAGGGCAAGACTCTCCTTCCTATTGTCTCCTGTGCTCACAGCACTTGGTATAAACCTCATAGCATCTAATTTGTATTGTTCCCTGTACTATATGTTTTACCTTGTCTGTAATCATACCTACGATACTGAAGATGATGGCGCTATATAAATAAACGATAATATTAATAATAACTATGGACAGTGGCGCAGGGAATAGGAAAGAAGATGGGGTCCAGTAAGTAGTCAAGTGGTGTAAATGTTTTGTGCGGTGTGTTTTTTTCACTCCCTTGAGGTGAACTGGTAAGGGGTCACAGTTCACAGGCTAGAGAGCAGACTATAGCAGCATGGCTTTTATCAATATATAAAAAGCATGTCAGCTAGTGAAGCAGCCGTGTCTCACCAGCTAAAAGCTCTAGCCACACAGAAAACCCAGATCTTACCAAAGAGTTCTTGCACCTAATGGAAATTCTCCTAAAAAAAAAATCGGGCACCAGAAAAATGCTCTGCTGAATTATAAGGTGGGGGAGAGGAAGGGTGAGAATGAGTTTTTATTGCAAGTTTGTAAACTGCTGAATCAGGTGGAAAAGAGGAATACTGACACAGACCATTGAAACAGTTGCTACAATGTTTTTAATAGCTTTCTGTGCAATAATGAGTCATTACAACTGAAAGCTTTCTCCTTCTGGCTAGAAATAATGAATGTTTGCAGAGGCAATTGACTGTGGAACTGGGTTTTTCAGAGGCAGGGCTCTCAGGTGTGTAGCAATAAGTCATAGTAAGATTTTTCTGGATTTTTTGCTAAATGAAATATAAGCCCTACCCCAAATAATAAGCCCTGGTTATGATTCATAATCCAGCTGCCAAGCTTCAGTAGAGGGACAGGAGCGGCTGTAAAGGAGGTGAGGACACATCAAGTCACACAGGTAAGCTTGCTTGTGGGAAGCGAAATGCCTGCTCTTGTTGGCTCTACCCTAGTCTGCCGCCATGATGGGCACATGGTTGAATTCTCCCATCCCACCGCTGCCAGTTGTCTCTGTGCGCGCACTGTACTGGAGCTGTATTGCAACCACCATCTTGCCAGCTGGCTATAAGACATCCCCTGAAAATAAGCCCTAGCACCTATTTTTGTTACAAAAATTAATATAAGACCTGTCTTATATAGACCTGAATGGTATGGCATTCAGGAGCGCAACATCTGCATAAAGTTAAGCCCTCTCAAATTTCTGATATCACTGGTTGCCGGAGGGGGGGGGGGAGATAGGGCAGAAATTTACAAGGCTTGATTTTCTTACTGGAGGTCTGCTTTAAAGCAGCTCAAAAGACTCTAGGGCTGGCCTCTGACCTGCCTTCACAGCATACACCTTTGAGATACCCCCCCTTTGTGTCTTTGCTGGTAGCTGTATCCCCGGCTTCCATGTAGCTGTGGGGTGCCCCTGCCATTCAGATTTCCAGTGCTTTCCATTCTACAGGGAAACTGGGGATGCAGTCAGTAGGTTGGGTCATGTCCGCTGCCATTTTTGAGATCAGCCAATCAGACCCCAGGGTCACCTGTACACTCACCTTTTCCTCCTTTCCTTGGTGCCTGTGCAGGCCATTCAGCCAATCAGCAGCACATATTTCATTCAGATTTTATTTGCCACACTGATCTCAGAGCTGCATGAAAATCTGCATTGATCGAGAGCCGGCGGCCGCATCCCTGCTTACCTCTAGCTGTGGGATCACCAGCCATTCATAAATGCCTGCCATGGGTGTGCCTCAGCTAGATATACAGAGGGGATGCCACTTGGGGAACAGGTGAGTGGATCAGGCGCTCACCAGGTGAGCTTTACGAAGATCATATACTGCATGTACTGATCCTGAATCAACAGTGCCATGTATTTGGCCGGCAATTCTGACATCCCAAGATGCTGCACTTGCCTTGATAACTTGGAGTAGGTCCGGCTCCAGGTTTGTGGGGGCCCTAGGGCAAGAGAGTCTAAGTGGGCCCTAAAGTAATGTGTCATGTGATGTCCCCTTTTTCAGCTCCGCTGCCACAAATGGGTCATTATCTGCTCCTGTCCTTATTGCCTTCCCAATGCCACCAAGCATCCTTCAGCTCTTACTGCTTGCTCCGCTGCCACTAAAGACTCCATCATAGCTGTCATTTGTCACCTGGTTCTTACCACCGTCTGGGCTTCCATCAATTGCCTGCTCATGGCTGGCCTCAGCCAATGTTGCTGATCATCCCCAGTTGCTGAGGTCAGCCATAAGCAGGTCTGCACACAATACCCGACATTTGATTGTTCGGGTCCACTGTAAAAAAAAATACCATGGCCAAGTGTGAGCCTGAGTGGGCCCCTGAAGATGCCAGGGGCCCTGAGTATTGCCCAGGTTTGCCTTGTGCTGGCGCTGGCCCTGACTTGGAGCATCCTAGGCCCAAGTTCCCTTTAGAATATAGGTCCATTTTCATAGCAGGTCAGGAAGTGCTCCTCCTGCCACCCTCCAGAGCAGCAGCTTATCTGCAGTGCTTCATGCACCCATATTTTTCACCTCCCTGGTGTAAGTACCACCAGAGAAAAACACAAGTACTAACCGGCAGCACTAATACTAGTGGTTGGGAAACACTGCATTAGGTTAAAAAAATACAATGTTCTATCTGCACCTTGAGCTGAATCACACCCTAGTTACACAATGAAAGTAAATGGCACTTTTTACACCTGATTCTAAATCAAAGGTGTGACTCGGCTCCTGATACTGTGCTGAATTGACCCAATCTGCTCTGTTTTTTTTAAGGTGCTTTTCGCTGACAACTGATTTTATTGTCATTGTTTTCTTTTCCATATAGGTAGTTTACTAAGGAGTTTTGAAAACTGGTTGTCGTGGCAACTGTCTTTCCTGATATGATAGCTTGAACAATTTCCCTCTCCACAGACACTTTAGGGATACCGCCCTAACGTGCAGTATGACAGGACATGAGAGACTTCTGTAACAACAGGATGATGTGTCATAATGGCTTGAATCCTGACATAATTCTGCTTGAATAAAGTACATAAACCAAATTGAGCCAGTGTTTGTCCATAAATCCTTAATCCAGAGTTTCGAGGCCCGAGCTCCCCTTCATCAGGGACCAACAAAGTAGGAACAATCAAGCAGCAAGGTACAACCCATAATGGTTAAGTATTCATCAGTGGGTCGTGAACAAAGCTAGCCATTGCACCCGACTATATCACTAGTAGTAAGAGTGCCTCTGCCATTACACATTAGTTCTGCTTCTTGGGTGCATCTGCAAGAGCTACACAAGGGGGTTAAAATAGAACAAGTGAATTCAGTTCATTAAATGTCTTTACTCCTCAATATTTTATGATCAGCTGTCAGTGATATTACTGAAAAGCTTTAAAGTGGAACAAAACCTGTGATTTTGACTATCCTGGGTTTTGTATTCTGCTACGATGGCATCTTCCACTATGTGAAACCCCCCAGAACAACATGGCAAAGCAGGTGAGTGCTGCACTCTTGGGGGAGGGGGGTTGACACAGCAGGACATCCCAGATCGAATTGCCCTAGGGGAATGCCAGCAGCCAGCCCTGGAATTGTTTAGATTCAGCCATGAAGTGACAGAGCAGGATTACCTAATGGTGAGGCGCAGGGCTGGCCTTACTTTGAAAGACATCCTGTGCAAAACTACAGGATGACGCCCATCCCCAGCACCAAACACACTGTGAGCCTTATAATAGACCCCCCCCCCCCCACTACCTGCTGTTCCTGTCATAGAAAAAGGGACAATCTAATTAATATTACCATACAGTGTGACATCAGTGTAGTATCATTTGACCCCTGGGGCTGTTCACAATGTCTGACCATGTTGTTCCCAGGCGCTTAAACTGGACCTTCAGCGTGATTTAATGAAAAGCCGAAACCCTTAAAAAACGATTCTCCAGCATATAAAATTAATATATTTTAAGTTTTTAGTCACTTGCTTATTATTCTTTCCCCCACTGGGCTGCAACTCTGTTCAGGACTCTAGGAAATGGGCGCCGCCATCTTGACTCAGAAGCATCACACTTACTGAGGAGAGGAGAGTGGGGTAAAGTACAGGGGGGCGGGTTATAACTGTGCTTTGCTCAGACAGAGCAGAGCTGAGGTCAGAAAAAGGTCAGCAGTCCCAGAATGCAGAGCAGCACAGTCAGAAGGCACTTCCTGTTTGCAGGCTGCCTGATGTTCCATGAGCTGCCATTTTGGATGTTTAAAGGCTAATAACATGCAGTAGATGCAGGTAGGATGATTTTTTATGTGAGCAATCTGTATGTACAGGGGATGGGAAACATATAAGATAGACTCTTATTCAGAGTGAAGGTCCGCTTTAATAGACAGTACTGTGTTAGCACCCAGGTACGAGGCCCTCAGCTATTCAATATTCTCCCATGCAGGGGATCTGGGGCCCTGCTTCCTCAGTAAAATCCTTGGTACAGGGTAAGATTTAAAACTTTGTACCAAGAGCAATTTGCTGCAGAGAAAGGAAAGTTTAGAACTACACATGTCCTTTAAAACTCCTTTTAGCTTTTCATACCAATAATTTAGGGTGTGTTATATCTGTGGAAAGCTTAAGATTTACCTAAAGTAAAAAAATATTTTATTTCCCTTTATGCCTTTGCACCCAGGATATCCTGATTTTGGATTCCCCTCTAATAAATGATCCCTGGGAAGCCTGAAATAGGGCATAATTACCTGATTAACCAGTCTGTTGACTCTTACACCTCACATGACTATCAATGGGCAATGGGGTTCACATGGTGCATTTCCACATGTAGAACTCAGTTGGCCACCATTTTTTTATAATCTGCATTGTTATATATTACCTTGGCTTTACTGTCACATCAGCACTGTTGAGGATATTTCTGAAAAGAACATCCGAGATGACGCCTTGTGCAGCTACTTGACCATGATGCTCCTGGAACAAGGGGAAGTTTCGTTCCCTCTTCCACCCTTCAACTTCTTCTTAAAGAATTTTACAATACCCCTGTTTTTACTTCTTACCTCAACTTTTCTTTACCTAGATAATGGGAAAAGAGGCAGTAGAGTGGTTGTGTTATCTGTTTATTCCCCCTAGGATTTTTCCCCAGTGCCTAGACAGATGAGGCAGCAGAATTGATGGGCATCTCCTCTAGCTTTCCTCCTGGATGATATGATGTTTGAGGGTCATATCTGAAAACACATGCCGGCGGCGTCCAGCATGTTTTTGAACAATGAAAGTGTCAGTCACAAGTTCTTTTTAGGAATTGAACCCTTTTTTTGTTTTTGTTTGAAAAAACACAAAATGAAGGTCCAAATCACAAAAATGTGGACATTAGGCCCAAAGTTTAGCCTGGAGTGGCAGAAACTAGGGAGTGCCGTTGTAATGGCCCAGCAGCTCCACTAACAGAGCGCACCTAATCCTGCAACTTTTCCCTGGGCTCTATAATTAGGGCAGCATATCACTTTGGGCGTGTGTTCACTCACTGCACAGATAGGTTAAATGAGGTGAATGAATTGCTATGTGAGCAAGCATACAATGGTCGTATATATCCCAAAACCCTTGACATAGATCATTAAGGTTATGTCAATGCTTCAAACATTTATAAATCATTTGAGCCCTTCCATGGTGCAAAAGAAACGTATTTATGTTCATCTTAACATATGCAAAACCCACTACTGGACCCCCCCCATTTGGTACTTCCAACCAGAGGTTGCCATATGATGAAGAGTTACCTTCTTGTGCGTCAGCCTTTCTCTTCCCTGCATCAGCTACACTCTCTGACATCCAAATCACCCAGCCATTCCTTCTGTTCCAAAGGCACACCCCTAAGCCTAAAGCTGTTATGGTAAAGCTTACTGCAGGCTCACCAGGCTGAATTTGTTAAAGTGAAAAAAATGAAATAACAGTAATAGTAGCTTGTAAGGAGAGCTTGCCAGATAAATATGGTGCAGTTAGCACTATGGAAGAAGTTGGGGCTATATAAGTAAGCAATAATAATAACTAGAATAGTTTATTGGTTACTAAAGAGATGTGCTGAACATGCCCCTGTTTGCTTTGGATACTGTTTGGAATTAGGTACTCCTGAATCCAAATCCTATTAAAATCTATTCTATTTAAAAAATAATAAAAAAAAAAAAATTATTCTATTAAAATCTATCTATTAAGATGGGTCGTGAAGACTACCCTATACTCGTTTGAATAGATTCAAAGCTCTATGGGGTGCTACAGAACATGCCAATGTGCTCCTCCATAGCTTTAGTGAGTGCAGGTAATCAGGTGGGTGTATCTGCAAGCCACTGCCTACACAGGGCCTACACAGGGCCTACACTACACGGGGCCTACACTACACGGGGCCTACACGGGGCCTACACTACACGGGGCCTACACGGGGCCTACACAGGGCCTACACGGGGCCTACACAGGGCCTACACAGAGCCTACATGGGGCCTACATGGGGCCTGTACCCCCAACATCTGGCTCTGTCTTTTTCTGACACATAGCACCTGATTTATAATGCTTGATGGTTTTCATACTTCTGTCATATCGCCCTATGTGCCACAAAATGAGCACAGCACGGTGTAGGGGGTAATCACTTAAGGAGGTGTAAACTCTTGTAAAGTGACAGTCACATAAAACCTAGTCCCCGCAAATTCAGGATGAATTGCAAAAATATATTGTCACACTGTGCCCAGTGAAATCCCTTTATGAATATGAAGAATCAGAACATATTGCCAAAACCATACTTTTTGGACCATCCATTACCCAAAATAACAATTTAAAGATTATGAATACCCAAAAGGAATTAATGTATAAAAAATGGAAAGGTAACAAAGGAACAAAAAGAAGGAAAGGAACAAGGGGGAAGGAAACAAGGGAAGAAGAAAGAAAACGGAGGGAAACAATGGAAGGAAAGAAGGAAGGGAAGGGATAAAAGGGAAGGAAGAATAATGGAAGAAAACAAGAGAGGGAAGGAAACAAAGAATAGAAGGAAGGAAGAAAAGATACCAAAATTTAGACTAAAGGAGACAGGAAGCCACTGCGCACATGGCAACAATCTTTGCCTACTCCTTGCTGCTGAATCGCACACTGTGGTCTCCACTACCATTAACTCAGGCAATAGTACAGAGTGCCTGGCATGATGTACAGTTAAACAACAGTGTCTCCAGCCAAAAGTCTGTTGCCTTTCTTGGACACCTGCCAGCTCTTTATGCTATGATCCAAACTGTCCAATCCAAACTAATCCCACGAGACTTTGGTGAGCTGGCAGACATCGATGAGCACAGCTTGTCAGTTAAGGATGTCTAAGCGGACGGCGGGGTGAGGATCGGGCACTGAAGCAGCCTAATGTCGTCGTAGAAGGCAGCGGAGGAACATCGGTCCAAAAATAAAAAGGGTCCGTTCCCCCCCCCCATCGGCCCCTTTCTATTTTTGATCCGATGTTCCTCTTTAACGAAAATGTGGAGGCCAGCAGTATTATTATTATTATTGTTTATTTATATAGCGCCATCATCTTCCGGAGCGCTTTACAAAGTATACTTCTATTCATGGGTTGGGATGTTCCAGTAAGCAGCTACACAAAATTGCACTTTACCAAAATGAGACAGCGAAAGAGCAACGCAGTCCTGACACAGGAGATGCCAACCATACTTTCTGTGCTTAACTCCATCAACATTTGTCTTCTGCAAGGGAACAGCCTGTTTGCTCACAGAGAATGCCAAGCACTCCTGGATTTATTTATTTTCCACCCCTTTTCATGCCCCCTAGTCCTCAAACTTAACTCCTTCCTATCACCCTATTCATTTCACCAGTCATTATTCTGGCAATGTTTTCATTACAAATGTAAGTTGTCATTCTTATCTTTTTTTTTTTTTGGACAAAGATTTTAGAAACCCGGTTTGTCTCTATCAGTGCCGGGCTTAGGATGGAAGGCACCTTGTGCGAGACAACAGGATGGTGCCCCCCCAACACTCTTCTGTGCTTCTTCACTACCGGCCTACTGTGGTGTGGTGAACTGGCAGCCTATGGGGTGGCAATGCAGAAGTGGGGGGGGCATGATGCTAAGTGGATCAAAACTTGTATTTCCTGGCCCTGAAGTGTAAAAGATTCCAGGCTGGCTGATTTTCCATCTCTGACCTACCTTCTGTGTGAAACCACCCAACAATCCCAAGGCGCATGCGCTGGCTTTCCCGGTTGATGCGCTGCAAGGAAACTGTAGATGAAAGCTGCTGGCCACTGTCTATGCCAAAAAGAGTTCTATGCCCTGTATTAATATATACACAGCACAGAGTGTGGTGATCACAGGGGGTTTCACAGAGTAGGGCATCTTAAATTGGGATGCTCTGGGATAGTCCACTTTAAAGGGCAGAACAGTGGTGAGAATGGCACCCATTCCTTCTGACCCAACCAACCGTGTACCCCAGCAGCTCCAGTTGACACCCCCCAAAGCGAGAGAACAGGTGGAATGGGGGGGCAAGCTGTAAGTGGGCCTGGGGGTTAATGAGTGATGAAGTAGTAAACTGAGCCGACGGGCGATGGGCAGGTTGGGGCATCAAACATAAGGGTTCAGCTGTGCACTGCCTACCTGACCATAGTGCCCTGTGTGATGGCACACGTCACACACCCCAAAAGGTCGGCCCTTGTTTGGTAGCTATGCCCTGGAACAATGACCAGCGCACATAACATTTTGCTTTTACTAGGCCTCTCTGAGCTTATAGAGAAGCACACAACATTAACCCTGCTCCCCTGCTATTCCGCTTAACTGGGGTGGACAAGGGTTATGCACAGCATATCATTTTAGCATCCAATTTAGGAAAGCCACACAAAGATGTATACCAAGGTAACAAGAAGAAAGGAAGCAAAATGTATATTATAAAATTAAAAAACCCAATCATTAAAAAAAAAATATTTATACTTAATACTGGCAGTGTTAAAAAGAAAATACAAACATTGGAATAAAATAGTATAAAAAATAGGTTTCATTCAATTCAAAATGGAATCAGGACTCAGGGGGACGGTGCATATCTTTGAATTCCTGCAGGAGTGCCCGTGTCTCCTGCATGTATGTCCATAAATTTTGGAGAAGGCCTTGTAATGCTGTAAAAAATCACATTAGACATGAGGCTATTGCTAAACAAAAGTCCATCAATTGCTAATATTGTCCAATTGATGTATAGTGCATTACAACCCCTGGCCAAATTTATGGAATCACCCGTCTCTGAGGATGTTCCTTCAGTTATTGCATTTTGTTGAAAAAAAAGCAGATCGGCATTTCAAATGACAACTTTCTAGCTTTAAGAAATACTAAATGAAATCAAGAAAAATTATTGTGGTAGCCAGTAACAGTTACATTTTTAGAACAAGCAAAGGGAATAAATTATGGAATCACTCAATTTTGAGGAAAAAATATAGAATCACCCTGCAAATTTTCATTACAAACAATAACACCTGCATCAGATTAAATCTGCTCGTTAGTGTCCAGGTAAAAACGAGTGATCACACCTTGGAGAGGACTGACATGAATCATGGCTCCAACACCAGAGATGTCACTTGATTTAAGGAGGATTATCAAACTCCTTAAAGTGGACCAACACCCACCTCTGATCGGCCCGGGAATCCTTAAGATACCCGGGCCGATCAGCTCCCTGCCTGCGGGCACCACGATCGGGGTCCACAATCCTACCTTTTCCACGTTCCAGCGGCACATGCGCGTCCGCCGTCTCCTGCGCGTCCCTCTAGCAGGGCGCGCTCCCGCGCCGGACGTTTGTGAATGGCCGGCGCGGGAGCGCTCCCTGTAAGAGGGGAGGCGGCGGTGGACGCGCTCTGCTTGTCCGGCGCTGCCTCTCGCTTGTCAGCCGGCGGGGATTGGCTGCAGCGGTCATGTGGGAGCGGGGTGAGGTGAGTTTTTGGGGCTTTCTGGGGGGTTTCACACAGCAGGGCACCCCCGATCGGGGTGCCCCACCGAAGTGGACCAAAACCCAGGATAGTCAAAATCCTGGATGTTGGTCCACTTTAAAGAAAATGGTCCATGACAAGGCTCCAACCTGCAATCAGAGAAAGCTGGAGCCAGATTGGTCGCTCATTAAGTCAATGCCTCAGAGACTGCAAGCAGTTAGAAAAGCTTTTCTTCATTTCTTTTAGTATTTCTTAAAGCCAGAAAGTTGCCATTTGAAATGCCTTTAGTTTTTTGTCATGTCTGTGATCTGCTTTTTTTCAACAAAATTAAACAACTGAAGGAACATCCTCAGAGACGGGTGATTCCACATTGTAAATCTTATGGTGTGGTACCAGTCCAAACATCCCAAATGGATGCATAAGAAATTCATATTTCCTGTGTCCACTTCCTTCTAATGCAATTAAAACTATACCCATGTTTCCACACTAACCTACCCAAGAAGAAACTATTAATATGAGTGTTAGTACACTTGCCATAATTGTTGCACATGGTTTGCTGATTGGTGCCTATTGGTGGTGATTGGGAGTGATTGGAATGAGAAGATTTGGGGGGGTTATGTTTGGAGGAATGGTTGTCATGGGCAGTTTGTGTAGCAATAATTCCTAGTGCATGTTACATTAAAGCATGAATATGAAGTGAACAATGTTTAGGTCAAGCTTGCAACTAGATGTGAATCTGCTTAAAAGGCCAAAGCATCCAAAAGTGTACTTACCAGGTGGGCATGCCAGGAGACCATCTTCTATCTCCTCACTGAGGTTGGTAGATGCTAAAAAAGAAGACTAAAACCATCAAAAATGTTTTCAAAATCATGTGATAAAGGCTTCAGTTGCTGACTAATAAAATTAGGAGCACACATATTGTTGACGTTGAGTGCTGAGGCAAACTTGATAAATATATATACTAGATAAAACTAGATACCTATAGATACAAGTCTAAGGCACCCATGTATAGCCAAGTGTGTGGTCACTCACAATCAGGGCCGGATTAAGGGTGGTGGAGGCCCCTATACAGTAATTTGTCTCCATTTTATTTAAGTAACAGTAGCATTAAATTCCATGCATTGTCTGGTGCTGCACTTTATATACAGTCCTGGTGCTCTGGTGTTTGTTCTGTTCCAAGAGAAAGCCTACCCTTCCCCGATCCAACAGCACATGTGCGGACTCTCATCCAATGAGAGCTGTCTGCTGTGACCATGTCATTTGGCAAATGGCTCTCATTGACTTCAATGGCTAGCATGCGCTCCACATCCCCTGCAACATGTGCGCTCCTGTCACAGCCTAATTGGCTGGGCCGGTATCACATGCATGGCGCTGGGGATGCGGCAGCATGTGCTTCCCACTGAAAACAAGGAGAGCCGTTAGCAGAATGACATAGTCATGGCAAACAGATCTCATTGGACGAGAGCCAGCACATGTGCTGTTGGATCGGAGAAGGGCAATAAGGTGTTTCACAGCGGGGCATCCCAATTTGGTTTGGTCCTGATATAGGCAGGACAGCAGAAGAATCATATAGGTGAGTGCTGGATTTGAGAAGCATTGGAATAGGGTAACATTTTTCTGCATCAAATATGCTAGCCAGAGAGTTGGGCTTATATGTATTGCTCCTAGGAGGGACTTGTAGTTGCTCTTGTATAGGCCCATATCCTGCTGTAAAAGTGTTCAATTAAGTGATACAGCCAGTCGTACAGGAGGAGGAGGAGGGGGGCAGAGAGGAGGAGGGGGGGCAGAGAGGAGGAGGAGGGGGGGCAGAGAGGAGGAGGAGGGGGGGCAGAGAGGAGGAGGAGGGGGGCAGAGAGGAGGAGGAGGGGGGCAGAGAGGAGGAGGAGGGGGGGCAGAGAGGAGGAGGAGGGGGGCAGAGAGGAGGAGGAGGGGGGGCAGAGAGGAGGAGGAGGGGGGGCAGAGAGGAGGAGGAGGAGGAGGGGGGGCAGAGAGGAGGAGGAGGAGGGGGGGCAGAGAGGAGGAGGAGGAGGGGGGGCAGAGAGGAGGAGGAGGAGGGGGGGCAGAGAGGAGGAGGAGGAGGGGGGGCAGAGAGGAGGAGGAGGAGGGGGGGCAGAGAGGAGGAGGAGGAGGGGGGGCAGAGAGGAGGAGGGGGGCAGAGAGGAGGAGGAGGGGGCAGAGAGGAGGAGGAGGGGGGGCAGAGAGGAGGAGGAGGGGGGGCAGAGAGGAGGAGGAGGGGGGGCAGAGAGGAGGAGGAGGGGGGCAGAGAGGAGGAGGAGGGGGGCAGAGAGGAGGAGGAGGGGGGGCAGAGAGGAGGAGGAGGGGGGGCAGAGAGGAGGAGGAGGGGCAGAGAGGAGGAGGAGGGGCAGAGAGGAGGAGGAGGGGGGGGCAGAGAGGAGGAGGAGGGGGGGCAGAGAGGAGGAGGAGGAGGGGGGGCAGAGAGGAGGAGAAGGAGGGGGGGCAGAGAGGGGGAGGAGGGGGGGGCAGAGAGGAGGAGAAGGAGGGGGGGGCAGAGAGGGGGAGGAGGGGGGGGCAGAGAGGAGGAGGAGGAGGGGGGCAGAGAGGAGGAGGAGGAGGGGGGCAGAGAGGAGGAGGAGGAGGGGGGCAGAGAGGAGGAGGAGGAGGGGGGGTAGAGAGGAGGAGGAGGAGGGGGGCAGAGAGGAGGAGGAGGAGGGGGGCAGAGAGGAGGAGGAGGGGGCAGAGAGGAGGAGGAGGGGGGCAGAGAGGAGGAGGAGGGGGGCAGAGAGGAGGAGGAGGGGGGCAGAGAGGAGGAGGAGGGGCAGAGAGGAGGAGGAGGGGGCAGAGAGGAGGAGGAGGGGGGCAGAGAGGAGGAGGAGGGGGGCAGAGAGGAGGAGGAGGGGGGCAGAGAGGAGGAGGAGGGGCAGAGAGGAGGAGGAGGGGGCAGAGAGGAGGAGGAGGGGGCGGGGACATCTACACTGGGAGCCTCTGCAGAGGCTGACTGGCGGTAACGCAGCGGCGGGCTGCACAGTGACCACACAGAGCACCTAGAACGTGTGAAGGTAGACAGATGTGACAGGCTGCTATGGAGTCTGGTGCCCCCTCCCCCTCCTCCTTGTGACCGGACTGCAAGAGGAGAAGTAAGACAGGAGAATCCACCCCACGCCATGTGTAATAAAGCTTCCTTGTGACAGCTACACGATCCGCAATCATGATTTAGAGGAAACATTATCTCTCTTCTGTCATTAAACAGCACACATTTGCCTTTGCCATGGCAGGAAAATGTCTGTGCTGCTATCACAGCTGTGTGTGTACTTGCTGTACATGTTGTAGACGCAGAGACATTCAGGAGCTGGAGGGGCTGCTTATTGTCATAGGCAGCCGAGCCTGGCCCCCGCACCTCGCGTCTTCTCTTCTCTGGACCTGCATCAAGCAAAGCAGCGTTTTTTTTGTCCTCCCCAGGCACTCACCCTCAGGGCAAGTGGTGGAGGCTCCGGGGCTCGCGCCCCTCCTTTAATCCGGCCTTGCTCACAATTCATGCTCACACTGCATACATTCCTGCTTTACGCAATAAAATAATAAGATCTGACCATAGACAGACCTGGATAGCAGAATGTAGCAGTTGGAGGTAAGTGTTTGGTCAGGATGCAGCCATGGCACATGTTGGTGCAGGCCAAGAGTCATTTCTACTCTAGGGAGGACCTAAATTTCGATTGCCACTATGGAAGGATAGTATGAGCTGTAGGCTTCACTGATCCAAAATAATTGTCTGCCTTATGTAGGTGTATTTAACAAACATATTTTGATTAAAGTAACCTGGTGAGGCCACGGGGACTCTTCCCTCCTGTTCAGTCTCATCACCCTCTTCACTTGGCTCCTCATAATTGAACAGTAGGGGAATTTCTTGAAGTGGAATGTCCTCCCTCTCCTCAGCAGGGTCAGTGGTGGTGTGCAGATCAAGAGAGGTGGGCTTTTCTACCTCTTCCTCCTCTGACCACAAGATGGGTGATACAGGGGGAGTTGACATGGGACTGGCAAAAGACATTTCCATAGGAGTCCCATGTGTTGGTGTGCTTGTCTGGGCAATGTTGGAAGTAGAGGCCTCCTCATCGGCCTCCTCATAGGGGAGCTGGAGCACCTCACATCCGCGCAAGAGTGGGGGTCTCTTGTCTATAATGGAAAGGGAAAAAACAATGATTATCACAATTGAACTACCAACATATAAAGGGTTAACACAAGTCCTTTGCTAATTACTTACGGGGAAATTCCCGATCATAGATGTGATAGACAGAAGCTGGAAAAAAGGGTTTCAAATCCGACCACTGTTTCCTGATATGTTCTAAGTCATAGGTGATCTCGAACTTCTCTTCCAAGGCCTGGGAGATAGCTTTTAGGACATCTTGCTTCCGGAAGGTGGTTGAAGCGTGATCATACGGCTTTCTCAGCATCATCTGCAGGAGGAAAAACATGGCAAAATAACACAGGTGTATATATGCCAACACATACTTGTATTTAAAGCGGTCCTTCACTCTGAATAAGAGCCTATCTTATATGTTTCCTACACCCTGTATATACAGATTGCTCACATTAAAAATCATCCTACCTGCATCTACTGCATGTTATGAGCCTCTAAACATCCAAGATGGTGGCTCATGGAACATCAGGCAGCCTGCAAACAGGAAGTGCCTTCTGACTGTGCTGCTGTGCATTCTGGGGTTGCTGACCCTTTTCCTGACCCCAGCTCTGCTCTGTCTGAGCAAAGCACCGCTATAACCCCACCCCCTGTACTTTATCCCACTCTCCTCTCAAGATGGCGGCGCCCATATCCTAAAGTCCTGAACCGAGTTGCAGCCCAGTGGGGGAAAGAATAATAAGCAAGTGACTAAAAACTTAAAATATATTAACTTTAGATGCTGGGGAATGGTTTTTTATGGGTTTGGGCTTTTCAATAAATCATGCTGAAGGTCCAGTTTAAGCCTTTAGGAAAAACAAAAAATAAGAGCTATTGAAAAAGGGAACAAATAAAATAGTGCTACATACAGCCAACCGCTCATAATGTATAGACTACACACCCACCACATTAAGCCTAGGCATGTCTACCTATAGCTCCTCAAAAAAGCAAAGTACATATAAGATTATATTTTTGGACCCCAAATTTGATGACAACTAACTCTTGTGACCACCCTCCATGCTGCATCAGAAAATTGTTACTCTGGCATTCTGAATTAAGAAATAAAACCACTGTATTTGTCGTTCCCAAATCAACATATGTAGGCACTCACTAACTTCCAGGTACACATAGGATGTGAGTAGCAGCCGGGGGACCTAACGTTGTTCCAGGTACACAATGAAAGTGCCAAACTTATGTAAAAGGACCATTTGGGCACAGTGCACATGGTTTCATTGTACTATACTGGTCCATGTACATAGCATTTACCTGGGGTGTATCGCGGTGGAACCATCCTGACTTTTTAATAATGAAAGGTTGGGAGCTTAAAAATTGTTATAAAACATCAGGCATAAAAATTGTTATAAAACATCAGGCTTAAAAATTGTTATAAAACATCAGGCTTAAAAATTGTTATAAAACATCAGGCATAAAAATTGTTATAAAACATCAGGCATAAAAATTGTTATAAAACATCAGGCATAAAAATTGTTATAAAACATCAGGCATAAAAATTGTTATAAAACATCAGGCATAAAAATTGTTAGAAAACATCAGGCATAAAAATTGTTATAAAACATCAGGCATAAAAATTGTTATAAAACATCAGGCATAAAAATTGTTATAAAACATCAGGCTTAAAAATTGTTATAAAACATCAGGCATAAAAATTGTTATAAAACATCAGGCATAAAAATTGTTATAAAACATCAGGCATAAAAATTGTTATAAAACATCAGGCTTAAAAATTGTTAGAAAACATCAGGCATAAAAATTGTTATAAAACATCAGGCTTAAAAATTGTTATAAAACATCAGGCTTAAAAATTGTTATAAAACATCAGGCATAAAAATTGTTATAAAACATCAGGCTTAAAAATTGTTATAAAACATCAGGCATAAAAATTGTTATAAAACATCAGGCTTAAAAATTGTTATAAAACATCAGGCTTAAAAATTGTTATAAAACATCAGGCATAAAAATTGTTAGAAAACATCAGGCATACAAATTGTTATAAAACATCAGGCATAAAAATTGTTATAAAACATCAGGCATAAAAATTGTTATAAAACATCAGGCTTAAAAATTGTTATAAAACATCAGGCTTAAAAATTGTTATAAAACATCAGGCATAAAAATTGTTATAAAACATCAGGCTTAAAAATTGTTATAAAACATCAGGCATAAAAATTGTTATAAAACATCAGGCTTAAAAATTGTTAGAAAACATCAGGCATAAAAATTGTTAGAAAACATCAGGCATAAAAATTGTTATAAAACATCAGGCATAAAAATTGTTATAAAACATCAGGCTTAAAAATTGTTAGAAAACATTAGGCATAAAAATTGTTAGAAAACATCAGGCTTAAAAATTGTTATAAACAAACAAGAGTAGATACGCACAGCCCAACAATGTAAATAATGGGGGTGCTGGACCCGTCCGTGCCTGTCTAAGGAATGAACAAACACAATTTTTGGGGGTGCTCTGACAATCCCCCCACAAGCCCTGAGAGGGTCCGCACTCAACCCATAGAACAATCAACAAGCTATATGCTAAAATGATATCAAATTTTATTTATGTTAGAAAGACTCATGAAAAAACATAAATATACAAGACAATCGACATATTAAAATACACAAACACAATGACAAAAAAGAAAGGGGGTTTCCCACACAGCGGCTTTTAAGTATATAAATATAATTATAAAAGTATCCTTCCTGATCTTGTATATAAATAATAAAGAGTATGAATTTACACAGTGCTAAGTGCCAGTAAGGATTAAATAGGCAGGTGGATATTGTTATATCCACCTGCAGTTAACAGACAAGAAACAAATTAGCAAACAAATGAAAAGTGCTGTGTGCAATGAACTTTGAAGAGAAACAATACTGTGCAGATAATAATTGTACCCAAAAAAGATATGTGAACACTATGCATGAATGCCTTCACTGAGGAAGATCAAAATACACTGGCCACAAATACACTGTGATACATATGTGATTAAGGAAGGTATTACAACACCGTTTAGTATATCATCTGTAGCCAGGGGTCCCCCATACTGTCAGCCTGCCAATCTCTTCAAAGTTCATTGCACATAGCACTTTTCATTTGTTTGCTAATTTGTTTCTTATATACTTAAAAACCGCTGTGTGGGAAACCTCCTTTCTTTTTTGTCATTGTGTTTGTGTATTTTAATATGTCGATTGTCTTGTATATTTATGTTTTTTCATGAGTCTTTCTAACATAAATAAAATTTGATATCATTTTAGCATATAGCTTGTTGATTGTTCTATGGGTTGAGTGCGGACCCTCTCAGGGCTTGTGGGGGGATTGTCAGAGCACCCCCAAAAATTGTGTTTGTTCATAAAAATGGTTATAAAACATCAGGCATAAAAATTGTTAGAAAACATCAGGCATACATGTAATTCATCCGATAATATATGATGCGTTATATTGGGAGGTTTTTCATGCTTTACCAAGCTACATAATTATAGTTTGCAAACACAGTACCCAGATATGTAAAAGAAAATCTTATTGCTGTTCTTTATGTACAAGATGACTCAATGTTGTTCAAACTGGACCAACACCCTTACAAGAAAAAGTGCTCATATGTGCCGTATCCTCCCCAGGGCAATTCAGATTGCTGAACATTAAAATGAATTCACCTTTTTGTGACTCCTGGCATCCTATGGAGCTGCCAGTGGCCTGCTAAGCGGAAGTGCTGATGGGTTTTCTCCCACTTTACACTTTGGGTTACGTTGGTTTAGTTGAATCAGCAGCATGGCTCAGATTCCAGGAAAGGAAGAAGGATCCCGGATGCTCCAAGACCATGACCAGGAGAAAACTGATGATGCATTGTTTCAGAGTGGATGCAGGAGCAAATGTAATTGCTGACAATGATTCAGTATCATGCATGCAGATGGGGCAAGAGAGTTTTGGAATTTTTAACATAAAGCGTAAATTTATATTAAATGTGCAAGGCAGTTAGTCTGGTTTATGTTCAAATAAACAAATATTGATAGAAAAATAATGTTGGGAGACAATCAGGGAATATAAACTGTTAATTCCAATGGTGTTCAATGATAAAAACTGGAGAACTCAACATGTATTTGCTTACATACAGATTGTCCACATTAAAAAATCATCTTACCTGCATCTACTGCATGTTATGAGCCTTTAAATGGAAGCCGCCATCTTATCAGACAGCCTGCAAACAGGAAGTGCCTCCTGACTGTGCTGCTCTGCATTCTGGGACTGCTGACCGTTACCTGACCCCCTTACCTGACGCAAGTTCAACTTCGTGACTTCAAGTTCAAAGCGAATTGCAACCTGCATCTGAGCTATTTAATTTGCGCTCTTAATAAATACTAGGTAAATAAGAGCAGAATGGGCTATGCATGAAAATATGGCATTTTTTTGATCTCCCATTAGGGTGCTGTTTTCTAAATTCTTAATTAGCATGGCCCACAAAAAATTCATAGTGCATGTAGGGTTCGTTTGGCAAATATCAGTCCTATTAGGAATTACAAGCCAAGCAGATGTTGATGAGGAACACTTGTTAGATTTTTGGTGAACTAATCATGATCATTAACATGACCCTTGCAGTGGCCAGCTTCTCAGTTCTTTATGTTTCCAGTGCTATTAGGAATTCACCCATGGGAAACTCTTACATTAGGCTCGATTCAGAGACACATTCGTCCGGACTTCCGTAGCTGTCTGTGAAAGTTTGGGTGGGTGTTTTTTTTGCTTTTTTTCGTTCATTTTTCATTCGTACGAACGTTGGGGAAAATGCGTATATGCGCTTTCGATGAACGGAAGCAAATCGGAACATTTCCGTTAGTTCGGATCATTTTCCAAACAAAATCTGATATTTTTCGTTCGTTCAGATAACTTACGTTGTTGGGATGGGTTTCCGTCTGATTCAGAGAGCTGATTTCCGACGGATCACCACCCTATAAATCCGTTTCATTTCCGATCCACTTACAGGACCTTTGAGGGCTTGGATTGCTATTGTTGAACATGTTTTGCGGCTATGTGGAGGAGTCTGCGCGCCTTTAGCACCAAGGTAGAGATGAGCGAACTTTTGAAAAATTCGATTCGACTGATTCGCCGAATTTTCCGACAAAAATCGTTTCGACCCGAATAAATTCGCGACGAATCGCTATTAAAAACAGCTATTTCTGAGCCTCCTAGAGCCTCAATAGGGTTGTAAACCATTCTGCCTTGCTGTAACACGCACAGGATGCGTGCTGGGTTAGTTAAATAATACTTTGAAGAAATATCACATGCAGATCAGAGGCATCGCTAATAGAATCGCAGAGCGGCACAATTGCAGAGAGTTAAAGTGGCATCACTATGAGGGGCAGGAGCCCAAACATTGCTTTAAAGAGACACTGGAGTTGGCAGCAGCAGGAGCCCAAAAATTGGATGATTCACACCCTGGAGTTGGCAGCAGCAGCAGCAGGAGCCCAAATATACACTGGAGTTGGCTTCAGGAGGCCAAAAATTGGATGAATCACGCCCTGGAGTTGGCAGCAGCAGGAGCCCAAATATTACTTTAAAGAGACACTGGGGTTGGCTTCAGGAGCCCAAAAATTGGATGAATCACACCCTGGAGTTGGCAGCAGCAGGAGCAGCCCAAATATTACTTTAAAGAGACACTGGGGTTGGCTTCAGGAGGCCAAAAATTGGATGAATCACACCCTGGAGTTGGCAGAAGTTGGCAGCACCAGGAGCCCAAACATTACTTCAAAGAGACCCTGGGGTTGGCTTCAGGAGCCCAAAAATTGGATGAATCACACCCTGGAGTTGGCAGAAGTTGGCAGCAGCAGCAGGAGCCCAAACATTACTTTAAAGAGACACTGGGGTCGGCTTCAGGAGCCCAAAAATTGGATGAATCACACCCTGGAGTTGGCAGCAGCAGGAGCCCAAATATTACTTTAAAGAGACACTGGGGTTGACTTCAGGAGCCCAAAAATTGGATGAATCACACCCTGGAGTTGGCAGCAGCAGCAGCAGCAGGAGCCCAAATATACACTGGGGTTGGCTTCAGGAGCCCAAAAATTGGATGAATCACACCCTGGAGTTGGCAGAAGTTGGCAGCAGCAGCAGCAGGAGCCCAAACATTACTTTAAAGAGACACTGGGGTTGGCTTCAGGAGCCCAAAAACTGGATGAATCACACCCTGGAGTTGGCAGAAGTTGGCAGCAGCAGGAGCCCAAACATTACTTTAAAGAGACCCTGGGGTTGGCTTCAGGAGCCCAAAAATTGGATGAATCACACCCTGGAGTTGGCAGCAGCAGGAGCCCAAATATTACTTTAAAGAGACACTGGGGTTGGCTTCAGGAGCCCAAAAATTGGATGAATCACACCCTGGAGTTGGCAGCAGCAGCAGCAGGAGCTCAAATATACACTGGAGTTGGCTTCAGGAGCCCAAAAATTGGATGAATCACACCCTGGAGTTGGCAGAAGTTGGCAGCAGCAGCAGCAGCAGCAGCAGCAGGAGCCCAAACATTACACTGGGGTTGGCTTCAGGAGCCCAAAAATTGGATGAATCACACCCTGGAGTTGGCAGAAGTTGGCAGCAGCAGCAGCAGGAGCCCAAACATTACTTTAAAGAGACACTGGGGTTGGCTTCAGGAGCCCAAAAACTGGATGAATCACACCCTGGAGTTGGCAGAAGTTGGCAGCAGCAGCAGCAGGAGCCCAAACATTACTTTAAAGAGACCCTGGGGTTGGCTTCAGGAGCCCAAAAATTGGATGAATCACACCCTGGAGTTGGCAGAAGTTGGCAGCAGCAGCAGCAGGAGCCCAAACATTACTTTAAAGAGACACTGGGGTTGGCTTCAGGAGCCCAAAAATTGGATGAATCACACCCTGGAGTTGGCAGAAGTTGGCAGCAGCAGCAGCAGGAGCCCAAACATTACTTTAAAGAGACACTGGGGTTGGCTTCAGGAGCCCAAAAATTGGATGAATCACACCCTGGAGTTGGCAGCAGCAGGAGCCCAAATATTACTTTAAAGAGACACTGGGGTTGGCTTCAGGAGCCCAAAAATTGGATGAATCACACCCTGGAGTTGGCAGCAGCAGCAGCAGGAGCCCAAATATACACTGGAGTTGGCTTCAGGAGCCCAAGAATTGGATGAATCACACCCTGGAGTTGGCAGAAGTTGGCAGCAGCAGGAGCCCAAATATACACTGGAGTTGGCTTCAGGAGCCCAAAAATTGGATGAATCACACCCTGGAGTTGCAAGCAGCAGCAGGAGCCCAAATATTACTTTAAAGAGACACTGGAGTTGGCTTCAGGAGCCCAATAATTGGATGAATCACACCCTGGAGTTGGCAGAAGTTGGCAGCAACAGGAGCCCAAACATTACTTCAAAGAGACCCTGGGGTTGGCTTCAGGAGCCCAAAAATTGGATGAATCACACCCTGGAGTTGGCAGAAGTTGGCAGCAGCAGCAGCAGGAGCCCAAACATTACTTTAAAGAGACACTGGGGTTGGCTTCAGGAGCCCAAAAATTGGATGAATCACACCCTGGAGTTGGCAGAAGTTGGCAGCAGCAGGAGCCCAAACATTACTTTAAAGAGACACTGGGGTTGGCTTCAGGAGCCCAAAAATTGGATGAATCACACCCTGGAGTTGGCAGCAGGAGGAGCCCAAATATACACTGGAGTTGGCTTCAGGAGCCCAAAAATTGGATGAATCACACCCTGGAGTTGGCAGAAGTTGGCAGCAGCAGCAGCAGGAGCCCAAACATTACTTTAAAGAGACCCTGGGGTTGGCTTCAGGAGCCCAAAAATTGGATCAATCACACCCTGGAGTTGGCAGCAGCAGGAGCCCAAATATTACTTTAAAGAGACACTGGGGTTGGCTTCAGGAGCCCAAAAATTGGATGAATCACACCCTGGAGTTGGCAGAAGTTGGCAGCAGCAGGAGCCCAAATATTACTTCAAAGAGACCCTGGGGTTGGCTTCAGGAGCCCAAAAATTGGATGAATCACACCCTGGAGTTGGCAGAAGTTGGCAGCAGCAGCAGCAGGAGCCCAAACATTACTTTAAAGAGACACTGGGGTTGGCTTCAGGAGCCCAAAAATTGGATGAATCACACCCTGGAGTTGGCAGAAGTTGGCAGCAGCAGGAGCCCAAATATTACTTTAAAGAGACCCTGGGGTTGGCTTCAGGAGCCCAAAAATTGGATGAATCACACCCTGGAGTTGGCAGCAGCAGGAGCCCAAATATTACTTTAAAGAGACACTGGGGTTGGCTTCAGGAGCCCAAAAATTGGATGAATCACACCCTGGAGTTGGCAGCAGCAGGAGCCCAAATATACACTGGAGTTGGCTTCAGGAGCCCAAAAATTGGATGAATCACACCCTGGAGTTGGCAGAAGTTGGCAGCAGCAGGAGCCCAAACATTACTTTAAAGAGACACTGGGGTTGGCTTCAGGAGCCCAAAAATTGGATGAATCACACCCTGGAGTTGGCAGAAGTTGGCAGCAGCAGCAGCAGGAGCCCAAACATTACTTTAAAGAGACCCTGGGGTTGGATTCAGGAGCCCAAAAATTGGATGAATCACACCCTGGAGTTGGCAGAAGTTGGCAGCAGCAGCAGCAGGAGCCCAAACATTACTTTAAAGAGACACTGGGGTTGGCTTCAGGAGCCCAAAAATTGGATGAATCACACCCTGGAGTTGGCAGAAGTTGGCAGCAGCAGCAGCCCAAATATACACTGGAGTTGGCTTCAGGAGCCCAAAAATTGGATGAATCCCACCCTGGAGTTGGCAGAAGTTGGCAGCAGCAGCAGCAGGAGCCCAAACATTACTTTAAAGAGACCCTGGGGTTGGCTTCAGGAGCCCAAAAATTGGATGAATCACACCCTGGAGTTGGCAGCAGCAGGAGCCCAAATATTACTTTAAAGAGACACTGGAGTTGGCTTCAGGAGCCCAAAAATTGGATGAATCACACCCTGGAGTTGGCAGATGCTGGCAGCAGCAGGAGCCAAAACATTACTTCAAAGAGACCCTGGGGTTGGCTTCAGGAGCCCAAAAATTGGATGAATCACACCCTGGAGTTGGCAGAAGTTGGCAGCAGCAGCAGGAGCCCAAACATTACTTTAAAGAGACACTGGGGTTGGCTTCAGGAGCCCAAAAATTGGATGAATCAAACCCTGGAGTTGGCAGAAGTTGGCAGCAGCAGCAGCCCAAATATACACTGGAGTTGGCTTCAGGAGCCCAAAAATTGGATGAATCACACCCTGGAGTTGGCAGAAGTTGGCAGCAGCAGCAGCAGCAGCAGCAGCAGGAGCCCAAACATTACACTGGGGTTGGCTTCAGGAGCCCAAAAATTGGATGAATCACACCCTGGAGTTGGCAGAAGTTGGCAGCAGCAGCAGCAGGAGCCCAAACATTACTTTAAAGAGACACTGGGGTTGGCTTCAGGAGCCCAAAAACTGGATGAATCACACCCTGGAGTTGGCAGAAGTTGGCAGCAGCAGCAGCAGGAGCCCAAACATTACTTTAAAGAGACCCTGGGGTTGGCTTCAGGAGCCCAAAAATTGGATGAATCACACCCTGGAGTTGGCAGAAGTTGGCAGCAGCAGCAGCAGGAGCCCAAACATTACTTTAAAGAGACACTGGGGTTGGCTTCAGGAGCCCAAAAATTGGATGAATCACACCCTGGAGTTGGCAGAAGTTGGCAGCAGCAGCAGCAGGAGCCCAAACATTACTTTAAAGAGACACTGGGGTTGGCTTCAGGAGCCCAAAAATTGGATGAATCACACCCTGGAGTTGGCAGCAGCAGGAGCCCAAATATTACTTTAAAGAGACACTGGGGTTGGCTTCAGGAGCCCAAAAATTGGATGAATCACACCCTGGAGTTGGCAGCAGCAGCAGCAGGAGCCCAAATATACACTGGAGTTGGCTTCAGGAGCCCAAGAATTGGATGAATCACACCCTGGAGTTGGCAGAAGTTGGCAGCAGCAGGAGCCCAAATATACACTGGAGTTGGCTTCAGGAGCCCAAAAATTGGATGAATCACACCCTGGAGTTGGCAGAAGTTGGCAGCAGCAGCAGGAGCCCAAACATTACTTTAAAGAGACACTGGGGTTGGCTTCAGGAGCCCAAAAATTGGATGAATCACACCCTGGAGTTGCAAGCAGCAGCAGGAGCCCAAATATTACTTTAAAGAGACACTGGAGTTGGCTTCAGGAGCCCAAAAATTGGATGAATCACACCCTGGATTTGGCAGAAGTTGGCAGCAGCAGGAGCCCAAACATTACTTCAAAGAGACCCTGGGGTTGGCTTCAGGAGCCCAAAAATTGGATGAATCACACCCTGGAGTTGGCAGAAGTTGGCAGCAGCAGCAGCAGCAGGAGCCCAAACATTACTTTAAAGAGACACTGGGGTTGGCTTCAGGAGCCCAAAAATTGGATGAATCACACCCTGGAGTTGGCAGAAGTTGGCAGCAGCAGGAGCCCAAACATTACTTTAAAGAGACACTGGGGTTGGCTTCAGGAGCCCAAAAATTGGATGAATCACACCCTGGAGTTGGCAGCAGCAGGAGCCCAAATATACACTGGAGTTGGCTTCAGGAGCCCAAAAATTGGATGAATCACACCCTGGAGTTGGCAGAAGTTGGCAGCAGCAGCAGCAGGAGCCCAAACATTACTTTAAAGAGACCCTGGGGTTGGCTTCAGGAGCCCAAAAATTGGATCAATCACACCCTGGAGTTGGCAGCAGCAGGAGCCCAAATATTACTTTAAAGAGACACTGGGGTTGGCTTCAGGAGCCCAAAAATTGGATGAATCACACCCTGGAGTTGGCAGAAGTTGGCAGCAGCAGCAGCAGGAGCCCAAACATTACTTTAAAGAGACCATGGGGTTGGATTCAGGAGCCCAAAAATTGGATGAATCACACCCTGGAGTTGGCAGAAGTTGGCAGCAGCAGGAGCCCAAACATTACTTTAAAGAGACACTGGGGTTGGCTTCAGGAGCCCAAAAATTGGATGAATCACACCCTGGAGTTGGCAGAAGTTGGCAGCAGCAGCAGCCCAAATATACACTGGAGTTGGCTTCAGGAGCCCAAAAATTGGATGAATCCCACCCTGGAGTTGGCAGAAGTTGGCAGCAGCAGCAGCAGGAGCCCAAACATTACTTTAAAGAGACCCTGGGGTTGGCTTCAGGAGCCCAAAAATTGGATGAATCACACCCTGGAGTTGGCAGCAGCAGGAGCCCAAATATTACTTTAAAGAGACACTGGAGTTGGCTTCAGGAGCCCAAAAATTGGATGAATCACACCCTGGAGTTGGCAGATGCTGGCAGCAGCAGGAGCCAAAACATTACTTCAAAGAGACCCTGGGGTTGGCTTCAGGAGCCCAAAAATTGGATGAATCACACCCTGGAGTTGGCAGAAGTTGGCAGCAGCAGCAGGAGCCCAAACATTACTTTAAAGAGACACTGGGGTTGGCTTCAGGAGCCCAAAAATTGGATGAATCACACCCTGGAGTTGGCAGCAGCAGGAGCCCAAATATTACTTTAAAGAGACACTGGGGTTGGCTTCAGGAGCCCAAAAATTGGATGAATCACACCCTGGAGTTGGCAGAAGTTGGCAGCAGCAGCAGCCCAAATATACACTGGAGTTGGCTTCAGGAGCCCAAAAATTGGACGAATCACACCCTGGAGTTGGCAGAAGTTGGCAGCAGCAGGAGCCCAAACATTACTTTAAAGAGACACTGGGGTTGGCTTCAGGAGCCCAAAAACTGGATGAATCACACCCTGGAGTTGGCAGAAGTTGGCAGCAGCAGCAGCAGGAGCCCAAACATTACTTTAAAGAGACCCTGGGGTTGGCCTCAGGAGCCCAAAAATTGGATGAATCACACCCTGGAGTTGGCAGAAGTTGGCAGCAGCAGCAGCAGGAGCCCAAACATTACTTTAAAGAGACACTGGGGTTGGCTTCAGGAGCCCAAAAATTGGATGAATCACACCCTGGAGTTGGCAGAAGTTGGCAGCAGCAGCAGCAGCAGGAGCCCAAACATTACTTTAAAGAGACACTGGGGTTGGCTTCAGGAGCCCAAAAATTGGATGAATCACACCCTGGAGTTGGCAGCAGCAGGAGCCCAAATATTACTTTAAAGAGACACTGGGGTTGGCTTCAGGAGCCCAAAAATTGGATGAATCACACCCTGGAGTTGGCAGCAGCAGCAGCAGCAGCAGGAGCCCAAACATTACTTTAAAGAGACACTGGGGTTGGCTTCAGGAGCCCAAAAATTGGATGAATCACACCCTGGAGTTGGCAGCAGGAGGAGCCCAAATATACACTGGAGTTGGCTTCAGGAGCCCAAAAATTGGATGAATCACACCCTGGAGTTGGCAGAAGTTGGCAGCAGCAGCAGCAGGAGCCCAAACATTACTTTAAAGAGACCCTGGGGTTGGCTTCAGGAGCCCAAAAATTGGATCAATCACACCCTGGAGTTGGCAGCAGCAGGAGCCCAAATATTACTTTAAAGAGACACTGGGGTTGGCTTCAGGAGCCCAAAAATTGGATGAATCACACCCTGGAGTTGGCAGAAGTTGGCAGCAGCAGGAGCCCAAATATTACTTCAAAGAGACCCTGGGGTTGGCTTCAGGAGCCCAAAAATTGGATGAATCACACCCTGGAGTTGGCACAAGTTGGCAGCAGCAGCAGCAGGAGCCCAAACATTACTTTAAAGAGACACTGGGGTTGGCTTCAGGAGCCCCAAAATTGGATGAATCACACCCTGGAGTTGGCAGAAGTTGGCAGCAGCAGGAGCCCAAATATTACTTTAAAGAGACCCTGGGGTTGGCTTCAGGAGCCCAAAAATTGGATGAATCACACCCTGGAGTTGGCAGCAGCAGGAGCCCAAATATTACTTTAAAGAGACACTGGGGTTGGCTTCAGGAGCCCAAAAATTGGATGAATCACACCCTGGAGTTGGCAGAAGTTGGCAGCAGCAGCAGGAGCCCAAACATTACTTTAAAGAGACACTGGGGTTGGCTTCAGGAGCCCAAAAATTGGATGAATCACACCCTGGAGTTGGCAGCAGCAGGAGCCCAAATATTACTTTAAAGAGACACTGGGGTTGGCTTCAGGAGCCCAAAAATTGGATGAATCACACCCTGGAGTTGGCAGAAGTTGGCAGCAGCAGCAGCCCAAATATACACTGGAGTTGGCTTCAGGAGCCCAAAAATTGGATGAATCACACCCTGGAGTTGGCAGAAGTTGGCAGCAGCAGCAGCAGGAGCCCAAACATTTCTTTAAAGAGACCCTGGGGTTGGCTTCAGGAGCCCAAAAATTGGATGAATCACACCCTGGAGTTGGCAGCAGCAGGAGCCCAAATATTACTTTAAAGAGACACTGGGGTTGGCTTCAGGAGCCCAAAAATTGGATGAATCACACCCTGGAGTTGACAGCAGCAGCAGCAGGAGCCCAAATATACACTGGAGTTGGCTTCAGGAGCCCAAAAATTGGATGAATCACACCCTGGAGTTGGCAGCAGCAGCAGCAGGAGCCCAAATATACACTGGGGTTGGCTTCAGGAGCCCAAAAATTGGATGAATCACCCTGGAGTTGGCAGCAGCAGCAGGAGCCCAAATATACACTGGAGTTGGCTTCAGGAGCCCAAAAATTGGATGAATCACACCCTGGAGTTGGCAGAAGTTGGCAGCAGCAGCAGCAGCAGGAGCCCAAACATTACTTTAAAGAGACACTGGGGTTGGCTTCAGGAGCCCAAAAATACATAAATATGTTTTGCACCATTTGGAAAGTGTAAAACGTGGCACCATGCTGAATCTAGTCGCATGCATCAGGCATTGGTGGGTGGAAATCCTGGCTGATCCATCCCTGATTCATTTTGACAAAGGTGAGTCTCTCCACATTTTTAGTTGACAGACGAGTTCTCATCGCCGTAACTATGGCCCCCGCCGCACTAAACACCCGCTCAGATGGCACGCTACTTGGCGGGCAGGACAGCTTTTCCAGGGCAAACTCTTGCTAGTTGCGGCCACAAATCAAGTTTGGCTGCCCAGAAGTCCAGCGGATCTTCAAGGTGTGTTGGCATGGTCATGTCAAAGTATGACATGACCTGCTGGTTGAGGTCCTGCTCCAGGTCTTCCTGCTGCTCATGAGTAGCCTCACTATGCGGGTGTAGAAAGCTACTCATTAGCGACTGAAGACTGAGGCTGCTGCTGCTGATGGAGCTGCTGCTGCTGCTCCTGCCAACCCCCCCCAGCGGCCATGGCAGTGGAAGGTGAGCGCAGAGGTCCCCTCGAGTCAGACCTGCGAGAGTATGGACCATGGCGCAGATAGGCATCGGCCAACTGCCTACGTAGAATGTCTTTGTAGTAGTTGAGTTTGTCCTCCCTCTCGGTGGGTTTAAAAAATGCCCCCATTTTGTGCCGGAAGCGAGGGTCCAATAAGGTGGACAGCCAGAAGTCATCCCGCCGACAGATGGAAACAATTCTGGGGTCACTACGCAAGCACGTGAGCATGCTTCGTGCCATTTGCGCAAGTGACTCAGATGGACTACCTGTCTCCATCTCCACTGCATACTGCCACGGTGTGCCCGGGTCCTCTGTCTCTCCTTCCTCAAAAACCTCTAGCTCCTCTGGCTGCTCCTGCTCCTCCTCTCCTGTCCGCTGACTAGATAAACCAGCCATTTCGCCAAGCCTAAACTGTGTTTAGCTGGGCAACTCCTCCTCCTCCTCCTCTTCCTCCTCCTCCTCCTCCTCCAGTTCAGCTCCAACGGGGTTCATGTGGCCGTAAGATGTAAACGCCATGTCTCCAGTGCCCTGACCAGCCATGGTTTCCAACATGTGCTGTAGTACATGAAGCAGTGGAATCACGTCGTTCATCCCGTAATCCTGCCGACTGACAAATAAAGTGGCTTCCTCAAAGGGCCTGAGCAAACGGCAGGTGTCACGTATGAGCTGCCACTGGTTGAGATTGAAGTTACACAGGGGAGTCCCCCTATCTGCTTGGATCATCAGGAAATCCGTGATGGCTTTTCTCTGTTCATATAATCGGTCCAACATGTGAAGGGTGGAATTCCAACGGGTGGAAACATCGCAAATCAGACTATGTTGGGGGATACCATTCTGACGCTGTAGCTCAAGAAGGGTGTGTTTGGCGGTGTAGGAGTGGCTGAAGTGCATGCAAAGTTTCCTTGAAGTTGTTAGGATGTCTTGCAGATGGGGGGGAACACTTCAGAAACCGCTTGACAACCAGATTGAAGACGTGAGCCATGCAGGGGGCATGGGTCAGGCTTCCTTGGCGCAGCGCAGACAAAATGTTCTTCCCATTGTCGGTAACCATGATTCCCATTTTAAGTTTTCTTGGAGTAAGCCATGTTTGGATTTCCTGATGAATACATTTAAGCAGTTCCTCCCCTGTGTGACAAACCATGTGAAGCACTGCGTGACACCTCCGTGCCCTGCACACATGGTAGACTGGAGGGGCACTGAGACTTGAGCCTACAGTGGAGGGTGAGGAGATGGCGGAGGATGAGAAGGCCGAGTCGCACGGTGTCACAGGCCCAACGGGCAGGGAGCGCGGAGGCCGAAGCGGCGTGACCTGTCCAAGTTGCTGCTGCTGCTGCAAAGGGACCACATTCACCCAGTGGCCCGTAAACGACATGTACTGTCCCTGACCGTAGTTACAGCTCCAGATGTCGGCGCTGCCATGCACTTTGCTACACACCGACAGGCTCAAGGACTGGCCTACCTTCTGTTCAACAAAAGTGTGCAGCGCTGGTACTGCCTTCTTGGCAAAGAAATGACGGCTTGGGACTCTCCACCTCGGCTCGGCACAAGCCATCAGTTCTCTGAAAGGTGCAGATTCCACCACCTGAAAAGGGAGCGACTGCAGCACCAGCAACTTGGACAGGAGCACATTCAGCTTCTGCGCCGTAGGATGAGTGGGCGCATACTGCTGTCTCTTGGACATGGCTTCGCTGATGGATTGCTGGCGGGATGCATGACTTGGAGGAGGAGGAGCAGGAGCGACAGAGGATGGGTATGACGCACAGCTGCCTTCGGCTGAGGTGCTGGAGCCTTGGCTGGCAGAAATTGGGAGCTCACTTGGTGAGGAAGCAGACTGGACCACCCCTTGGGAGCCTCGATTCTCCCAGGTCGCTTTATGGTGACGCATCATATGTTGACGCAGGGCCGTGATGCCAACATTTGGACCCTGGCCACGCTTCACCTTCTGCCTACATATCTTGCATGTGGCCATGTTACCCTCCTGCGGATGCTTCAGGAAAAACTGCCACACTGCCGAGTAGCTATGTCAGGACTGTACCAAACACCCGTCTGTCTTGAACTGGTATCCCCCAATCTCCACCGCCACTTCCGCCTATAGACAAGCCCCCGCTTGTAGGAGACGCGGGTAATGCCTCTCCCAGTCGGTTGCCCCCAGGACTTATAAGGCGCAAAGGATACCAGCTTAAGGTGCAGAAAGATGTTTGGCAGGGAATCCCGCACGAGGATGCCGGATGACAGAGTCCGAATTACAGGCCGAGGTCAAACCAGGAGGTCACGGGGCGAGGTATCCAGAGGAGGTAACGAAAGGATGGTCGAGGCTAGCCGAGGTCAAATCCAGGAGGTCACGGAGCGCAGTACAGAAGGGTCAGGCAAGGGCGTAGTCGGGCAAAGCAGGAGGTCAGGGCAGGCAGCAAGCAAGAGAAGTCAAAATCCAAGATCCAAAGTACACAAAGTCAGCAACGCACATCCAGAACCCAAAGGCTATAACGGGCACTGGGAACCCGGAGCCGAAGGGCTTTATAATAAATGCTGGCCATTGGGGAAAAGGGGAATTGGAGGGAACCTGAGTGATTGGTGCGACACCGGATCATGGGATAGGTCCCAGGAGCTGGACGGCCCAGGCCAGACAGGCCGACCAGTCCCTGGGCTCAATCCCAGGATCCAGCCAGAGACTGGATACTTCAAACTTGCCCCCGGCGGGCGCGCTGGGGAAAGCGCCGCCGGGAGGCATAAAAGAGACGTGCTCGCGCGATTCTCAAAGGCCTGAACGGCTTGAACTGGCCATACTGAGGGGTACCCGCTTTTCTTGGTAAGATTAGTCAATGGAGTTACTAGAGAAGAAAAGTTCTTAATGAACCTTCTATAAAAATTAGCGAAGCCCAGGAATCTCTGCAGGCCCTTCAGATCCTTGGGCTGCTCCCACTCTAAGACTGCCTTCACTTTAGACTGATCCATGGATAGACCAGATTTAGAAATAATATAGCCGAGAAACGGAACCTCGGATACCTCAAATTGACACTTCTTTAACTTGGCATATAAACAATTTTCCCTGAGTTTTTGCAACACAATACGCACATGTTTGCGGTGTTCCTCCAGGGATGAAGAAAAAATCAAAATGTCGTCTAAATAAACGACCACAAATCGGCCAAGATAGTCCCTAAAAATTTCGTTTACAAAACTTTGAAAGACCGCGGGGGCATTGCACAACCCAAATGGCATTACCAAATACTCATAGTGCCCCTCAAGGGTATTGAAGGCCGTTTTCCACTCGTCCCCCTGCCTAATTCTGATGAGGTTATAGGCCCCCCGAAGGTCGAGTTTGGAAAACACCTGCGCCCCAACCACCTGTGTAAATAACCCCTCAATAAGTGGCAGAGGATACTTATTTTTAACAGTAACGTTATTTAAACCCCGATAATCAATACAGGGGCGGAGCCCCCCATCTTTCTTTTCTACAAAAAAGAACCCTGCTCCTGCCGGGGAAGATGATGGCCGAATAAACCCCTTCTCTAGGTTTTCCACAATATATTCCCGCATGGCGATGGTTTCAGCTCGGGTTAGATTAAATATTCTTCCCCTCGGAGGCATGGTACCGGGGAGTAGTTCGATAGGGCAATCCCATGGTCTATGGGGAGGAAGTTTGTCCGCCGCCTTTTCAGAAAAGACGTCGGCAAATTCTAAGTACGGAGTGGGGATTCCAGCTGGGGACAGTTGCGCAACCCTGACCGGGAATTTCAAACAATTCTGAAAGCATTGGTGCCCCCACTTTATGATTTGCCCTGAGACCCAATCAATTTGGGGATTGTGCTCTCGCAACCATGGCAATCCCAGAATTAAAGGGGTGCTAGGCATACTCAAGACTAAAAAACTAATCACTTCAGAGTGATTAGCTCCCACCTTGAACTGTACGGGAAGGGTTCTGAACTGAACTAAGCCTCCAGCCACAGGTGTGCCGTCAATGGCAGAGACCCGGATGGGAGTTGGCAAGGACTGGAGCGTAATTCCTAAACTCTGAGCTAGCTCAGAGTCAAGGAAGTTCCCGGCTGCTCCGGAGTCTATGAGAGCCTTTAAATTCAGAAACTTAAAATTAATCTTTATCTGGACTGGAAAAAGAACTGGAGACGATACTTGAGGTGATACCTTACAGCCTAGGAGGGCCCCCTCGAAACCCCCTAGGCTCTGGAGTTTCCCGACGGCTTCTTTGGGCATAATCTGACCATATGGCCGGTTCCACCACAATACAGACAAAGCCCCTCGGATAAGCGTCGACGTCTCTCGACTTCGGTGAGCCTTGTGGCACCCAGTTGCATGGGCTCTTCCGAAGATTGTGCTAGTGGGGCCTCGGACCTTGAAGCTGTCTCAGCATGCGACCCTTTTTCTTGGCGTCTTTCCCGAAGCCGACGGTCAATGCGAATGGCGAGGTGCATTAACTCGTCTAGGGTCTGAGGTTCCGGATGATTCACCATTGTGTCCTTGACGGATTCAGCCAATCCAAGCCGGAATTGGCCGCAGAGGGCAGGATTGTTCCAGCGGGAGTCTACTGCCCAGCGACGGAATTCCGAGCAATAATCTTCGGCTGGACGGCGTCCCTGGCGAAGAGTACGCAACTTAGCGTCAGCTGTGGCCCCTTTGTCGGGATCGTCATAAAGAACCTCCATCGCGGAGAAAAAACTGTCCACAGAGAGACGAGCTGGATCCTGGGATGCCAAACTAAAGGCCCAGGACTGAGGATCACCTTGAAGGAGGGAGATAATCAAGCCGACCCGCTGCTCTTGTGACCCTGAAGAGACAGGACGGAGCTGGAAGTACAATTTGCAAGAGTCCCGGAAGTTGGCAAATTTTGCCCTGTCACCGTGAAATTTTTCCGGGAGTGGAATTTTGGGTTCCACAAACATTGCGGCCGGGGCCCCCTGAGGAGTGGGGACGTTAGGAGCAGGACGGTTCTCCTGGGCCGCAACCCGATGAGCCAGGTGCTCCACCGCCGCTGTTAAGGCTTGCACCTGTTCCAGGATTTGGTCCATTCTTCTGGCCCGTTATACTGTCAGGACTGTACCAAACACCCGTCTGTCTTGAACTGGTATCCCCCAATCTCCACCGCCACTTCCGCCTATAGACAAGCCCCCGCTTGTAGGAGACGCGGATAATGCCTCTCCCAGTCGGTTGCCCCCAGGACTTATAAGGCGCAAAGGATACCAGCTTAAGGTGCAGAAAGATGTTTGGCAGGGAATCCCGCACGAGGATGCCGGATGACAGAGTCCGAATTACAGGCCGAGGTCAAACCAGGAGGTCACGGGGCGAGGTATCCAGAGGAGGTAACGAAAGGATGGTCGAGGCTAGCCGAGGTCAAATCCAGGAGGTCACGGAGCGCAGTACAGAAGGGTCAGGCAAGGGCGTAGTCGGGCAAAGCAGGAGGTCAGGGCAGGCAGCAAGCAAGAGAAGTCAAAATCCAAGATCCAAAGTACACAAAGTCAGCAACGCACATCCAGAACCCAAAGGCTATAACGGGCACTGGGAACCCGGAGCCGAAGGGCTTTATAATAAATGCTGGCCATTGGGGAAAAGGGGAATTGGAGGGAACCTGAGTGATTGGTGCGACACCGGATCATGGGATAGGTCCCAGGAGCTGGACGGCCCAGGCCAGACAGGCCGACCAGTCCCTGGGCTCAATCCCAGGATCCAGCCAGAGACTGGATACTTCAAACTTGCCCCCGGCGGGCGCGCTGGGGAAAGCGCCGCTGGGAGGCATAAAAGAGACGTGCTCGCGCGCGCGCGCGCGAGCACGTTGAGTGTCGGGCGCGCCCCCGGCAGGAGGGGAAGGTGCCGCATCCCCGGAGGGAATGACAGGCCCGCGCAGCCGCGCGGAGCACGTTGCCACACCGGCTCCGGCAGCGTCCCGCGCCGCCAGCCCCCGGACCCCACGACGGCGCTGAGAAGACGGCGGACCCGGAGACAAGCAACCAGCCGCCCGCCGGGAGCCACCTGACAGCGCGCCGCGGGACCAGGGACGGCGATGAGGTAAGTGCCTAACAAGCTACTTTTCCCACCCCCTGGCCTCACTGATTCACTGCTGCTGTTGCCAACTCCAGGAACCCCTGCTCCACTACCTCCCGATAAGGTAGACTGCCGCACAGCAGGTGCTCTACCCCGGCCCCGGCCGGCTCCAGCCTTTGGAATTGTGCCCCCATGCTGCCTGCTACCACCTTGCTGCCTCAGCTGCTGACTCCGGGGCAACCTGTGCCCCTCTTCTCCTGATGATGACGATGAAGCCCCTTCATCACCCGGCTCCCAAGTGCGATCGGCTTCATCGTCATCATCATCATCACCGAGTTGTGGCTGTACGTCACTGATGTTCGTGGATTCGTCAACAGTGTCTGGCGCAGGAGCTGGAACGCTCGCAGCACCCAAGACACTGTCCACATCACTATTTGTCTGCCTAGCTAGAGAAGCCACCTCCATTTCTTGGCTGGGCAGTAGCTGCTGACTGTCCTCTATCTGATGGTCCTCCTCACTAAAGAGTGGAGCTGAACCCAAAGCATAGGATACGTCGCTGGGGGAGGGAACGGCGTAGGCCAGAGGCAATGGGAGGACAGGGACTGCTCTCGGGGCATGCCAACTCAGGGTTGTGTCAGAGGAACCTACCTACCCTAGACTGGGGGTCTCAGACGTAAGTTGTGATGATGTTGTTGATGAGCGCGTCAACCAATCTACCACGGCAGATGCGTTACTGGTGGAGACCCGACCGCTAGCAGATACTGGCAGATTAGGTCTCTCAGCGTGACTCCTGCTGCTACTGGCCCCCAGTCTGATGCGAGCTCTGCCTGCGGAATCTTGGCCTCTGCCACTCCTCTTTTCACTTCCAGGCACTTGTCTGCCCGACATAGTCTAACTGGCGTGGTAGTAGGTGATATTTTAAGAACCCCCAGGCAGCGGTGGGTCTATATGAAACAGAATATAATGCACACCAAAAGTGAGCAGTAACACTCAGCATCCAACAGGCCTGCTTAGTGTAAATAAGAGAGCTGCTTAGTGTAAATAAAGAGGGGTATGGTATGTTACAGAATGGGATGCCCCAACAGAAGTGCACCTGGCAGGCAGCAGTAAGTCTATGCACAGCAAAAGTGTCTTTATCAGGCCTAATTTCAATTAGAATAAGTGCAAATGGTTATGGTCTTGAATAGAGGCTGGTGTAGTCACAGAATGGGATGCCCCAAAAAAGAAGTGCACCTGGCAGGCAGCAGTAAGAATATGCACAGCAAAAGTGTCTTTATCAGGCCTAATTTCAATTAGAATAAGTGCAAATGGTTATATGGTCTTAAATAGAGGCTGCTGTAGTCACAGAATGGGATGCCCCAAAAACAGGAGTGCACCTGGCAGGGACCAGTAGTGCTATGCACAGCAAAAGTGTCTTTATCAGGCCTAATTTCAATTAGAATAAGTGCAAATGGTTATATGGTCTTAAATAGAGGCTGCTGTAGTCACAGAATGGGATGCCCCAAAAAACAGCAGTGCACCTGGCAGGGACAAGTAGTGCTATGCACAGCAAAAGTGTCTTTATCAGGCCTAATTTCAATTAGAATAAGTGCAAATGGTTATATGGTCTTAAATAGAGGCTGCTGTAGTCATAGAATGGGATGCCCCAAAAACCAGCAGTACACCTGGCAGGGACAAGTAGTGCTATGCACAGCAAAAGTGTCTTTATCAGGCCTAATTTCAATTAGAATAAGTGCAAATGGTTATATGGTCTTAAACAGAGGCTGCTGTAGTCACAGAATGGATGAAAAAAAAAATCTCCCTGTGACTGCCTCCGATTTTTCCTAACTTTCCCTGTTTTTCGCTGACTTTCTGTCTGTCTCCAGCCTGTCTCCAGCCTGTCTCCAGCCTGTCTCCAGCCTGTCTCCAGCCTGTCTCCAGCCTGTCTCCAGCCTGTCTAACTGCCTCTCTCCCTCAGCTACACAGCGTTCTGTCTCTCACGAATGCAATAGAGAAATGAGGAAGGAAAAGCAAGATGGCCGCCTTAAATAGCGCTGTGACGTCACCGGGCTTGCTGGCTGCTGATAGGCTGCATGTGACTGTCCCAGCTTGCACTGGCGCGGGGTTGATGTCTGGACATGTCCCGTCCGCCATCTTAGAATGCCTGTAAATGTAAATGAATGGATGTTAAAGGAAAACTTCGAGCGATCGAATCGCGGGGAAATTCGGATTCGATCCGAATCGAATTTTTCATGAAATTCGGATCGAATCCGGGTTCGTCCGGATCGATTCGCTCATCCCTACACCAAGGCATTGCATGTATCAGCATGGCCTAGGCCATAAATTGTATAGCAATGCATACCTGAATCAATACATTTCATGTATGCCTTATAGATGCATTTTAATGCTGACCTTAATTAGTCCTTAGCATGTAAACCATTATTTTCCCACACAGCCATATAATTGCTATATTTTTTTAGACTTATGTCCTTTGTGAATTATATTTTGATTGTTGAACTTGAATCTTAATTTGTTGTAGGAGTTATTGTTTTAGTTGGTTATGGTTACCTTTGCTTTGTGTAATTATTTTATATTTGGTTGCAGGAACCGCAAGATGTGCCACTCGCACAACATACAAGCAGTGTTTGGTCCAGCTATGCGATTCCTCAGTGTTCTTGCAGGGCATCCAGGGTCGTCCCATGAGGCTTATATATTGCAGAGCTCCGTCTTATTTCGTCAGTTTGAGTCAGGAGAATTATCTGGTGGATGGCTCCTGGGCGAGTTTGCTCACATACCATCAATCCATTTTCACTGTATGGCAATGAATATAGTTGATGACTTATGTCTTAACCTATGGCTGTTTTTTAGCCCTTGATGGCATGTTAAACAATATTGTAGCTTGGAATGTGTATTTTATGTTAGTATTTTTAAATTCTTTCAGGGGATTCTGGATATCCACTCCTGCCCTTGCTCCTGGTGCCCATTCTTTGCCTGCAGAATGCAGGCCAGGGGTTCTCTAATCGGGCACTATGCAAAACCCGGCCCGTGGCGAGGGCCCTCTGGCTTTTGAAGTCCAGATTTAGGTGTTTGGACCATACGGGGGGGGGGGGGGGGGCACTGCAGTATGACCCCAACAAGGTTATACCAATATTTTAATTTACATTTTTTAAAAGGGACCACATGTGCCAGAGTGGCACAACTGAGTGTCAGGGTCCTTCATAGCCATTGCTATGTATTTTGTTTTTTATAGCTGTAAAAATGTGACATTTTCATAATTTAAAATTTTATATTTTATGATGGAATAAAAAAAAATGTTACATTGTCATTTCATTTACAAAATACATTAACACAAAACTAATGGGCCCAGAAATATTTAAAGATGAATATTCACATGACCGAGAAGCGATTTGGGTAAGTTTTAGGGGGCTAAAATGGAAGAAGAACCTAACCGAGAAGTGGTTTGGGTGAGCTTTAAGGGTCCAAAAGGGAAGATGGAGGACAGTGCTAAGTGATTTAGCTAAACATTGTAGTAGAAGTGAGGGTGGCAAATATGTAGGCGAGCACTTTAATGAGTTAAGTTTGTAGTGCGCAGGCGCAAGATCGTAAGGATTTCCGTCTGGATGAATATTTATTGAAAAAGGGAAACAGAATCGAACGGAAAACGTAAAGGATTCGTGGGAGGATACGATGGGAAAAGGGCAAAAAACGAAAGCCTACATTGTAAAATGTGAAAGTGAAACGGAAAAGTCTGGATGGAAAATGACATCCTCGTATTCGTAATCTGCCGTACGAACGGACGGAAACTTTACAGAAGGTTTTCAATGCATGCACAGAATCGCTCGTACACTCATACGAGAGCGGAAACATTTCCAAAAAAAAAACAGATCGGAACTAAAACGGAAGTTTTTTTTTGTCTCTCTGAATCGAGCCTATTGTCCTGGAGTGCAGGTCTCGCACAGCAGATTGGACAGCACAGCTTCCCTACTTTAGGAAACATATACCTACCCTGGGTGATGAAAATATGTCAGCAGCATAGCAACATTTTCAATAATAAGGGACCACCATGCTGGGATTCCTTGGAAATTACAAGAAAGTGCAGATGAAAAGGGCACGACAAAACAGGGTGCAGATTACAAGTGGGGCAGTTTGAAGGAAGGCACAACTGACTAGTGGGAAAATTTGGGTATTGGGGGCACATTTTGGAAATTGGGTTCTAGACCCTTGTCCTAGCACTTCCTGCCAGTATATTGTTACTAACATAAATTGGCGGTGTAGAGTAACCATGTCACCCAGTGGAGAAGCAGATGAATAAACAAACCTTAGGTACCAGAATTAAATTGTATTGTATATAGGCATGTTATATTCAATGGTTCATAATTCTTATAACATTGTGATATGAGCCCATAGTGCTTAGTTGTTCTACTGGTACATGGACAACTGGGAGTAATACCAAATAGGAAAACACTTTATAGGGTATCTTAAGCATCTGAAGCACCATGATCAGACCCACCAACACCACCACCAGTCCTAGATTAGTTCCCATCTCCAGTGGGCCCTTTGTTGGGGCTAAAGCTAGACTTTGCTTGCTGGTAGCCCAAGTGCTCATCCCATGGGATTATGGCCTTATTTTAGGCAATATAGTTGGGCATGGCTACAATTTGTAAGTGTCATGTTTAAGAACCGGCAAGGCCAGTTGCAGGGATCCACACGAGAGCCAGAATACCTAGGTCCCAGAATATATTAGATGTCCTAATTTTTACCAGAACCTCTGATGGACCACCTTGGGGTACTGAGGAGATGGTATTGGCTACTCGGGAGCTGCAACTTCATGGAGCTCAAGATATATCTCACAAGGAGAGGACTCTCACGGTTCAGGAGGGTGAGGGGAGTGGGTGCCTGGCCACAACATGTTCAACAGGAGCACCCTGGAAGTCATGTAAAACACCCATCAATGTTCCTGCAGAAGTCACATCATCATGTGATGATGATGCAGCTGGGGAATGCAGAAGCCGTGCCCTCTTCCACACTGTTTCTCAACCTGCGGTACACATACCCCAGGGGATACATAGCAGTACCCTTTGCTTGCATTATGATGGTCAAGGATAAGGCCTGACAATGAGATACATTTGGGGGGGGGGGGCACTGATACATTTAGGACTTCTATATTTTCTAGTTTCTGAGTTATGCTCGTCTGAACATATGGGCACCACTGTGTCCACTCATTTAGCTGAGAGGTATACGAGGCGTGAAAAGTGCCAATTACATTCCAAACACCAAGTTCCTGGTAGGGAGAGCCATGACTTATCAGCCTGTACATGTCCTTCTTTTCTGGGAATATTATGTATTTGTAGTTAAATTATAGAGAGACAGCATGTTTTGCTTTTACAAGCAGACCCCTGTGGAGTCACACATGGTGAATATTTAACCTGCCCTTCAGAGATGAGCTATCCATCAAGTCATAAGTGTGCTGATAAGCTGGATACACAGTTACAGAGCAGAGCACAGGGGGCATTGTTGGAACGGCTAAGCTAACAGAGACGGTTTCTAAGCAGGATATGGGGTTTTATATCTGTTCCCCGGGAGACATTATCCTATTGTTCCAGACAGGAATTTCAGTAACACCGTTTCCTTAGATCAATCTTCATATGTTACAGGCTGGGGTAGACACATTTATTTTTAAAATGTGAACATTAAACAACAACTTATTGCCTTTTTACAAAGTACAGAACTTTTAATGTGTTATCTGAAGGTGTCGACATGCCTTAGGGTTTCATGAGTTAATGAGTGCCTCCGGTGCTGGTTATTAACACCTAACCCCTTCACACCAGGAAAATCATTCTTGGGATTTGCTCTTATAAACATATTTATTCACAGGTTATACTGGTGGATCTAGAGCAGAGATGCACAAACTTTTTTGGTCCAGGGGCCGCATCATCTTAATATTTCACTTCAAGGGGCCGCAATAAAATGGAAGCAAAGAAAACACAGTTTACTGTAGGAAAGCTGCAAGCTTAAAGCATTATTTCTAATTTATGTATATGCAGAGGTGAGGCGGAGTGAAGAAGTGGGCAAGGTGTAAAATAGGAAAAAGTGGGAGGATGTCAGCAGAGGTTAGAAGAGATGATGGAAGCATATGTAGGTGAGGTGGAAAGAGGTAGGCAAAGGTGAGGTGAGCCCGAGTGATGTGGTTAGAGGTGATGTGAGATGCTAAGCAGAGGTGAGGCAGGAAGAGGTGAGGGGAGCAGAGGAAGAACTTAGGTGGGCCCTGTCAATCGCCGTTGCAGCCCCCAAAGGCCGGCCCGTTAGTGGGCCCCCCTGGAGGCCAGGGGCCCCTGGCAGCTGCCTTGCTGGGCCCTGTTTACAAATATTATGAAACATAGGGGTAGTGTGCCAGGGGCCACAATTGAGAACACTATCATAAATGTGTAAGTGTCACCAGTGCTATCACCTGTAGCAGGACTCCATACTTGGATGGGGTGGAATAGCAACTCTGCCCACCAGGGTCAGACTGGAGTACCGGGGGCCCACCCTTAAAGCAGATCAGAAGCCGAGTCAGTCCCTTGCCTACCCCCTTGAGTGAAACCCCAGGAATGGCCGTGAAACGTACCATTTTGGTGATCCCAGGTCTCTGGCACCCTTCCAGCTCATTCACCACCTGTGCCAGATCTATCTGAATGCTTAGCGTGGGCAAACACAGTTAGAGAGAAGTGCCTGGCAATGCATTCACTCAAAAAAAGAATGCTGGACATCAATATTATTTTTTTCTGATGGGCTGTTTTTTTACATAGTTGCATTAGAAACTCCCTTTTTGTCAGGATTTTTGTGCTCTGCCTTATTGTTTTCCTCTTCTGGAATGTAAAATAAATATGTGTTAGGATTGTGCCCCCAGACCTGTGATTTACTTAGATGGAAGTGTTTTTTTCTGGCCTTGAATAAAAAGTACTGACTACATATCCCAGAATCCCTCCAATGTAACAGGTGAGCCCTTTAGCTACTGAATTGGGATCCTCCCTATCTGAATAAGTGGAATTACAGCAGAATGGGTTAAACCTGTCGCCTGTGTCAGACGATTAGCAAACTAGAGTGAGGAAGTCTCTGATCTGTACATCTAATGCAGCAGTCGATGTACATTGCCAAGGTAAACACATCGTTGCTAGGGAAAACCGTTTTCTTTTATAACACAGAGTTGCAAAGTGATAGAAAATAAAGCAAACAACAGATAAGCTTAAAGTGGACCAACACCGAGAGGTGATCAGCCCGGAAATCTATAAGATTCCCGGGCCGATCACCTCCCACCCCGCGGGACATCCGAGATCGGGATGTCCCGCGGGGTGAAACCCCCCCAAACACCCCAAATCACCTACCTTATCTTCCGCCGCCGCCGCCTCCCTCGCGCCCCTCTAGGCGTGCGCGCCCCCGCGCCGACCGTGAATGGCCGGCACGGGCGCGCGCGCGCCGAAAGTGACGCGAGGGAGGCGGCGGCGGCGGAAGCCGCTTGGACGTTCCTGTTCCCCGCCTGGACGTTGGCGGGGATTGGACCGGGCAGTCACGTGGGAGCGGGGAGAGGTGAGTTTATTGGGGTTTCTGGGGGGTTTCACACAGCGGGGCACCCCCGATCGGGGTGCCCCGCCGAAGTGGACCAAAACCCAGGATAGTCAAAATCCTGGGTGTTGGTCCACTTTAACACAGAGACATCATTTTGGTACGCAATAAAGGAAACTTTAAAAATTGCAAATGACAAAATTACCCTTTAAAGTGGACACCCAGGATTTTGACTATCCTGGGTTTTGGTCCACTTCGGGGGGGCACCCCGATTGGGGGTGCCCCGCTGTGTGAAACCCCCCAGAAAGCCCCAAAAACTCACCTCTCCACGCTCCCACGTGACCGCGCCGTCCAATCCACGCCGACGGACAAGACAGCGCGTCTGCCGCCACCTCCCGCACGTCACTCTTACAGGGCGTGTCTAGAGGTTTTTTGGGGGTTTGGGGGAGGGTTTCACCCGCGGTGAGGGAGGTGATCGGCCTGAGAATCTTATAGATTCCCGGCCCGATCACCCGTGGGTGTTGGTCCACTTTAAGTATATCAAATCCCAGGTGAGTGAAAAATGTGGTCCACTTTAAATTGGGCTGGTGTAAATGGTACCCCCACCACCCTGTGGTGCTGAGCCAGATTTAGATAACAAAATTAAAGATCGCGCTGGGTGCCCATTCTTCAGTCCAAGATACTGGCCAAGCAGTCACCTACTGTTAACGTGGACTAACAGTCAAAAATGTCTTAAACCAGACCAACACAGCGTGCTCATATGCATCCCTCCCCAGGGCAATTTAAATTTCTGCACATAAAGATTATTTCACCTTTTTCTAACTCCTGCTGCAGTAAATTTTAACAACAAAATTGCTGCTGATGAATCTGCAGGCCACCTGCAAACAGGAAGTGCTGCTGGGCTTCCTGTTACTGTGCATTGTCAGTTGTGTCAGTTGAATGGCCGCTACCTTTCTTTTCCAACTGTGTCAGGCTGTTGGTCTGGTTCGGTAGGTGTGCACTGTTTTTATGTTTATTATTCCAAATCAAGCTCAGTAATGGGGGGGGGGGGGCAGTTTAGATTGAAAATTCACTTTAAAGAGGACCAAAATCCTAGTCACAGGGTACTAAAGTCTAATAGACCCTAAGGCCAGTTGAAAGCTGTTCCTGCTGAGTGGAATCCCCCACAACAAGTGCTTGAGTGTGCTGACTATTGCCGCAGCACCAGGAGGCATGTCTGTGCCCTCCGCCCTGCAGGCATCTGCTGACAGCCATTTAAGATTGGCTGGCGTGGCGAAAATACCCTCAACTCAACACCACATCAGATGCACAGGGCCGTATTTGGAGTTCATGGTGCCCTAGTGCTTGCGCCCCCTTTTTTTAAGTTAGGTCACGGTCCATATAAAAAAAGTGTGTAGGGGGAAAGAGTGCAATGGGCTAGATGCAGAGAATAGGCCTGATGCAGAGCCTCCCCTGAACTGACCTTAAAACCTTCCGATTATCCGGGGCTCCCGTTTGAATCGTGGCTCCAATGTGATGCAGAGCCTCCGTCGGAATGGCTCCCTAACTGATCCGTTAATTTGTCTTCAATCGGGAAGCATTTTTTGCCTCTCTCGGGAGCATGCAATTTCCTCGTGGCTTCCGTTCACGTTCACACGGGCGTTCCGTTTTTTCCTCCTTTTTGCTTTGTTTTTTAACGTACCTGCTTGCCTTCCGTCTCATTTTTCACACCAATTTTGTTGTTTTTGACAAGTATACTTACATCTCCATGGATTTCCTGTTGTCAATCTGGCTCCACCTGTGGTGGGTGACTGGGCGGTTTTCAGACAGCGGGCATCCCAAATCAGGATGCCTGGAGTCTCATAGACTCACGTTCTAAATACTGGCCATTAATATGGCTGGAAAAAAGGTTCCAGCCTGGCATCATAAAAACTGCCCATGCTGGTGAGATACCGTCCGAGTGGCAACTCTAGTCATATTGCTGATTATTAATATGCATGTCATACAGCTCTGATTGGATAAGAGCCGGGGCATGTGCCATGGACCAGCGAAAGGTCCAAGGAACCAAGGAAAAGGCTTTTATGGGCGATTGGGGGGGGGGTTTACATACTGGGGAAGCCAGAATCAGGATGGCCCCAGGGTGAGTAAGAAAAAAAAACTGTATAATGAAAATTCCAGGTTTGTTCTGCTTAAAGAAACAAGTGAGTAGATTGGGCAGTCTTGGGGGTTTCACACAGACTGCCTGATCTACTGGAATCAGCCTGTGGATATATATATATATATATATATATATACTCCTCAGTCAACCTACCAAGCCCCTACACACCAAAACAATAGACAATATAGTGCAACTGACAGGCCGAGCCATGTGACATAACAACATGATGCTGCTTCTGGGTCGCCCATGCTATGGCGGATCATAAGGAAACATCAAGGCAATGCTAAGGCTGGGTTTGATGGCAAGAGGTAAGGCAAGGTGCCAGAGCCTTCATGTTGCTAGACAGGGTGTAGGTCTAATTCTGGCCCCTTTCACAGTGGCGCATTCAAAGGCGATATCCGTGCAACCTCTGCCTATAAGCTTTCGCACATACAGTGATTTTGCTGCCATTACGCTTTCGATTCCTCTCCATTGAATAGCGATCACAAGCACAAACACTGTTAAATCATGATCACATATGCACTAAGGATGTCATAAGAAATCGGACACAATGTACCTGTTGTGAAAGGGCCTTTAATATTTAAACTTACCTGAGCCCTTCCTGGTAATGCTGCGCCACGCCGAGACAATACATATTAATACAATGACAATTACATATAATACAATGACTAGCGCCAGCTATCGGCAGATGAGCGTCTGTATAGAGGCGCTAAGAGCGGATGCTAGTATACGCTGTGATCGGCTATCAGGCGCTAAGAGCGGATGCTAGTATACGCTGTGATCGGCTATCAGGCGCTAAGAGTGGATGCTAGTATACGCTGTGATCGGCTATCAGGCACTAAGAGTGGATGCTAATATACGCTGTGATCTGCTATCGGGAGCTGTAACAGAGCGCCTCAGTCGCTGTAGTAACCTGGCCAGCATTGATGAATGAGGTGTATGTTGGGCGTTCTAACTGATTAAAGACAAACAGTAAGGAAAGAGAAGAAAAGAAAAAAAGGGGGGGAGGGAAAAGGGAGCTGGGCTTACTGGCGTTCAGGGGGCAGGTATCGAACAGTGGCAGGCTCGTTGGTTGGTATGTGGCACCCCCCGAAGACTGGCAGGGCCCGCTCTAAGCGTTGCCTGTTTGCAGGAAGCTCTTCGCCGAGGCCAAGTCCCTGAATCTTATCCAATTTGTCCAAGTGGCCAGGAATTTCTCCGTGGCCCCTTTGTCCCCCAGAACCATCTCTTCCATTCTCATGATGAAATCCATTTCCCCAAACCACTCCCCCACGCTTGGGGGACTGGAGGATTTCCAATGCCTGGGAATGATCATTGTCTGCTGTTAAAAAGAATTTAAGGGGCACTTCTCTTAGTTTTGGCTAGAGGGCCTGGTATAAAATATAGGAGGACCACCTCAGGGGAATTTGGAACCGAGAAGCCCTCCACCTCCTCATGGATCTTCAGGATTATGTCCCAGAGTTGGTGTATCCTAGGGTACTCCCACCAGATATGAAATATGCTACCCACTGCAAATTGCATCTCCAGCAGGTACCTGGTTCATTTGGGTTGTAAACTGTGATCTCTGCTGGGCACCTGTACCATCTCACGAGCAATTTGTAATTATTCTCTTGCGCAGTGATAGCTACTAAGAATTTGTGCATTAAATTGGGTATTTTCGTCATGTCCTCCCCTGAGAATAATGTATTAAGGTCTGTTTCCCACTTGGTTAGGAATTCCAGGGGTGAGGCGTGCCGTGCCTCCACCAGCAGCTTGTAGATTAGCAGGATTACATGCTCTGGTGCTTCTGGTTGCACCAGCAGCTCTTCAAAAGATGTCAAGGGGAGCATTCTCACTTCTAAGGAGGTCTCCTGATGAGAGGCACGCCTCGAGCTGCCTGTGGAGGAACCCCGAAAGGTGGTGCACCGACATTCTTGGCTTTAGTTCCACTAACGTGGGTATTCTCCCGTTCGTGAGGTTTGAACACATATCCACCAGTAACAAAGCGAAAATGCATGGAATTACATTATTGTAACATTGTGACATTAATACTTTAAAGTGGACCAAGACCCAGGGGGGATCGGCCCGGGAATTTATAAGATTCCCGGACCGATCAGATCCCTCCCCGCGGGGCATCCGAAATCGGGATGTCCCGCAGGGAGGAACCCCCCAGGAGGCCCACAAACCTTACCTCAGCCCCGTTCCATCGGCGCATGTGTTTGTGAATGGCCGGTGCAGGCGCGCTCTCTGTTAGAGGGAAGCGCGAGACACGGCCTCCAGCGCTCAGAGCTGCTGAGCTGCTATGCGCGTCCAAGCTGCCTTGGACGCGTGCTGTGATTGGCTGGAGCGGTCAAATGGGAGCGAGGAGAGGTGAGTTTTTGGGGCGTTCTGGGGGGTTTCACACAGCGGGGCACCCCCGATCGGGGTGCCCCGCCGAAGTGGACCAAAACCCAGGATAGTCAAAATCCTGGGTGTTGGTCCACTTTAAGGCCAGACCTGTAATGACAATTCTGCGTATAAATATAAACAAATCAAAAATGTTTTCAAAAATGACTTTTTAGGCCAGGAGAGGTGACACAATAATTTGAGATAAAAACAAAATTAAAAACAAAAAAACCCTGTTTAAACAGAAGAAAAGGAACATCCATTGAAATATATGGGAGAGTGACAAGTAGCGACAGGTCTTACCTGGGGCTCTGGAAGCTAGAGCGCCGGAGTTATATGCTGAATCGTACACTACATGGCGCTGTTAGAGTCACTCACCAGAATCGCCTTCATAAATGTGGTTTCCTGTACAGCACCCAGCGTTCACCAGGCGCTGCCTGGTGCTTACAAGGCGCTACCTGCTGCTATCGCTATCCCTTGATGACTAACCCCCATAATGTCTCAGGCCTGTCACAATTAGAAAAATAAAACAATAAAAGCTCACCTAGTTGTGGCTGTCTCACACGGTGGAAGTGAGGCCCTCACAGAAAGAGAGAGCTCAGCAACATGTCTCACACGGTGGAAGTGAGGCCCTCACAGAAAGAGAGAGCTCAGCAACATGTCTCACACGGTGGAAGTGAGGCCCTCACAGAAAGAGAGAGCTCAGCAACATGTCTCACACGGTGGAAGTGAGGCCCTCACAGAAAGAGAGAGCTCAGCAGCAATCACAATCACAGGTGCGGATGCGAGTCTGGAAGCCCAGGTAAACTCTGCTGCTAGGTGAGGATCCAGCACTCAAACAATCTGATCAAAACTTTTACCTCCTTATATTAAAATCCATGTGGGACAATATCGTTGGCCTTTCAGAGCCAGAGGCACAGATATTGTCCCACACAGATTTTAATATATAGAAGTAAAAGTTAAAGTTGGCCAATAGTCAAAAATGACTTTAACCAGACAAACGCAATGAACAGTGCTCATATGCATCCCTACCCAGGGCAATTTAGATTGCTGCACATAGAAAATAATTTACCCTTTTCTAACTCTTGCTGCGGTAAATTTTAAAAACAAGATGGTGGCTTGTGCATTTGCAGATCACCTGACAGGTGATATGTCAGTTGAATCCAGGCAGCAGCATGGCTGAGATGCTGGGAGAGAAAGCTCCAAAATGGCCGCTGCCATTGTTTTCCAACTGTGCCAGGTCCAGTTTAAGTTCTCATTTGATCTTTGTGAGTGCTGGGTTCTTCTCAAGTAAACTCAGGAAAAGCTGCTGATGCTGGGGATCCTGAGGGTTCCATCAGTAGGCCAGAAGCCAGGACTGCAGCAATGAGCAGACCGGGACCAGGTGAGTTTTATTTTTGTTCACCCTAATCTAGCGGAACGGCGGAGGGGAGGAGGGGGTGTATGCAAGGTTTCCATCTGGCTATGTTCTGCTAAGTGCAGTGCATAGAAGAACACATATTTGTAAGCAGCAGATATGGAACATCAGCTGTTGGGGAAGCTAAGAAGAGCATGCTTTTTCAATGCTACATTGCGATACAGGAGAGGAAAGATCTTACAATAGATTAGAGAATAAGGGAGGAGATGAAAGAGGAAGAGCTTACAGTCTTTTGGGGTAATAGGGAGGATACAGAAGGGGGAAGAGCTTGCAATCTATTAGGGTATAAGGGAGGATACAGAATAGGGAAGAGCTTACAATCTATTAGGGTATACGGGAGGATACAGAAGGGGGAAGAGCTTGCAATCTATTAGGGTATAAGGGAGGATACAGAATAGGGAAGAGCTTACAATCTATTAGGGTATAAGGGAGGATACAGAAGGGGGAAGAGCTTACAATCTATTAGGGTATAAGGGAGGATACAGAAGGGGGAAGAGCTTGCAATCTATTAGGGTATAAGGGAGGATACAGAAGGGGGAAGAGCTTACAATCTATTAGGGTATAAGGGAGGATACAGAAGGGGGAAGAGCTTGCAATCTATTAGGGTATAAGGGAGGATACAGAAGGGGGAAGAGCTTGCAATCTATTAGGCTATAAGAAGGATACAGAAGGGGGAAGAGCTTGCAATCTATTAGGGTATAAGGGAGGATACAGAAGGGGGAAGAGCTTGCAATCTATTAGGGTATAAGGGAGGATACAGAAGGGGGAAGAGCTTGCAATCTATTAGGCTATAAGAAGGATACAGAAGGGGGAAAGAGCTTGCAATCTATTAGTCTATAAGAAGGATACAGAAGGGGGAAAGAGCTTGCAATCTATTAGGCTATAAGGGAGGATACAGAAGGGGGAAAGAACTTGCAATCCATTCGGGTATAAGGGAGGACACAGAAGGGGAAGAGCTTGCAATCTATGAGTCTATAAGAAGGATACAGAAGGGGGAAGAGCTTGCAATCTATTAGGGTATAAGGGAGGATACAGAAGGGGGAAAGAGCTTGCAATCTATTAGGCTATAAGAAGGATACAGAAGGGGGAAAGAGCTTGCAATCTATTAGTCTATAAGAAGGATACAGAAGGGGGAAAGAGCTTGCAATCTATTAGGGTATAAGGGAGGATACAGAAGGGGGAAGAGCTTGCAATCTATTAGGCTATAACAAGGATACAGAAGGGGGAAAGAGCTTGCAATCTATTAGTCTATAAGAAGGATACAGAAGGGGGAAAGAGCTTGCAATCTATTAGGCTATAAGGGAGGATACAGAAGGGGGAAAGAGCTTGCAATCCATTCGGGTATAAGGGAGGACACAGAAGGGGAAGAGCTTGCAATCTATGAGTCTATAAGAAGGATACAGAAGGGGGAAGAGCTTGCAATCTATTAGGGTATAAGGGAGGATACAGAAGGGGGAAAGAGCTTGCAATCTATTAGGCTATAAGAAGGATACAGAAGGGGGAAGAGCTTACAATCTATTAGGCTATAAGAAGGATACAGAAGGGGGAAGAGCTTGCAATCCATTCTGGTATAATGGAGGATACAGAAAGGGAAGAGCTTACAATCTATTAGGCTATAAGAAGGATACAGAAGGGGGAAGAGCTTACAATCTATTAGGCTATAAGAAGGATACAGAAGGGGGAAGAGCTTACAATCTATTAGGGTATAAGAAGGATACAGAAGGAGAAGAGCTTACAATCTATTAGGCTATAAGAAGGATACAGAAGGGGGAAAGAGCTTGCAATCCATTCGGGTATAAGGGAGGACACAGAAGGGGAAGAGCTTGCAATCCATTCTGGTATAATGGAGGATACAGAAAGGGAAGAGCTTACAATCTATTAGGCTATAAGAAGGATACAGAAGGGGAAAGAGCTTGCAATCCATTCGGGTATAAGGGAGGACACAGAAGGGGAAGAGCTTGCAATCCATTCTGGTATAATGGAGGATACAGAAAGGGAAGAGCTTACAATCTATTAGGCTATAAGAAGGATACAGAAGGGGGAAGAGCTTACAATCTATTAGGCTATAAGAAGGATACAGAAGGGGGAAGAGCTTACAATCTATTAGGGTATAAGAAGGATACAGAAGGAGAAGAGCTTACAATCTATTAGGCTATAAGAAGGATACAGAAGGGGGAAGAGCTTACAATCTATTAGGGTATAAGAAGGATACAGAAGGAGAAGAGCTTACAATCTATTAGGCTATAAGAAGGATACAGAAGGGGGAAGAGCTTGCAATCCATTCGGGTATAAGGGAGGACACAGAAGGGGAAGAGCTTGCAATCCATTCTGGTATAATGGAGGATACAGAAAGGGAAGAGCTTACAATCTATTAGGCTATAAGAAGGATACAGAAGGGGGAAGAGCTTACAATCTATTAGGCTATAAGGAGGATACAGAAGGGGAAAGAGCTTGCAATATATTAGGTTATAAGGAAGGATATAGGAGAGGGAGAGCTTATAGTCTATTCGGGTATAAGGGAGGATACAGGAAGATGAGCTTTCACTCCATTAGGGAAGTGTTCCCCAACCCTCTCATCAGGAGCCAGCAACAGGCCATGTTTGTAGATCTCCAGAGGCACAGATGAAGTAATTAGTGCAGAAGCAGAGCTATAGAGCCAGGTAAGTGGAGACCTACACCACATGACCTGTTGCTGGCCCTTCAGGAGGAAGTTTGACATCCCTGTATCAGAATATAAGAGAGAATACAGGGGGGAGGGATTACAATCTATTAGGGTAAAAGGGAAGATAAAGGAAAAGATCAGACATTGAGAAGTGTGTGAATGGTCTGATTTTGTAAAATTGGGGGGGGGGGGGGGGGCATCCCTTACTGGGGTTCAGAGTGCAGAAGCATATCTCAGGGCTTTTGCAGGATACAGTTCCACTTTATGGTATTCCCAAATGAAAAGCCTGACCCTGACCAAATTAGTCAGCATTTTTCCCTTTGGTCTTAGAACAAAGTAAAAATCTGGAAAAATGCCAGGTGCAGGACCAGAGAAAAGACATACAGTACTGACTACTGAGGAGGGGCCTAAGGTAGTGAAAGGGCTAACATACACCCCCCCCATTTGCCAAGGAAGATTCTTTACTGATTGTTTAGATGGGTCACATGTTGCTTACCTTCAGGTTCCCCATTCATAACCGATTGTGAAGCGATCACACTTTCAGGGCAAGCACATCACAATCGCCTGTAACGCTTCCCAGCTTTGGCTATGGGCACATCCAGCAAGGGGATTGCAATCACTCACAAAAAGATTTGTCTGCAGTGTTTTTGGGGGCAACTCCACTACACTGGTTGCTTGACAAGCGGGGTTACGTTTGGAGAAATGTCCATAGGTCAGGGATCATCCCTGCTCCTGACACAGCTCAGCGCACAACACAGCTCCTGAAGCCTGGCAGCAGGTGCAATGGTAACATTGTGTCATGGCCTCTAAAGCTACAGAACAGCTCTGATCTAATGAGGAGGCCCACTCTGTGCCAATTAAATGCTAATTAGTCTGGCTTATGTGCTGTGTTTTAGGACAAGCAATGTTCTCATTACTCTTGGCTACATTTTCTTGGTAAATTACTTACAACAACAGAAATGTTCTTGTGGTTTTTCGGTGGCTTCTGGGGAAACAAGTTCAACATTCCTGTGTGTAAAAGACTTTCATCAGTAACTTGCCTACATATAGTAGTCGTACTTATAGTGGTTTGATTGTGGGGCCACAGGAATGGGTGGAAAAAGATGTAGATGTCTCTATTGGGTAATCACAATATTACAACATTCTAAAAATCAGGTCAAACTGATCAATTTTCGCCCATCACTTTAAGCAGATCAAAAATCACCTGTAATGCAAAACCAATTTAGCCATATACCCGCCATTGGTCCTCTCCATGGGAAGAGTGGCCTGTCTTATGGCCTGCACAACTAACAGTGGCCCTGACCTATCTGCAGAAAATTGGATGGCTAGGATAAAGACCTGGACGATCGGCCTGCTTGTCCTCCACTAGAAACAGCGCTGTTGGTGCCCCCGGATACACATACAGCATGTACAAATGCACACAAGTGAAAACAGATGCAGATGGAACACAAAGGACAGAAAGATGGAGGAAGCAAGGGTGAACAGGAAAATGAGAGAAAGAAAGTCAAAAGCAAGAAAAAAGAGGGGAAAAAGCAGGAATGCAGAAAAAAGGCTAAAGTAAGGTGGAAAGAGGTAACATGGAAGATAAAAAAGGAGGTAATGTGGAAATTACAGAGAGAAGGAGGGAATGAAGGATGTAGAGTAGGTGAAAGGAAGGCAGGCAGGCTCAAGTAATTAGATTTGTTGAAAAGAAAAGTAGGACATTTTATGAGATTTTATGAGATATTTAAAATTCCCTAAAAGGGGGCTAAGGCAACGATCATATAGAATAGTCTGTACCACCTGCCACTTTTGTGGGGCTCTGCATCGGCATCCCTGGTCCCTCCCACCTGAGCAATGCAGATACTCACCAGCATGTCACTAGCATCCTCCTTTGATCATCCCGGCAGCCTCAAATTGTTACATGGCAGCCGGGGAAGTGAGACCTGCCATAACCCCCCCAAGGTCAGCCAATTACAACTATGGCAGCACCACAACTGCTGCTGTGTTTGGCTGATTCAGAGGTTAAAGCAGGTGCCGGCTCCTCTTCTGCCGGGCCAGCAATGGCGATCAGAGGACGTTCCCGGTAACAGTATTTTTTCTTCTTAACTATGTGAATCTGGCTGTATATAGGGGGGGAGATGAGGGACAGGCCCCTGCCAGAGAGACTGGAGGTCCTCTTTAATGAGCCTGTTATGGTTTGGATTCAACAGATAGATTAATTGATAGAGTAGGAAGAAAGGAGGAAAATAAAATAAAAAGACAGGTATAAAACGTAAACCTGTGATGCAGAAATGCGTCAATCAAATGTTCAGATTCGGGCAAAACTATTTACAAAGCTCTGTGAAAAATAAATTGAAAAAACAAATTATTTCTATAACCTGAATCCTTATTCTGCATTTAAAGCCATGCGGCAGGCCCTGGAATCTAGAAAATTCCTGGCCTGGCCGCTAGCCTACCCCTGGGGCATCCTACACCAGATACGCCGCTGTGACCCCCCCCCCCCCCGGGGCATTGGTGATCATACCTTATCCTGGCCTCTCCCCCGGCTTCTCTGTGGCTGTGTGAGATCCTGCGCCCAGACTTTCTGAATGGCTGGCCATAGGAGTGCGCGCGCGCCCGAACAGCGTGCCAAGGATGTGGCCAGCTGGCTGCACCTCGTCACAGTGGCACTTTTTGAAAGCTTTGGACCCAAAAATTGGTTTCCATCTGCTTTATTGCCTCAGTGCAGTTTCTTATGGGGGTCTCCAGTAGACTTTTTTGCCCATGGGCCTCCACCATACTTAATTAGGTATATCTTACAATACACACTTGTGGAAATTTGGCATAGAATGTCTATGGTAAGAGAACTCCTTGAGCTGGTTTGAAGAAGTCAAGCCAAGGAATCCCAGCAACCAGTCAGCCAAGCCTGGCAAATGTTTTTTTAAAGTGGATATAAATCCTCCCTGTCGGAGGTGGGGAGAGGCCTATGGGGGCAACAGAATTAACTTAAGCTAACACTTCATACCCACTATTATAGAGATACTCATCTTTTCCTAGCGAGGTCTATCCAAAAGGCACAGGAAACAGCTACACCCACATGTGGCAGCCATAGCTCCTCCAATAAGACGCATGCTTCAACTTTTATGCAGCTGTTTCCTGTTCCTGTGTCACACAGTGCTCCATGAAGAAATGGTGAGTACCTGCTGAATTTGAGGCTCACATGCAGCAGTTTGTTGGGTTGGGGGTCTTTGTGAATTAGCCTTGTGCTGATGAGTACCAAATGTCTGAAACACATGTCCACAAGTGGAGTTTATGTGTAAAATATAGCCATTGCAAAGCATTACATATCCTGGTGGCTTTTCAGGAGGTTTTGGGCTTAATCGAGAGGTGAAAATAGATTTACTTGTATGTCTCTGCCTAATGAAAAGGATCTTTGGAGAAATGTTATTATCTTTTGTGGTATTCACTATGTATCTTTAAATAAAGGGCTTTTTGGTCACTTTAAACTGGACCTTCACCCTGAATAAGAGTTTATCTTATATGTTTCCCACAACCTGTACATACAGATTGCTCACATTAAAAATCATCCTACCTGCATCTACTGCATTTTCTGAGCATTTAAACATCCTAGATGGCGGCCCATGGAGTCTCAGGCTACTTGCAAACAGGAAGTGTCTTCTGACTATGCCGCTGTGCATTCTGGGATTGCTGTCCTTTTTCTGACCCCAGCTCTGCTCTGTTTGAGCAAAGCACAGCTATAACCCCACCCCTTGCAGTTTTCCCCTCTCTACTCTCCTCAGTATGTGATGCTTCTGGGGCAAGATGGCGGCACCCGTATCCTAGAGTCCTGAACAGAATTGCAGCCCATAGGGGGAAAGAATAAGTGACTAAAATGTAAAATATAACAATTTTAGATGTTGGGGAATACATTTTTTAAGGGTTTGGGCTTTTCATTAAATTATGCTGAAGGTCTAACACAGGTCTCTTCCTAATCTGGTTTATGTCTGTGATACATTATCATAGCCACCCTTCTAACTGGTGCATTGCTACATGTGCAGTAAAATAGCAACTTATTATTGCAAAGCTTCAATTCAAGAGAAGCAACCTCGAGGGACTCTAGGGACAGTCGGTCTGTCCAGATTTGGGACGTCCCGCTGTGTGAAACCCCTGAAAATGCCCGGTATGCTCACCTCGCCGGTGATCCCATGGTGCATGTGCAGGCTGTGTCTGCATGCACGCTCATCTCTAGGGAGGAAAGAAACAAGAGGATAGTGAAAATAACCTGTCCAACGTTACTGTCTCCAGTATATATATATATATATATATATATATATATATATATATATATATATATATATAATCTGTGTGTTTAAATATTCTTCATCCCTTTAGTGGTTTGCAGTAGAAAGTAACTGTACTGTAAGTGTATTAACCTACTAGTTTAGCTTTGATGGTACATTTTTTCATTTACAATTTGCGGTTCACAATATTCCTGATTCAGCAGAATAATAGCTAACAGACACTTTATAATGAGCTGCACATCATGGAGCGATGCTGTTCTGATGAGTAAGCAGGGGCTCTATACAATACACAAAATGAACAGCCTATGCTGTTACAATAGAAATCTATTTAACACATTGAGATCCATTGCAGTATGTACTTCTTTTCTGTGGTGTGGGTGTCTATATGGGTGCTCCTTGCAATAAAGAGCTCTGGTGACCAGTGTTCTCTTTAAGATGCACGGCTGTGCACCTCGCCTCCCCCCCCCCCCCCCCCCGCTTTTTACATTGCCACCAGGATGGGCATCTCTAAAAAAAAGTTACTATGTGAGGATCAGGAAGTGGAGGAAGTGGAAGCAGCAGGCCAGCCAACGATGCTTAATCCTCTTACAGTGAGGTAAAGGAGGGGGGAAGCCCATCTCATCCCATCCTGGATATGGGCATGGTCATGACTTATGACATGCTGTTTTAAAGTGGAACAAAACCCAGGATTTTAACTATCCTGGGTTTTGTTTCTTGCCCCCCCCCCTTGGGCATCCCAATTCAGGATGCCCCACTTTGTGCAAACCCTCCAGATCGCCCTGTAAAACTCACCTCTTCCTGGTCCTATGGCACATGTGCAGGCTCTTTTCCAATCAGAGCAGTTTGCCATTCGGCTAATGACTCTGCCCTCCTGCGTTTGGGAGTGCAAGTGGATGCTTCCACAGCAGATTGCACGCTCCTATACAGCCCAAAGATGCTTGGCAATTTTATTCAGAAATGCTGGGCATAAATATGTACAGCGATGTATTCTGATAGTCAGCGAGTCCACACATTGTTGTTGGGACTTGGATTAAGATGAGTAAACAGTTGCTCATTGTGGTTTTACATGCAAGGGCATACCGATTTGGAATCAGTAATATGGACCAAAAGCCTAGCAAATAAATAATCTGGGTTTTAAATATTAGTAAGGTAAGGTTAGTGGGCCAAAACCCAGGATTTTCAATATCCTAGGGTTTTGGTCCTTCTCCTCTATACCCTCTTGCCTCTTTCTCATTTAGAAAACTTCAGAGGCATGCTTCTCATGAGGTGCCATGCCTCTTCCAGACCACACCCCCCTGCCCATACCAAACCCCCAGGGCAAAACCCTTGGTCCACCACTGGTTCTTTTGGTGTTGCCTTTCATGATTTGTTTGCTATTAGGAAAAAGAAAATGCTTGACCTCTAATGTAAGGGATAATACCAAACCGTGTAAAGTACAATGCTTGTAAGAAAACTATTCTATCATTTCTTTTTTTTTATTATTTTGTGTTTTTATCTTAGGTTTTCCAATTGCCCAGCTTTCATGGGGCATTGGCCAGTTCCCCTACTACTCTGAGCAGAAGCTGCTCCGGCTTGGAGGGAACTTTGCTGCTGACCAACAAAGTCATCATTTTGTTTGTCCCTAAATAAAATGAGTGCAAAAGGGCACATCTAAAGGTAAGTATGGCAATGGGTCCGGATGGAATTGACCCCAGAGTTCTAAGGGAACTTAGATTTGTGATTGCAGCCCCTCTGACTGATTTACTAAACTATTCCCATTCAACTGTTGATGTTCCAGATGATTGTAGAATGGCAAATGACGTACCAATCTATAAGAAGGGAAGTAGAGAAGAAGCCAGTAATTGCAGGCCAGTTAGTTTAACATCTATAGTGGTAAAACTAATGGAAACTCTCTTGAAAAAACAGATCATTTCCATCCAAAAAATAACAACCTGTTGGACCCAAAACAGGAATATTTGATCCATAGATGTTGGTGATTGAGCCAATGCTCAGACGTCCATGCATTCCACTACCACAGTTCAACTAAAGAGTTGGAGCAGTTGTAAACCAACCAGACCTCCAGAATTCTGCATTTGGTGGAGCTGTCTTTGGTGGAGTAAAGTGGGACATTTAGGTGTTTTCAGAGTTTTGGGAGGGACAATGGGCCTCAAAGTGCGACTGTCCCACCGAAAGTGGGACATGTGATTAGTTTAGCTCTGACCCAAAAGAGGACATTGACCTAGACAGCTCTGGCCTAGAGAGCCATGGTGCTCTGACCCAAAGAGATGGAGGGCTCTGACCCAAAGAGATGGAGGGCTCTGACCCAAAGAGAGGGAGGGCTCTGACCCAAAGAGATGGAGGGCTCTGACCCAAAGAGAGGGAGGGCTCTGACCCAAAGAGAGGGAGGGCTCTGACCCAAAGAGATGGAGGGCTCTGACCCAAAGAGAGGGAGGGCTCTGACCCAAAGAGATGGAGGGCTCTGACCCAAAGAGATGGAGGGCTCTGACCCAAAGAGATGGAGGGCTCTGACCCAAAGAGATGGAGGGCTCTGACCCAAAGAGATGGAGGGCTCTGACCCAAAGAGATGGAGGGCTCTGACCCAAAGAGATGGAGGGCTCTGACCCAAAGAGATGGAGGGCTCTGACCCAAAGAGATGGAGGGCTCTGACCCAAAGAGATGGAGGGCTCTGACCCAAAGAGATGGAGGGCTCTGACCTAAAGAGATGGAGGGCTCTGACCCAAAGAGATGGAGGGCTCTGACCCAAAGAGATGGAGGGCTCTGACCCAAAGAGATGGAGGGCTCTGACCCAAAGAGATGGAGGGCTCTGACCCAAAGAGATGGAGGGCTCTGACCCAAAGAGATGGAGGGCTCTGACCCAAAGAGATGGAGGGCTCTGACCCAAAGAGATGGGGGGCTCTGACCCAAAGAGATGGGGGGGCTCTGACCCAAAGAGATGGGGGGGCTCTGACCCAAAGAGATGGGGGGGCTCTGACCCAAAGAGATGGGGGGGCTCTGACCCAAAGAGATGGGGGGCTCTGACCCAAAGAGATGGGGGGCTCTGACCCAAAGAGATGGGGGGCTCTGACCCAAAGAGATGGGGGGCTCTGACCCAAAGAGATGGGGGGCTCTGACCCAAAGAGATGGGGGGCTCTGACCCAAAGAGATGGGGGGCTCTGACCCAAAGAGATGGGGGGCTCTGACCCAAAGAGATGGGGGGCTCTGACCCAAAGAGATGGGGGGCTCTGACCCAAAGAGATGGGGGGCTCTGACCCAAAGAGATGGGGGGCTCTGACCCAAAGAGATGGAGGGCTCTGACCCAAAGAGATGGAGGGCTCTGACCCAAAGAGATGGAGGGCTCTGACCCAAAGAGATGGAGGGCTCTGACCCAAAGAGATGGAGGGCTCTGACCCAAAGAGATGGAGGGCTCTGACCCAAAGAGATGGAGGGCTCTGACCCAAAGAGATGGGGGGGCTCTGACCCAAAGAGATGGGGGGGCTCTGACCCAAAGAGATGGGGGGGCTCTGACCCAAAGAGATGGGGGGGCTCTGACCCAAAGAGATGGGGGGCTCTGACCCAAAGAGATGGGGGGCTCTGACCCAAAGAGATGGGGGGCTCTGACCCAAAGAGATGGGGGGCTCTGACCCAAAGAGATGGGGGGCTCTGACCCAAAGAGATGGGGGGCTCTGACCCAAAGAGATGGGGGGCTCTGACCCAAAGAGATGGGGGGCTCTGACCCAAAGAGATGGGGGGCTCTGACCCAAAGAGATGGGGGGCTCTGACCCAAAGAGATGGGGGGCTCTGACCCAAAGAGATGGGGGGCTCTGACCCAAAGAGATGGGGGGCTCTGACCCAAAGAGATGGGGGGCTCTGACCCAAAGAGATGGGGGGCTCTGACCCAAAGAGATGGGGGGCTGTGACCCAAAGAGATGGGGGGCTGTGACCCAAAGAGATGGGGGGCTGTGACCCAAAGAGATGGAGGGCTGTGACCCAAAGAGATGGAGGGCTGTGACCCAAAGAGATGGAGGGCTGTGACCCAAAGAGATGGAGGGCTGTGACCCAAAGAGATGGAGGGCTGTGACCCAAAGAGATGGAGGGCTGTGACCCAAAGAGATGGAGGGCTGTGACCCAAAGAGATGGAGGGCTGTGACCCAAAGAGATGGAGGGCTGTGACCCAAAGAGTTATAGGACCCTGGCAGCTCTAACCTAGAGAGACATAGGGCTCTGACCAGAGGGACAAGGGAAGTTGACCAGAGAGCCAGAGGGCGTTGTGCCAGAGAGACCGACTGGGAAGAACAGAGACTGATACAGTGGATTGGAATCCAAAGGGGGTAATGGGCATATCTAACTGGAATGCTTAGGGATAATTTAACTAAGTGCAAATTCACAATCTAGTGGTTGATATTCCGACAATAGAGGGTGCTCTTGTAGATGAAGCTGCCAGAGATCATTTACAGTTTTCCAGTGTGTGTCTGTGTTCTCTTAAGAAGCATCAGCTGCTAATCCAGAACAGATGTGGCACTGTCAGCAGATTTTGCAGCATCTAACATCTGCTTATATTTTCATATAGTTATGTATAACCCTAGACCACACGTGTCAAGGCCCTCCAAGCCTTTTTATGTGGCCCTCTGACAGCTGCCAGAGGACGGCAGCTTGGCAGCTCCCCTTCTGGCCAGTCACTCCAAGACTGCTGACACCTGCAGCAAGTATTTGCACCAGTGTGTGGCACTGACAAGTGATGCCCCATATTGCCTCTAATCCTGCCCCTAGACCTTGGTGCCTTTTGGATGTTCTGGTGGAGAAGAGAGTAGTATCTGCAACTGTTCTGTTTTTCTGTGCAAACTGCTCCAACCACACAAGGTGGGATCCCATCCTAATTTACCCATCTTACTGCCACAGCAGAGGGAACTACAAAGGTGGGGTGGAAAAATGCAGTGGCTGTTCTGGGCAAAATAATTCAGCATCTGCTCTTTGAAAACAAATTCTACATCAGCATCTGTCCTGGTAAAAATAATTTTGCATCTGCTCTGGGCAAAATAATTCAGTGCCTGCCTCTGTCCTGGGCAAAAAAAATTAGCTTCTCAATCTGTCATGAACAATTCTGTGTCTATTCTGGACAAAATAATTCAGCCTTTGCATCTGTCTTGGGCAAAATAATTTAGCATCTTCATCTGTCCTGGACAAAATAATTCTGTGGATGTTCTGGGCAAAATACTTCAGTCCCTGTCTGCATCTATCCTGGGCAAAATTATTCGGTGTCTATAACCATACATTTGAATGGCTGTCTTTGCATTTTGTTTCAAGTTTATTATTAACCAGCCATTTTAAGGCATCCAGAATGCTTATGCGGCCCTCAGTGAAAATGAGTTTGACACCCCTGCCCTAGACCATATTCACATCCGTCATCAGTGACTGAAATGTAGAGATGCAGAGTTGGTTCCTAAAAAAGCAGGCTGCTTGCCTTGTAGCAATAATGTTCCTTCATGAACTCTACATTTGCTGGCCTGATGCTTTGTGAATATTACCTGCTAGGATCTAAAGATGCCCTCTGGGGTTGTATGAAAATGGTTGCTGGCACTACAGACCTACTGATAGCTTTGGACATTAAAGTCATTGTTCAGGCGTAGTTGAAAGTTAGCCTTTTAGCCCATTGTGTAGGGCAACACATGGCAAGGTTCTAAACTTTTGTCTGTTTTAAAACCAAAGCCAAACTATCATCAAATAAAGATTTACCTGCTTTTTCTCTGTCTGTTCTGATGGGAGTGGCTAGGATCAGTGATGCAAGCTCATCAGTTACTAGGAGCAGGGACAAAAGAAGGGGAGGGGTAAATAGGGGCTTGATTGGCATTTAAGCCCACCATTGATTGAAAGATGTGTCAACCTGACACAAGCCTCTGGTTTCAATTGGTGGTTGGAATTGGGGGTTTCGAGGAAGCAAACTGGAATAGGCATTTCCTCTTCCTATCAGTGACTCGAGAGCACATAGACAGCATGGGACAGACACACGTAGGCAGGTCTGAAAGTATCAACAGTTTTTAAAGCTGTTGGCCTAGAGTGCGATGGGCAAAATTTGGACACACTCGCTAGGACCCAGGTCAATAAGCAGGAGACTGGTGCCACAAATCTCAGGTGTCTAGGGATAACATCATCCCGTCTTTCTCCTGAAAGCCAAGCTTTAGTCCAGCTGGAAGCATTGACTGGACCACAATAGACTGGCCAGTCCTCATGAAATTAGTTTGTCATTACCATTGAACAAATACCCATTACCCAATACCCTACTGAATTATGGAACAACATGTGGTACTAAAGAAGGCATCCAAACAATGGTATATATTGCAGAAAAAGCTTATTAGCCACTTGGTATTCTGAGATGGTTGTCTTTCCTGACTTGGGAATCATTCCTTAAAGCCCAATTCCAGTGAGAACTGGTATCTTTCATTTTATTTCTGTAAACTCATTGTGATGATTTAGCCAAGCTTTACCAAACATAGACCACTGGGGTATCAGTAACAACAGATTTGCATATTTTGTTTTATTCGCCACCTTTGTTGCAGATGGCAGCCATGTTAATTGGACAGTATTTCTAAAACCATGAAGAAAATATTACCTGGAGTTGTCATGCTGCTGATTTACTTTACTCACTAACACATTTTCAGTTTCAACATGTGACACCAGTTCTTGGAATACTTGTCTTTACCATATCCGCTTGTTTCCTGTCATTGGATAACCACAGCCCTGACCCTGTCTGTTTCGTGCATGCAGCACATTCCCTCTAAATATCACACCTGGCTGTATTCCTCCTTTCTGGTCTTCCCTGAGCTGCTTTATGCAATGATCAGTGTACATTTTTTTTTTTCTTTTCCACTTTTACATTTATATTTATATATCTATAAGATTCCTGGTCCAATCGATTCCCCCCCAGGAATCGAAATTTGGGATGCCCCACTGTGTGAAACCCCCCAGTTTGCCCATAAAACTCACCTTTTATTTCTGGCCCAATGGCGTATGCGTGAGCCACGGCCGCATCCCCTCTATCCCTCCTAGCAAGGCGCGTGCCAGCACCAGGCATTTGTGAATGGCCAGTGCAGACGCACTCCCTGCCGCCAGTGCGCTCTGATCTGCTCGAGCCCCTGCGTCCAGGAGCTCCTCTAACGCGCGCTGACTGGATGAGCGGCTGCGCATGTGTCGTTGTACCGGGAAGAGGTGAGTTTGCTCGGGCAGTCTGGGGGTTTCACACAGCGGGGCAAAGACCAAAACCCAGGATCAAGTCAAATTCCAGGGTTTTGGTCCACTTTAAGGTTAATTGTGATCCCTGAATCCTGCAAGAGCGACTACATTTGTGAGGATTTTCGCGCAGGTACTCAAGTATACCTGTGTTCTGTCTTGTAGCTTCAGCTTTTCCATTTGCCTGACCTGTTCTACCACTTTAAAGTGGACCAAAACCAGTCCTGGAGTCTCAGACAGGGCTGGCTTATTCCCTCTCTCTGGGGCATCCCAAACTGCGATGCCCCCTTGTGTGAAACCCCCCAGAACGCCCTCAATCCTTTCCGTTGAGCCAGAATAACTCGCATCCCTTCATGGCTGTGTGTGATCGCGCACAACCGAAGGAGGCAAATTATGCCGCATGCTGGAGATTCCATTCAGCTTATCCAGCCGCACAGTAATAGTCACATCCCGGAGAAGCTGATTGGATGAGCAGCCACACCTGCCATGAGCTTAAACCGAATCAACAGCCTGGCACGGTTGGAAAGGAAAGGTAGTGGCCATTTTGGAGTTTCCTCTCCCAGCATCTCAGCCATGCTGCTGCCTGGACTCAACTGACACAACTGACAATGCACAGTAACAGCACTTCCTGTTTGCAGGTGGCCTGCAAATGCACGAGCTGTCATTTTGTTTCTAAAATTTGCTACAGCAGGAGTTAGAAAAAGGTTATTTTTTATGTGCAGCAATCTAAATTGCCCTGGGGAGGGGATATATGAGCGCTGTTTGTTGTGTTGGTCTTTTTTGGTGACTGTTGGTGAATAGATCTGGGGGTTTGACAGAGCTGGGCACCACCAACCAGGGTGCCCCAGGGGGCAGACCAAAACATGGGATAGTGAAAATCCCAGGTTTTGGTCCACTTTAATGCAGTCTAGTGTTGTTGGGGCGCTAGTCTGTCTCCAGAGCTTGGGGATTACTGATCGCGCTCCATTAATCAGATCAATAGAGACTTTCTGTATCTGTCAATGCTACAGCAAATCACAAAACTCAATTGTTTACTGTACCTCCACGGTTGAATATAATATATATTTTTTACATATGACTTATTATACATGACTTGGATGGGGGTAAAAATTCAGACACATTTTTTTTTTTTCTTAGGAATTTAAAAGACAAATATACGAGTATTCCTAGATATGCCCTACCCACATTTCCTTGAAATCCCACTTCTCACACAAATAAAGGGCTGGTAATTGCACAAAGCCAAGACAAGTGCATAAAGCAACATGTCTTAAGTAAACCCTGGCTATTAAATACAAATTGCTGGGAGACATGCAAGTGGCATTTGCTTACTGAATTAGAAGGTGGTGAGAGTCTGGGCCCAGAGCCAGCAGGATTTCTGGGAAACGGGTCTGGTCACAACATGTCATATACTGTGCTCCTATGTTGGGTGTGTTCACACAGCTCAGCTAATGGAGTCTCTGAGTTCAAAGATTATCCAGATTATTAATAACAGAATGAGGGACCAGTATGGCCCATACAAGGCTGAAGTCACCAAGATTATGATACAAAATTCTAGAAGCTGCCTAGAAGCCTTTACTGTCTGGTTACATTACTACAAAAATCCCAAGGCTTTTATTAAATAAAAAAGGAGGCCCTTAGGAACAGGAGAACATACCACCTAACTCAGGGGTCCCCAACCCTTTGTCATCAATGACCAAATACCATTTTCTAATTATCTGAAGTACCTTGGGTGGTAGGTGTGAGTTGGTAGTCATCTAAAATGTGTTAAAATTTTACAAAACAACTATTTAAAGTGCATAAAACATACAAACATGCACATAAAATGCTGCCATCAGCTTTTAGCACAGTGCTTATGGTGCAGGTTTGGGGAAGAAATAAATGGCAGCAGATCAGTTTGGGGTACAGATCTGTCCCCAGCCTCACCACATAGCACCTTCATAGGACCTTGCATACCATCAGCGGAACATGGATCACTGGCTTGAAGCCTCTGCTCTACCAAACTAAAGAAGGCGCTGGCATCCGTAATCCTGGGGATGCTCAGGAAAAGGAGAGGAAATGAAGCTGGTAGGGGGGAGGATGTTTAATGATGCTGGTGGGAAGCTGGGACTTAATCCCTCTTTGTCTCTCTTAGTAATATGTTCTTAGAAACATTGTAACATTTTTCTACTAACAATCTGGCATATGAGCTGAGGTGGCTTCATGCTGATGTCATTAAGTTCCCTAAAGAGGAGTCCTGAAAGCCTGAAATGCGCATATGCATGTACTACCTGTTTGTGATTGGAATGGCATGGATATCACATTAAAGGAACACTATCGCGAAAAAATGGGCCAATGATAAAATCCATATAAATATGCTGGATGGTGGGAGGAGGGGTCACTTATACCCCCGGCATCAAGAAATATCCAGCCAGGCTTGTTTTTCTTATTTTAATGGAAGAGAAATTCGGGGGTGACATGTTCTGTCACCTCTCATAGACTAAGCCGGCCCCCCCTGGATTTTATTCCTACCATGAGAGAATAAACCACAAGCTTGGTGGGAGTTTAATTCAGTTTGGGTCTATAAGTGACTCCTCCTCTTATTAGTTGATGGGCTTATATGGATTTTTGTGTGACTCTGCAGGAGCCTACCACCGTGGCTGCCGTCCCAGACACCATCTTGGATTAATCTTCTTTTTTTTTTTTTTTTTTAATTTTTAATATTACACAATTTCAAGATAGTGCTCCTTTAAGTTCAAAGCATTTCTGCTCTGACCCTGGCAGTTTGGCTTGGACCTTGCTTCTGTAGCTATTTTTTCTCTCACCTTGTAGGTTAATGCCTCTTGTGCATGCTTTTTTCTTGAGATGATGGAGGCCATATTGGGCCATATGGCTGCATCCTAGTCCTAGGGAAGCATGTGTAGCAAAAATGTTTTTTCCTCTTTTCCTGCCTTATTTACCCATTGGTTGATCTAGCCCCTTGGACACACATGGTGCAGTATCCCTGCACAACACAGCCTCTCCCTGCTTTAATGGTATAGAGAGTTAAGTAACCCAGCCCCTGTCATGAACCTTGCACACGTGAAGGACCTACAGACAATGTTTTTTGCACTTTTTTTGGTGGTGTTGCATATTGGTAAATGTCATACTGTTATAACTACTTCATTATTTGTGGATCCATACCTACCAATTTACAGGCTAGTTTATGTAAGGAATTCTTTACTGCAATCTCTGACTTTATGGACCCAGGGCCTAGAGGACTGCTGGATCCAGACCTGCTGTATTGGGATTGTCAGGACTGTACCAAACACCCGTCTGTCTTAAACTGGTATCCCCCAATCTCCGCCGCCACTTCTGCCTATAGACAAGCCCCCGCTTGTAGGAGACGCGGGTTATGCCTCTCCCAGTCGGTTGCCCCCAGGACTTATAAGGCGCAAAGGATACCAGCTTAAGGTGCAGCAAGATGTTAGGCAGGGAATCCCGAATGAGGATGCCGGAAGGCAGAGTCCGAATTACAGGCCGAGGTCAAACCAGGAGGTCACGGGCGTGGTATCCAAGGAGGTAACGAAGGGATGGTCGAGGCTAGCCGAGGTCAAATCCAGGAGGTCACGGAGCGAGGTACAGAAGGGTCAGGCAAAGGCGTGGTCGGGCAAAGCAGGAGGTCAGGGCAGGCAGCAAGCAAGAGTAGTCAAAGTCCAAAATCCTAAAGTTCACAAAGACACAGCAACGCACATCCAGAACCCAGAAGCTATAACGGGCACTGGGATACTGGAGCAGTGCAGCTTTATAGGGAGTACTGGCCAGTGGGGAAAAGGGGCAATGGAGGGAACAAAAGTGATTGGTGCGTACAATTAAACAGGAGTGGTCCCAGGAGCTGGACGGCCCAGGCCAGACAGGCCGACCAGTCCCTGGGTCCACTCTTCTGGATCAGGTCACGGATAGGGTGTTTCTAAACTTGCCCCCGGCGGGCGCGCTGGGGAAAGCGCCGCCGGGAGGCATAAAGAAGACGTGCTCGCGCGCGCGCACGTTGTGGATCGGGCGCGCCCCCGCCGGGAGGGGGAAGCGCCGCATCGAGAGGGAGCTCGGCGGGACCGCGCAGCCGCGCAGAGCGGGCTGCGGCGCGGCCGCCGACACCGTCCCGCGCCGCCGACCCCCGACCCCCACGACAGCGCTGAGGAGCCGGCACACCCGGGGACCGTCGGGCAGCAGCCAACCGGGGGCCACCCGACAGCGCGTCGCGGGACCAGGGACGGCGACGAGGTAAGTGCCTAACATTACCCCCCCCCCTGAGGAGGGGCCACTGGACCCTCCAAGCTGGGTTTCAAAGGATTCTCTCTGTGAAACCTCTTTACCAAATTCTGCGCATGAACCTCTCTGGCCGGAACCCAAGATCTTTCTTCCGGGCCGTATCCCTTCCAGTCAATTAAATATTGAAGAGAGTTTCGAAAAAAGCGGGAATCAAGAACCCGGGCAACCTCAAACTCCTGATGCCCATCAACTAACACAGGACTAGGAGGACTATTAGACTCATGGTTTCTTGCAGGCTTAAGAAGTGAAACATGAAAGGATTTACAGATTTTCATGGAGGAAGGGAGGGCCAGCCGATACGTAACCTGATTAATTTTTCGTATTATGGGGAAGGGGCCGATAAATTTAGGGCCTAACTTAGCGGAGGGCTGGCGTAAGGCCAAATTCTTGGTTGAAAGCCAAACCCAGTCCCCCACCTCATAACCAGAATTGGAAGAACGTTTACGATCTGAAAATTTTTTTTGTTGAAAAACAGCCTTAGTCAGATGTTGCTGGATTTTATTCCACAACCCCGGCCATTTGGAAACCCAGTCATCCAAGGAGGGAACACTAGAGGGTTGGTCCGAAAGGGCTGAGAATTTCAGATCTTTGCCATAAACACAATGGAAGGGAGAAACCCCCGTGGAAGAATGTGAAGCGTTGTTTAATGCAAATTCAGCAAACGGCAGGAAGAAAGCCCAATCCGTCTGAGTATCAGCCGTGAAACAACGCAAATACTGTTCTAAAGATTGGTTTGTTCTTTCGGTTTGCCCATTCGACTGAGGGTGGAATGCCGAAGAAAGAGAGACGGTGAAGCCCAGCTTAGCACAGAAAGCCCTCCAAAACCGGGAGACAAATTGGACCCCCCTATCCGAAACAATGTCTACCGGGATACCGTGGATTCTAAAAATGTGCGTGATAAAGAGTTGTGCTAAGATTTGAGCTGTGGGAAGCTTTTTTAAAGGGATGAAGTGGGCCATTTTGCTAAAGCGGTCCACTACCACCCAAATAACGGTATATCCCTGGGAAGGGGGAAGATCCGTAACGAAATCCATGGCCAAATGGGTCCACGGAGAGGCAGGAATGGGCAATGGTAGTAGAGGGCCTTCAGGGGAGTGTCTTAAAGCCTTACTCCGAGCACAGACCTTACGGCTAGGACAAATTTCTGTGTATCGCTCCTAATGGATGGCCACCAGACTTGGCGGGACAATAAAGCAATAGTTTTCTTTACCCCCGGATGACCCGCTGTTTTAGTTTCGTGAAAATGAGACAAAAAGGCAGTGCGGTAAAGAGAGGGCACAAACTGGACCGAGTCAGGTTTTTCGGGTGGAGCTTCGGCCTGAAATCGAGCTAGATCAGGAAGTTGAGGTTGGATGGCGGCTACCACCAGGGAGTGAGGCAATATGGGAACATCCATCCTTTCGGGAAAGTCAGAGAAAGAAAAACTCCGAGACAGGGCATCTGCTTTAACGTTTTTGGACCCAGGTTTATAGGTTATAGAGAAGTTAAACCGGGAAAAGAATAAGGACCAGCGAGCCTGTCTTGGAGTTAGTCTTTTTGCGGATTGGATGTACTCTAGATTTTTATGGTCCGTAAAGACTGTAACTGGGTACTGAGCCCCCTGTAGCTAGTGTCTCCACTCCTGAAAGGCCAACTTGATAGCCAACAATTCTCGGTTACCGATATCATAATTCCTTTCGGCCGCCGAGAATTTCTTAGAAAAAAAAGCACAAGGGTGAAGGCGCTCAGGTGACCCGCGATATTGAGATAGAACCGCCCCCACAGCAATCTCGGAGGCGTCCACTTCCACAAAAAAGGGCAATTGGCCGTCCGGATGAACTAACACTGGAGCGGAACTAAAGACCCCTTTCAATTTCTCAAAAGCCTGAACAGCTTGAACCGGCCAAACTGACGGGTACCCCCCTTTCTTGGTAAGATTTGTCAACGGGGTTACTAGGGAAGAAAAGTTTTTAATGAACCTCCTGTAAAAATTTGCGAAGCCCAAAAACCTCTGCAGGCCTTTCAGATCCCTGGGTTGCTCCCAATCTAATACTGCCTTCACTTTAGATTGATCCATGGAAAGACCAGAATTAGAAATAATGTAGCCGAGAAAAGGAACCTCTGAGACTTCAAACTGGCACTTCTTTAACTTAGCATATAAACAGTTTTCTCTAAGTTTTTGCAAGACCATGCGTACATGTTGGCGATGTTCGACAAGAGACGAGGAGAAAATCAAAATGTCGTCTAAATAGACAACTACAAATCGGCCAAGGTAGTCTCTAAAAATCTCATTTACAAAACTTTGAAAGACCGTGGGGGCATTGCATAAACCAAATGGCATAACTAAATACTCATAATGCCCCTCGAGGGTATTGAAGGCCGTTTTCCACTCATCTCCCTGCCTTATCCTGATAAGCTGAAGGCCCAGGATTGTGGATCCCCTTGAAGAAGAGAGATGATCAGCCCAACCCGCTGCTCTTGAGACCCCGCAGAGACAGGCCGAAGCTGGAAATATAATTTGCAAGAGTCCCGGAAGTTGGCAAACCTTGCTCTGTCGCCATGAAATTTTTCCGGAAGTGGAATTTTGGGTTCCACAGCGGCTGCGGCCGGAGTCCCCTGAGGACTGGGGACCATAGGAGCAGGACGGTTCTCCTGGGCCGCAACCCGGTGAGCCAGGTGCTCTACAGCCGCAGTTAAGGCTTGTACCTGTTCCAGGATTTGGTCCATTCTTTCTGGCCCGTTATAATGTCAGGACTGTACCAAACACCCGTCTGTCTTAAACTGGTATCCCCCAATCTCCGCCGCCACTTCTGCCTATAGACAAGCCCCCGCTTGTAGGAGACGCGGGTTATGCCTCTCCCAGTCGGTTGCCCCCAGGACTTATAAGGCGCAAAGGATACCAGCTTAAGGTGCAGCAAGATGTTGGGCAGGGAATCCCGAATGAGGATGCCGGAAGGCAGAGTCCGAATTACAGGCCGAGGTCAAACCAGGAGGTCACGGGCGTGGTATCCAAGGAGGTAACGAAGGGATGGTCGAGGCTAGCCGAGGTCAAATCCAGGAGGTCACGGAGCGAGGTACAGAAGGGTCAGGCAAAGGCGTGGTCGGGCAAAGCAGGAGGTCAGGGCAGGCAGCAAGCAAGAGTAGTCAAAGTCCAAAATCCTAAAGTTCACAAAGACACAGCAACGCACATCCAGAACCCAGAAGCTATAACGGGCACTGGGATACTGGAGCAGTGCAGCTTTATAGGGAGTACTGGCCAGTGGGGAAAAGGGGCAATGGAGGGAACAAAAGTGATTGGTGCGTACAATTAAACAGGAGTGGTCCCAGGAGCTGGACGGCCCAGGCCAGACAGGCCGACCAGTCCCTGGGTCCACTCTTCTGGATCAGGTCACGGATAGGGTGTTTCTAAACTTGCCCCCGGCGGGCGCGCTGGGGAAAGCGCCGCCGGGAGGCATAAAGAAGACGTGCTCGCGCGCGTGCATCAAGAGGGAGCTCGGCGGGACCGCGCAGCCGCGCAGAGCGGGCTGCGGCGCGGCCGCCGACACCGTCCCGCGCCGCCGACCCCCGACCCCCACGACAGCGCTGAGGAGCCGGCACACCCGGGGACCGTCGGGCAGCAGCCAACCGGGGGCCACCCGACAGCGCGTCGCGGGACCAGGGACGGCGACGAGGTAAGTGCCTAACAGGGATCGAAGGAATGGATCACTACTAGATTAGGACCAAGGTAAGTAAAAATTGTTCAAACTGAAGTTTGGGTTAGGAAAGATGTTAAACCATCTTTGCAGATTACCTAGCTGCCTCACCTAGCTCCAGATTAGCAGGATTAGAAACAAGATTCCCAATCCTAACACACAATAATTATTTCAAGAGAGTTCTCTGGTTAGATGTAGACAGCTTTTACTAGGTTTCCTTCTCATTGGACGACATCACTCAAAGAATGCCTCTATATCAAAACCCGATCAGGTGCAGAAGAAGTAATCGCCGCCCATGTGAGGTCCCCTGTTCTTTTCTCTGGCTGTTACCCTGTTCTTCCCTGCTCTATACTGCGCCCTATAGCAGTCGGATTACCAAAAATAGTTTTCTGTAGGTATGTACCGGTAATTCATTTTGCGGCAGTAGAAATTCTATGGATAGATTACAGCAGTTGCCTGAGGTTGCTTTAGCGTCAAGCTCACTTTGGGGTTCTCACTCCTTTTTTTGGAGATAAAACTGCCATTCTCTTTCATTGTCTACCTTGGGGCTGATTCAGAGGCAGGTGAAAATTTACACCCAGTAGACAATGAAAGTGAATGGCAGTTTTCTTTCCTAAACAAGAAGTGGGTTTTCTCACCAGGCTCTGAACTGACACCATTGCTCCATCTTTTCCTGCTTCCATTGCGGCGTGTTCCTAATAAGATCGTAGGCTAGTTTTCACATACATTTTATGATGAGGTACATACATGTTACTGCTTACCGTCAGTTGCGTGGTGTGTGATGCCTGTGGCAGTCCAGCAGATGGTGAGTTATGATGGAGGTAAAAAATGTCAGCAAATATTTGTCTGGGAATGTGACATTTTACTCTCAAACATTAAACACAACAATGACAGGACCTGCCCTACTGACTGTCATTCAGAGGAGAGTAAGAAATTCTACACTGTCTGTCTGTCTATCTATCTACCGTATATATTTGTTATCTATGTATTCTCTATCGATGCCATATTCTTTAACACGCCCACGCTGGAGCACCGGGATAATTGGGGTGTGCATAGTAGTAGTATAAGCACAATACATACAATGTGCACTGATCCAATTGCCAGCCTGTGGTAAATGTAGTTTAAATGATTATCTATCTATCTATCTATCTATCTAGGGGCATACCTACAGGGGGGTGTAGGGCTACACCACAGAGGGGCCCATAAGCTCAGGGGGCCTCCTTAGGTTTGACCTCTAGCCAGTGTTTTCTTTTTTTATTTACTGGCCACTGGCCTGGCGGTGCCTGTATTTGTTTTTTTACTACTAACTGAAGATGGAAAAAGTAAAAGAAAATTACATTTACCAGTAAAAATACAACCACTGACACCGCCAGGCCATTGGCCAGTAAAGTAAAAAAAAACACTGGCCAGGTGGCAACCCTGGGCCCTATCAATGTGGCTCGAGATTATTTAGCAGATTTTGCTCAAATGGCATCATTTACAGGAAAAAGGAGCCAATTGTCTGAGCAGTTTCAGTCTTTATGTGCCTGGTTGTATCCAACTGAGTTAAAATTACAGGAAATAACTTAGTGTATGAGCCATGAATAGGCCCCATTTAATGTTTGCACAAGGGCCTGGTCGCAAGTGGACCAAAATCCAGAATTTTGACTATCCTGGGTTTTGATCCTTTGCCCGGGGAGGCGCCGCTGTGTGAAACCCCCCAGATCGCTGAGCGCAACTCACCTCTTCCCAGTCCTACAGCGCATGCACGGGCGCTTGTCCAATCGGCACACTCAGAGCCGCTGATGTCACGTCGCCTAAGCCTTTGTCTAAGGCCAGCGTCTCCAAGCAAGCTGGCGGGCTAACAGGGAGCATGCCCACACCGGCCACTCACAAATGCCTGGCCTGCTAGAGGGATAGCGGGGATGCGGCTCGCTCAGGTGCCATTGGTCTGGGAAGCAAGGTAAGTGAATGGGGAAACCTGAGGGGGGAATTCACACAGCGGGGCATCCAAAATCAGGGGGAGGGAATTGATCAGCCCGGGAATCTGGGTTTTGGTCAACTTAAATTATGCCACTTTGTTGTATCTATCTATTTATCATCTATCTATCCAATTATCTAAATATTATCTATATATTTTTATCTATTAACTAGCTTCTTATTTTCAGTAAAATAGCAACAAAATGTGATAGCCTATTTCATCATTCTTTATTTCTAAATAATGGAAATCTTTGGGCTGATTCAGCCTGATTCTTTGAGAAATGTTCTCTTGTTTTTTGTGAGAACATTTTTTCTCATTATTTTTTTACTCGGTGCAAACAGCTAAATTGCACTGAGGAATAAATCATGACAAAAAATGTTTTCTCACAAAAAAATGAGAAAAAAAAATCTTGTGGTCCTGAATTAGCCCTTTTGGGCTTTTGATTTGACCAGATTTTTGTATATTAAAAATGCGCTCTACAATTAACAGATGGTATGATTGACCACAGGCAATGAAGTAAAATATGATGCCAGGAGGAGTCTGTTTCAGGAAGGTTCAGGATTACAGGTGTAGGCTTCAGTTTACATGTAAACAACTAGGCCCCTATTAGAATTAGTGAGCTGCTCTGACTTGATTTCTGTCATTTAAAATATATATGAATGTTTTTCTCCTTGTAATTGATTTATATCATACTACACAACCGTACATAAGGTGAGGAAGCAGAACATGTGCAGCACTGAAGTATACAATCATATACATATAATAGTGCATATTTATTTCTATAAGTCAATAGTAAAGTATGTTAGGTAGCTTATTAAAGAGACCTTTTGTGTTTGGTTGTATCCACCACTCCAAAGTTACCCTTTTTAACTAGGAGACAAACACAGGTTGGGGGCTTTGCGACATTAGAAAGGAAAAACACTGTCGACCAGCCTTTTTTTTTGTTCTAAGCAAACAATAGTCACCCATTAAGCATGGGGAGGCCAATTTATCAAGTGTCAGTGCCTATTAAAGCGGTTCAGCTCCAATTTCCTGGCCTCGGTGGCACCCAGTGCAGATTTAAAACCAAAAATCAAGCAGCTCCGATGCGGCCACCAGCTTGTGTCTAATTTATCACTTGCGCCATAATAGTCGCAGCACAGGGCGCTCTTGTTTATGCTGCGCCAGTTTATAGTGGCGCTGTAGGTTAAGATCCCATAGAGAACAATGGCCAGATCTGAATTAAAGTGTTTTATGCTTATAAATCATGTTACAAACATGTATTTGTACAGAACTCGCATTGTGATTTGCCAATAATGTAAAAGCAGGAGCTAGATGTTGCCAAATGTCATTTTATTTTTTTCAGGGCTTCTTTTGCTTACCAATGTATAATTTGGACAGCACCCAAAATGCAGTCTAATCGTATTCTAGAGTTTGGCCCCAGCAGTAATATCTTGTAACTGTAATGATGTTAAGCTGTCCAGCGCTAATCTTTTCAATGTGCCAAAAAGTAATAAATACGCTGTGCAGCCGAAAAGATGGAGGTATATAGTGGCACACACTGGCGCTGTTATAATCGGCAGTCGGGTCTAACAGGCGCTGCCAGAGGCCGGCCAAGACCTAATCCTACAATCAAAGCAAATTAGTAAACATGGGGAGCTGTGACTTCCAGGGCCATTCTAGTAAAAATAGCGGCACCAGAAAAGAAAGTGATCCCTGCGCTCCAAAACTGGCTTTATAGTCACCAGGAAGATGCTAAACAGCACACGTCATCAATGAAACCCATGAATGTATCATAAATAAGTTTACTATAAACAAAAGTATATTTCTCAGCTACGTGTTTAGCCTCACACATTCTTAATGCTTGTTCTTCCTGTAAATACAGAAAATAATTCTCTCTCATAACACGAGAAGAGAAATTGCTCTGAAAAAGACATAGACATTTATGTAGTATTTCACACTTGGCGGCCATATATAACGACATGTGTTCATATATATATATATATATATATACTTACACTTACCCTTTCTCTCCATACTGGATTATTCTAAATGCCTTGGTATTTTTTGTATTTTTGCTCATGCAGTTCTCTGTGATATTAAAGCGCCATGAAAGCCATGCTGGCCAGTTGTGGGGGTCTCTAAAAGACTCTAGAGCGTCTAGCCTTCCCCCTGAGCATCTGAAACCCCCAGGGCTGCCGGTAAATTCACCTTTAGCGGCGGCTCCCACAGCATTGTTTCTGTCGGCAGCCACTTCTCCCCTGTAGCTGTGACGCAATCCCCTACAGTATTTAAGATAGTATTGGGGCAGGCGAGCTTCCCAGTCTACAGGAAAGGTGAGGAAGTGGCCAGCACCTGGGTCATTCTTGAGATCAGCCACTCTGTGCTCTAGAAAATACCAGGTGGTGTGGCCTTGGCGGTGAAAAAATCATGTTTTATTAAAAAAACAGACCACCACTGACCCAGTCTAGAGCAGAGAGGACGGTGCCGGGGCAGCTAAAATCGGGTTTGGGGCAGTTTAAAGTTGTATATCAGTAATAGTTTATTGCCATTAGATTGGAGGCAACCAAATGGGGTTTGTGCCACTTTAAAGTTGCTTATCAGTTAATAGTTTATTGCGATTAGATTCTATACATTTGGTATCTGGTTAACTCATTGTAACTAACTGGATAGTTTTTTATTCTCCAGCTATACATGAATATATATTTCAATATTTATATCAGGATAAATTATTATGAATTAAATTAAAATTATTAAATACATTAGATTTATAAAATCGTGCTTATTACATTCTACCTAAGGAGGTAAGTCAATAACATTTTAATTGATTAGAAGTAGGGATGAGAAAACCCCCCCAAACTTCAGGTCTGGCAATTTTGTCCAAACTGAATAAATGTTTGGGGACCCTGTGGTGGTAGTGGTGGGGGGGCCGAGTGTGTGCAGCATGAAACGCGCTGCTGTAAAACTCACCTGAGCCGCCCCACGCGATCACCTTTCCACTAGGAGTATCCTCACTGTGCCGTAGACAGTTTCAAACACCGCTGCCACTGACAGGAAACGGGAAGCGGACAGGGAGCAACTTGCGAAGGGCTCAGGTGAGTTTTACAGCAGCTGGACTCTAAATTTAAACGACTTCTGGTCGTTTTCGAGTTTGGGAACCCAAACAAAAAATTCAGTACGAACCCGGACTTTGCGGTTCGAGGTTGCCCAGCACTAATTCTAAGTAATATTAATTAATATTACTGTAGATTCAACTAAAAGATCCTAGTGCTTATTAATGAGTGGGGCAGCCTGGCTTGGAGGTGGGTTACTAAATCTAAAGTCTATTTTTTAGGTTCCCTTTAAGCTTAAAAGAAATATAGGGAGATATACAAAAATAATGCTGGAAAGTAATATTAGCATGGCTTCCTAGAGTTTTTGACTTCCTGTCTTGTCCACAAAAATCTTATCAGACTTACCTTTCCCAACCTAATGAGTCCAACCACACTGCACACATAAAATCTCTCATTGCCTGTAATACACAATGCCTTGTCATAGTGACTTTACTGCTCAGAATCCACACACAAACTTCCCCGCTCTGGTTCTGGCTAGAATCACGTTTATGTGTTTCTGACTAAGCGGATACAGCAATAAAGGATTCTCCAACTGTCCTCTATCAACATGTTTAAACTGCATCGAAACAAGTCTTACAGGAGATAAATACAGAAGCAGCCATCAAACAGCCTTATCTGTCATTGTGCTAAAAATGTGAATCACTATTCCTGCAAATTCTATCAATGATGGGAATAATATAAATAATAAAATGCTTTTAGCACTTTAATGTAAATAAAATACATTATTTTTTACATTTAATAGTACATGCAACAGTAGTATAAAAACAAAATCACCCTTTGTGCACAATTATTAGGCACGTGAGTATTTTGACCATATCAGAATTTTTATGCATATTTTCCTATTCCAAGCTGTATGCACATGAATTAACCCCTATTGGACTAAAGCATATCAGGTGGTGGACGTCTGTGAAGTGATGGCCGCCGTACAGAAGGGGTTGTGGCCGGCCGCCAAGAGACAGCGCGGGAACGGGGCACAGGTGAGTTGGTTCTGACAATCACACTCAGTCCGGTTAGTAAATAATATATATAATTGTCCTGTGCCCAGCCTCTACTATATTCCCCTGTGTACCCAGTCACTGTCAGTCTTATCTACCTTCTGGATTCAATCCTGTAGTAGGCCTCATTTAAAGAGGATTCCCTACTCTTCCTGAAGACATAATTTGGTACACGATAATGAAAAAGTGGAATTTCCCTTTAATAAAAAAGAAACTGACCAATGTGGACCAGTAGAATCAGCCTGACAAGTTACTCATTAAACCCGGTCTACCTACCAAAAGACGATTTTAGATAGACCCTGTACAGGTCCTTCTCAAAAAATTAGCATATAGTGCTAAAGTTAATTTTTTTCCCATAATGAAATGATAAAAATTAAACTTTCATATATTTGAGATTCATTGCACACCAACTGAAATTTTTCAGGTCTTTTTTTGTTTTAATACTGATGATTTTGCCATACAGCTCATGAAAACCCCAAAATCCTATCTCAAAAAATTAGCATATCATGAAAAGGTTCTCTAAACGAGCTATTAACCTAATCATCTGAATCAACTAATTAACTCTAAACACCTGCAAAAGATTCCTGAGGCTTTTAAAAAAGCCCAGCCTGGTTCATTACTCAAAACCACCATTATGGGTAAGACTGCCAACCTGACTGCTGTCCAGAAGGCCATCATCGACACCCTCAAGCAAGAGGGTAAGACCCAGAAAGAAATTTCTGAACAAATAGGCTGTTCCCAGAGTGCTGTATCAAGGCACCTCCATGGGAAGTCTGTGGGAAGGAAAAAATGTGGCAGAAAACGCTGCACAACGAGAAGAGGTGACCGGACCCTGAGGAGGATTGTGGAGAAGGACCGATTCCAGACCTTGGGGGACCTGCGGAAGCAGTGGACTGAGTCTGGAGTAGAAACATCCAGAGCCACCGTGCCGCATTCCCCAGGTCAAGCGACTTTTGAACCAGAAACAGCGGCAGAAGCGCCTGACCTGGGCCACAGAGAAGCAGCACTGGACTGTTGCTCAGTGGTCCCTTTTTTCTGATGAAAGCAAATTTTGCATGTCATTCGGAAATCAAGGTGCCAGAGTCTGGAGGAAGACTGGGGAGAAGGAAATTCCAAAATGCCTGAAGTCCAGTGTCAAGTCCCCACAGTCAGGGATGATCTGGGGTGCCATGTCAGCTGCTGGTGTTGGTCGACTGTGTTTTATAAAGGGCAGGGTCAATGCAGCTAGCTATCAGGAGATTTTGGAGAACTTCATGCTTCCATCAGCTGAAAAGCTTTATGGAGATGAAGTTTTCATTTTTCAGCACGACCTGGCACCTGCTCACAGTGCCAAAACCACTGGTAAATGGTTTACTGACCATGGTATTACTGTGTTCAATTGGCCTGCCAACTCTCCTGACCTGAACCCCATAGAGAATCTGTGGAATATTGTGAAGAGAAAGTTCAGAGACGCAAGACCCAACACTCTGGATGAGCTTAAGGCCGCTATCGAAGCATCATGGGCCTCCATAACACCTCAGCAGTGCCACAGGCTGATTGCCTCCATGCCACGCCGCATTGAAGCAGTCATTTCTGCAAAAGGATTCCCGACCAAGTATTGAGTGCATAACTGAACATAATTATTTGAAGGTTGACTTTTTTTTTATTAAAAACACTTTTCTTTTATTGGTCGGATGAAATATGCTAATTTTTTGAGATAGGATTTTGGGGTTTTCATGAGCTGCAGGGCAAAATCATCAGTATTAAAACAAAAAAAGACCTGAAAATTTTCAGTTGGTGTGCAATGAATCTCAAATATATGAAAGTTTAATTTTTATCATTTCATTATGGAAAATAATGAACTTTAGCACTATATGCTAATTTTTTGAGAAGGACCTGTACACCTATTGCTGGAGGAAGACTAAACCCTCTGCAGTTGCCCACTACCTGATGAGGGTGTGGGACATCAGCTGTTTTTCCAAGTAACATAAAACTCTCAACTCGCTTGGAGGTGGGAAATCTGCACAGAAGCTTTTTACCTTGAGCAACAGGTCAGTCACTCAATCCTGTGCAGCATTGTGACTGTACTGGGCTGTCATTCTAGTCCAGTGGTTCTCAACCTTTCTAATGCTGTGACTCCGCAATACAGTTCCTCATGTTGCGGTGACCCCAAACCAAAAAATAATTTTGGTGGCTACTTCAAAACTGTAATTTTGCTACAGTTATGATTTGGAATGTAAATACCTGATATGCATTATGTATTCTCATTGCTACAAATCAAACATAATGTAAACATAGTGATTAATCATAAAAACAATATTTAATTATATGTTGAGAAATATTTATTACTAATTCCAATAAACAACATTTCAACATGGCATAACATGTGTCGGAAACTGTCATTTCTCCGCCTCTTATTGAAATTAATAGGAGGCTGCGGCGGATTGTGTGGTACCTCGAGATTCTCGGGCGCTCTCTTCCACAAAATATGCCGCACTCACAATTAAATCAATAGGAGGCGGATTCAATGCCGGAAACTGCTGATTTTAGCAGTTTCCTCATTCAGAATATGGGAAAATAGTGGGAGATATTGGAGATAATTATACATTGGGGAACAGTGTGAACTACATCTTATAGTGGTCTCTTATAGTATAAGACCGATGTAGTTCACACTGTGTAAATGTATGGTGCTTTGTGTAAGTGTAAGCTGCTTTGTGTACCGTGTAATAATTACACACAAAGCACCTTACACTTACACAGTATTGTGTGTATGGTGTGTGTACTGTTTTTACATTATTAACCTTTTTGACACCAGCAGGCTGTCTCGCCTCTCCGCCTCCTAGGCTTCTGTCCTCCGGCACTTGCTGCGTCCGCCCACTGATGACGTCAGCAAGCGCCGGACACACGTAATGCGCTGCTATGGACTGGGGAGCGTTTCCCCCACTTCCCCCGCCCCTTAGGCCCTGGACGGATTATGCAATCACGTCTGCACATGCGTGCAGGCATTCAGTTTCGAACGCGCATCCATAACGGCGTGCGTTCCAGCTGAATAGCGCTGCTGCAGACAGTAGCGCTACTCCTCAGCAGGTAAAGCCATCGGAAATATGTATTTTCCAATGGCTTTAGGCGACCCCTGTGTTTTGGTCGTTCGACCCCCGCTGGGGTCCCGACCCACACGTTGAGAACCGCTGCTCTAGTCCAACTGACAACCCCCTCCCCCCCCCCCCCCCCAATCAGCAATCAGCAATCAGAGGAGTTGCTTTATTATGGTAACGCCCTAACTGGGCTTAGGAAAAGGGTAGGGGGTGACTGGGGAGTTACAAAAAGCTTGGAATTCCTCTTTAGGAGGTGACAACGTCCACCCTGACCTTTACTCTTTTTACCCACCTCAATCCTCTTCTCTAGTTCATTACTTTTTATTTATTTTCCCTTTGACTCAATGTCTTTCATCCTTATTCCCTGCTCCCTATAAAAAATCATATCTACTGGATAAGAATAAATGCTCTTGTAGTGACAAATAAAAAAGCCATATTCACCATTTTACCCCTGTGGCTGTTCCCTCCTATTCTGGGTAAATAAAACATACTAGGTCCTGTGGCATACAGTCCCGTCAACTGTTTATCAGCAACCTCTGTAATAAACTGACATCCCCATATCAGACAACCCCTCTATTCATTGCCTTGTCATGTAGTTTGGCATTATGGATGTTTCATATTATACTCGACAACCTTCTAGAGTTGACAAAAATGAAAAAAGAGACACCCTACTGAATTGAAAATAGAGAATATTTACAGAAGATCCATTAAAGCCTTCCTTAATATTGCAGTGCAGAGCTACCAGCCAGGGCCAGCGTCAGCACCCGGCAAGGTCGGGCATCTGCCGGGGGCTCCCACTCTCTGGGGGGGCCACTGACAAGGGCGGCGGCGGACTGGGAGGGCACCCACAATGGGGCATCTCGATTTAGATTCCAGGGGAGGAAGTGCTGGCTTTTGTTCTGCTTTTAAGTTGCCCACCCCAGCTGATTTCCTGTCCCTGGAGCATCCCAATCTGTGATACCCTACTGTGAAACCCCCTGGGATCGCTGGCATACCCACTATGCAAACAATTCCACCCCTGAGTTTTGGTCCTCTTTACAGGGGCATCTCAATTTGGGATGCCCCTGTTTGTGAAAGAACCCCCCTGGTTTGGCCGTTAACTCAAACTGTTCCAGGAAAGTAATGAAAAAGGAGGGGGTCACACACAAGGGAATCCAAAATAAGGAGGATCTAGATTCGTTTAGACTCCAAGGTCAGGTCTTCCAGGTTTTGGTCCAAATAACATAATTCTTAGGGGACATACAGATTTTGGACGTTCCTCTGTGATGTAATTTGACTCTTCGCCACAAAGGGGCCTACTGAGACCGTGCCCCCCGAGGGCCCACATAACCCTGGAGCCGGCCCTGCTACCAGCACTCAACCTGCTGATAAAGGAGCACTACTGCAAAATTGTGTGTTATTAAAAATACATATAAGCATGTTGGATAATGAGAGGAGGGGTCACTTCTACACCCGAACTGAATAAAACTCCCGCCAAGCTTGTGGTTTATTCTCTCATGGTAAGCATTAAATCCAGGGGTGACAGGTTTAGTCTATCAGGGGCCTGTCACCCCGGATGTCCTCTTCCTTCCACTAAAAGAATGAAAAACAAGCCTGGCTGAATATTTCTTGATGCCGGGTGTATAAGTGACCCCTCCCCCCGCCATCCAGCATATTTATATGGATTCTTATAAGTGGACCATTTTTTACGATAGTGCTCATTTAAGGTGAAGGTTGCCCACAGAAGTAGAGAGCATTTCCAGGGACAGATCCCCAGAGCTATTTCTTAAAAAACCGAGGCAAGCATTTATTTATTTTGCTTATGACAGGGTTCTCCTCGGAGTCCTCAGAGCAATTCACAATGCTTGGTAACAATTATCTGTTCATCATGTTTTAATAAACAGGCTTTAATATAAAGATACCGGTAATCCAGTTTCACTGGCAGTCTAAACGTCAATTACTACAGTGATTCACATAGTAGATGTGGGAGCGTGCTGTCCTCTGGTGATCCCATGAGGGTCGGTTTTATTTCTGTAATGGGCAACACTAGAGACCCAGAAATCTTGACCATTTTTGACTCGTTCTCAGCAAGTAACATCATACATTATTACGTTTCTGTGCAACCTTTTTTTTTCGATATCCCTCATAGATTTTCTTCATAAGTAAGTAATTCATAAGTAATGGCAAATGTACAATGAAGTGCTGTTAATACACAGTTTTTCTTCGCTTTTGCTTATTTTTTAAAAAGTGAATGTGTACCGTCATTTGTATTATTTATTCACTTTAGTATTCTTTTTTTTTTGCCTAACAGCAGGATTGAGGTTCTTCCAGCCAGTCAACGTGAAGTACATTACTACTGCAAAATTAATTGCTGGGGTTAGGTCCAACCCCCAAATTCTATAAGGACCTAGTGTTCCCACCACACCTCAAGAATTTATTTAGAAAAATTATAATTTTTTCTAAATAAATTCTTGAGGTGTGGACGGAACGCTAGGTCCTTATAGAATTTCTAAATAAATTCTTGAGGTGTGGTGGGAACGCTAGGTCCTTACAGAATTTGGGGGTTGGACCTAACCCCAGCAATTAATTTTGCAGTAGTAATTTTCAATAGGACCTGCAATTCCAAACCCCCTCTACTTAAAGAGATATTAAAAAATATCTAAATATCCTTTTCTCGAGGAGGGTCGCTTGTTCATCAGGACAGACCACAATGCATGTGTTCTTCCCTGATATATAATAACGTGAAGTACAGCCCTGTCATAGATATTTCAAGAGCTTTCATAGTACTCAGCCCAGTCAAGATAGCAAGGATTTATTTGTTTTATAAAAGGCATTGAACAGCTGTACCGGCTATGAGCTAAAAAAATCTAGGAACTGGGATCCCAATTTATGACGTATGCCCCTAAGTACCATTCGATCTCCTTCCGAGTGGCAGTAACAGCGCTAACCTGTCGGCACCTGCATGTGTAAAATGGTGCTGACGTTTTGAGCACTGTGAAATTGGTGCTGTATCATATGAGAACTGGATGATAAATGGATGTTACTAGTGGCGCTACTTTAAACACATAAAAAAAATAAGCAGCGCCTGTTTGCTCCACCGCGGGCAGCTACAACAGAGGCGTATTCAACTATTTATATGTCGGCACTGATGTTGGCGTTAGCTTATGCTGGCAATGATGGGATCAGCGCACTGTAAGATTTGTAGACACAATGCTAGGGACACACAGAGACATGTTTCCATTCTAGTATACATCAAAACAACATCACCCATTGTGTTTTAGAACCAGTGAAAAACGCCAGGGGTGTCTGAAACATTGTTATTTTTTCATTTAAAAAATGTTTTTTTAACTGTTCTTGCATTAGTAAGCGGCCCAAGGGACCCCCACGCCAATTCACAGAATAGTGATGGCCGACATGGCACCTGCCACCAGCAGGAGGCACGCTAGATAACTTGAACGGATTCTAGGCGGTATCTAGAATGGGGTGAATCAAAGCCAATCGGCAATAACCGGGTCAAATCTAACTTCGGTCTAGATACGAAGCCCATCACTAGATCAATACCATCATACCATAAGTAAAATGCTTACTGTAAAAACATATATTTTGTATTATATTTTTCTTATAGATTTCTTAAAGATTTCTTTGCCCCCTTTTTTTTTCAAACGTATTGGGGCAAAAGACACATCTATTAATCTATTCACATATAAAGTTAATGTGTAAAATTGTAAATCCTGTGATACTTTCTTTGTTAACTAGAATATATATATATATATATATATATATATATATATATATATATATATATATATTATAAACCTATTTGAATAAAAATATGAAATTTTAAATGTTGCCTGTTGGGTCGTTTGGAAGATGGGGCTTTTTCCTTCTATAAATCTGTATTTGTATACCCCCACCCAGAGATTGTCTCCTATAGAGAAAATAGTCTGCAAATAGGGGATACAACCAAGAAACTTTTTGACGATTCTCCTCCACAACACTTCAACAATTCAGAGTAGATGCTGGAGTGCGCTGTCCTCCGATCACCCCAGGAGCTGGTTTAGTTCTGTGTTGGCCAAAACTACAGCGACCCAGATATCTCTTTTTTACCCATTTTTTTTACTACGTTCTCAGTGTGTAACATTACTAGTGTTTTTATTTTGCTATAGGTTTTACAATAATGTAACACTCAGCCAATAAAGGTAAAGGAGAGCTCGATCTTACTATTATTTCTTAGTACTCAGTCTAGTAAGCCAGCAAGAATTTGTCTAAACTAATGTTATACAATAATTTCTATCTAATAACTGTTAAGTCGATAAAAGGAAGCAAATGGATAGACACACACTTGTGGAATTGGGGGAGGGGGCGATTGCCCATCAGCATCTGCTCCAGCTATACAGGCAATGGTCTAGAATAGTTTAGGAATTCCCTATATAAAATCTATAGATAATATTTTATATAAAAAGATAATTTTAGGATAATTTTAATTATTTGGGGAAAGTCCATTTTTAAATTCATTTTTGAAAGTGTATTTTTATGCCGAAATGATTTTTCTCATGTTAGCAAATGTGTGTTATATGGAAACATTTTTTTCACTATCTGCAATCTGTTGCTATTGGCATCTGTACACCAAGTTTGTACACTAAGAGGCCGATTCATTAATAGCGCCAGGTAGCGACAGATGAGCGACTGTAGCAGTATTTTCAGAGCGCCCGCTAGTAGTCGCTGTGCTTGGCTGTTGTTCTGTAGTTGATAGTGACTCAGTCGGTGTGCAGTAATGTTGAATACGGGGTTAGGAGTCGCTATTTGACAGGTTCCGCGCTTTATGGGAGCGCATGATAGCGACTGGCCATAGCGAACGGCTCTCAGCATATTCATTAACAAATCACGCTCAAAAAATTCTCGTGCTGTTAAACCCCAGAGCGCTGGTGGCGATGGGTTAAAAGTAGTTTTTTAACCCCCAAACAACCATATTTTTTGAAAAAAAAAAAAAGTTTTTAAAAAAATTTTGTAATATGAATACATTAATATCAGACCTGTAATATCAATTCTGCACACATTTTTTCCCTTAAAAAAATATCTAACATGGCAGAAGTGGTCACAGAATTTTTGACATTTAAAAAAAAAAAAAAAAAAAAAAATTTATAACAATTAATTATGAATATTTAAAGATTGTTCCATTGAAATGCATTGGAGAGCGCCAGGTAGCGAGAGGTCATACCTGTCGCTGTTCAAGGTCGCTCGCTGGCGCTGTGGGGTGAGGCTGGAATAATGATGAATGAGTGGCTATATGGCGCTATCTCAGTCGCTAAGCAGGATCGGCTTGATAAATGTGTGATTGCGGAGGGGAGCCGGCGTTCTCGTGGCGGTGACCGTCATTACCGTTCGCTCACCAGTCGCTACCTGGCGCTATCCCTTGTTATATAAGGGCCTAAGAAGTGAGCCCTTTCATTTATTCTACCTTGTACAAGGGGTATTATGGTGCACCAATTTGTGGGATTCTGGCCACAGTACGGGTTTAGGGATCCAGATTGCCAATGTCCCCAGCATATACAATGCAAGCAAGGTCATCGTACCTGCACCCTGATACATCAGCAAAACTGGGCCAAATGATTGGCCTCCAGAGATCATGTGTTCTGGGTCCTTTCAGCGGCTGGAATCCTGAAAGAGGTCTCCAGACTACATGACCTCTGATGGCCAATTGCATGGTTTCACAGAGGGAGCACAAATAGGGCATTCATGGGGTGTATGTGCCAGGGGCAATCATCATACCCTCCTCCCTCGCTCTAATCCCTGGAGCAATCAAAATCCATTTTGGATTCTGGACTGCTTTTAAAGGTAAATCCTTAAAAAGGAGCCCCTCAACACCCCTCACAAGTGTATAAGACTCTTGGGGGGTTGCTCTACCTCTTTATGGGGCCTTCCGAAATTGGGATGCCCTGCTGTGTGAAACCACCTAGATCATTTGATCGACTCACCAGTCCAACATTATAACGTTACTGAAACCGCATCCCTGGCATAACCCTTGCTGTAGGTGTGCCTGTGCCAGGCCTCTCTAAATGGGTGGCTATGGCACATGTGCAGCTATTGCAGCCATGGACTATGATGACGCTTTAAAAATAAACGAAAATCACAATAATATTGTAAGCAGGAGCAGGTGCTGGTCGCTCCATTATGATTGCTGCAAATCTGAATGCAATGAGTGCCGTTGATTTGTGAGTTTTCGATCCTTTGCAATATACACAGTGATGCATTCCAAATCGGTATGCGCCATCAGAGAACAACAATAACCAATAAAGTCATTTTCTTGGCTGTTGTTCTTCAATGCAGCATTGAGTGTAAGGTCAAGGTGGCTTCATTTACTAGTGCTTTGGGGTTAACATTTAACATTTAGGTTGTATCTAGTCATTTGAGGGCCAATACTTACCCCTGACCTTGAGGAAGGAAGAGGAGGATTGTCTTTGGGGGGGGGGGGGAGGTGGGAAGGGTGAAGGAATCACAAGGCTAATGAGGCCTAGGCCTGTGTGTGTATGGGAAGGAAGGATGAGGTGGATTCCATTAAATCCAGGTGCCAACCAAGGGAAGCTTTCAACATTCATGTAGCTGACAGGAGTATCTTGAATTCTTCTGCTTCACAAAAAATGTTCTCAAGCAGTCAAGTGTGTCTCTGTTTTTCCACCTTACACTGTAGGTAAGTGGTAAGGTTTTCCATTAGCCTGATGTCCTCCACGGTCCGGGTCCAGGAGCCCAGTGAAGGGGGGGGGGGGGGTGATGTCCCTATCTGGCTGTAAAGCCAGCCTTGGTTATTATGACTATTATTAGCTATAGCATAAAAACTATTCCTCACAGTTCCTCATGGGTGGTAGTCTGGGTTGAGGAATTCCAAGCCCCACCCCTTTCTCCTGCCAAACCAGAAACTGACAGTAGTGGTTGTACATTAGGTAGTCTCCTACAGCAGTTGATCAAACAGAATGTGGCTTGGCCCTTGTAACCCAAATGGAGACTTGGGCTAAAAGCATCCAGTTATCGTTGTGTTTGATGCACTGTGTTCTAACTGATTCAACTGTTCTTCCCAGAGGCTTCTGTAAAACAATGTATGTTATTGGCTCAGATCTCTAGCTTCATAAATATTGCAGGCGATACAGTTTATGCAAACCACCATCATGTCAGAGTGTAAACCAAACTATAGATTTTGTTCACACTTTTTCAAACCCGATGGCAGATTGGATCTTGGCACAAGACCAGCTTTAACTTCCAGTAAACTTAAGGGGTGGTTAATTTATTCTATTAATTTTACAGTAAACCATAATTCTCAGTAAGATGCCATCTCAGGCTTTCCATGAATATAATCATTGGAGAGATATAAGCATGGAGAGCTGCAGATGTGTGACATTCAGTATAATGTGCTTTGGATAACACAGACTTATCACTTTGCAATGAATTCTTTAGAAAGTTTGACATTGCTGAGAGATCTCTTCTCTGCTCCCGGCTCTGGCTGCCTGAATTCTTATGTAGTTGTGGGGCGTTAGCTGTAAGATATGAGTTTACTTGCTTTGTTTTTGTGAAGAAGATGACTAAGAACACGCAAAAAGATACCGCTTGTCTGAATCATGACAATGTAAGCATAGTAAAGTATCATCTGTGCAATCTGGGGATTTCTAATATACAGTGTATACATAATATGCTAAGAGACAACAACATATACACATAAACCTGCCAGGAGACTACAGCCACATATACACATAAACCTGTAAGAAAACATAAATACATTTAATTTACTATTATGTTTATTTATTGTCTATACTGTCTATACTTTTCCAAATTATAATTGGTATGAGATTTAGTTAATGATTTCCACAAGGTAGAAGGGACCAAGGAAACAATAGTATGGGGACTGTGAGCATTTACAAAGAAACAGACGGGCCTTAAAGTGGACCAACACCCAGGATTTTCACTATCCTGGGTTTTGGTCCACTTCCGTGGGGCACCCCGATCAGGGGGTGCCCCACTGCGTGAAACCCCCCCATCGCCCTAAATAACTCACCTCACCCTGCTCCTACGCGAGCGCTCGTCCAATTAAAGCGCCCAGAGCCGCTGTGGTATGTACGGACAAGCGACGGACAACCACAGCGGCTCTGAGCGCGCTGAAGGCCGCGTCTCGCGCTTCCTTCTAACAGGGAGAGAGCATGCCAAGACCTATGCTACTTTGCCTGAATTGTCAAAGCACTCGTGTCACATTAAAAATATAGTTTTGCCAAGATTTCATGCCATCATCACATGATAATGGCCCAAGCTAACTTCATGTAAATACAGAGAAGGTCTAAGCCAGTTGTTTGTCCGAGTTCCTGTATTCAAACACTCCTTGTGTGTGACCTGTCTTCATTCTTGGACCTTGGCTACTCCACTGACCACAAACCTGGCCTGGCTGCCCACATCCTTGGCTTTTATTTACAAATCCTTGCTGCCATACTAAGACCTTCATCTATGCTCTGATCTACATCTGGCAACTAGTTAGGAAAGTTGGCAATGACAGTATTGTTGGTAAGAAAGCTACATTTGCAATTAAATTAATTCATAGTGCAATTCACATTTATTTTAATCTGCATTCCTCTCTTTCTCTCTCCTATTAAGGATGCCAACTCTGAACTAGTAATGATGTCTGATAAATTGTTTCTAAGTGAATAACACTGTATAGCAAGACTTTCATTTCAAGTACTTAGTCTCCGCTGATGGCCTGTTTGTCAGAATATGTCAGTATTAGTACAGGGAATGAGGCTTTGGCATTTCAGTAAAGTTTCACAATTTACATCATATTCTAGTCACAGAGAAAGGAATTTTGTTTATAAAAGTAAATGACTTTTTTTCCATAAATGTTCTGAACACAGAATTGTCTAAAATTAGCAGAAATTAAGAAGAAGGCTGACAGATATGTGTTTATACAGCATAGCCACCAGTCCCCGGCCCTGTACAATGAGGAAAGATGTGGAACAATTCTGGAGGTCTCTAGAGAATAGTGTGTGGATTCATGAGATAATGGAGTCACAGGAAGTGCACTAGTGGTACAACCGCTCAACAGACAAATGAACTTGGTGAACTGCCAAGCCATCAGTATGTTTAACTGATTTTCTTAAATCCCCCTAGACCAAACGTCTCTCTGGGCCAGCATCATTTGCTAACTAAAAATCATATGAAAGATACAGTCAGGGCACGACCCACTCAGGGCAACGAAACATTTCACTCCCAGACTTTCGCCTTGGTTCAGTAAGAATTGTAAAAAATCTCATGGTAGTAAAAAATTCATTAAATTGAGGCCATCCAAGGAATGGGCCCAGTACCTTAATAAAGTGGCCTGTGAGCGGGGGGGGCCACGAAACGCGTTGGGGGATCGCTACTTGACCTGGGCATTCCTGGGGGACACTCAGAGTTATACACTCAGGTGATGTGTATGTTTTCAAATTGGTTGTTGTATTTGATATTTGAGTCTGTTTTCCTTCTTTTCTTTTTTCTTGCCACATTTTGTGTTTTTAATATTACATTGGCACAGATTAGCACTTATGCACTTTATGGATTGATTGTAATATGAGCACTGAAATATTATATTTATGGGATTGGATATGGGTAAAACTGGGATGCCCCTGGGAGTGTACGGTCTAGTTTTATATGTCTTTTAATTGTCTGTAATGTGATCTATGTGGGTAATTATTAATGAATAAATTTATGAATTCATGATATATATTTAGTTGATTTATTTATTGCTGTGGAGGAGGTGCGGTGGTTTGGAGCTATTTTGGGTGAACTGCTGGATTCACCATTAAAATACTAGGATTCCAGAATGGGCCCAGAATGGGACACTGGATGTGGGGATTCCAGAACTGCCCCACCTCTGCTTCCCACAATTTTTAATTTTTTTAATTGTTTTTATAGTTTTATACTCTCTTTAGCGTGTATAGACTAGCGAGAGTATGAGACAGTCTGGAGACAGAAGAAAGAACTAGTAAGGACTGCAGACAACCAACTCAACTATGCCAGAAAGAGCCAAAGGTAGAAAAACAGATTAGAGCATGCAAGAAACGGGCTTCAAGGGACAAAACAGGAGGATGAAGCAAACAAAAAGTAACCCAACACAACATTTGACAAAAAGGGGAAAGATTTACTAGTATTGTTCTAGCTAGTATTTGGCATGGACTGTGAGAGAAAGGAGTGGGGGGGGGGGGATTTGACTTCTGGTAGCTTGGAAGTAGTGGTACGAGTGGTCAATGTTCTTACATGATTGTGCGGGATAATATACTATTTAGTATTCAATAAGGGCTGCACCAGCAAAACTAGACTAACCCACCAATCTCGGCCCACGTTACACACCATAATTCTACCAATATTGACTACACAACCAAAAGATCTTCCAGTGGTCTTACAATTGCACAAATGCTCTTCTTATGGCTTTCTTTATTGGTTAACTGCATAACCATACTTACTACAAAATTCAGTGAGATGCTTGTACAGAAAAGATAAAACATCATAGGAGGTGTATTGTAGAATAAGATAAATTAAAATAAAATGAACACTAGAATTTTTGTTCTCTTTTACCTTAGCTTTTTTTTTTTTGGGGGGGGGGTATTGATATTTGTGATGTGATTATTTTTTGGCCCTTTCCTGCAGTTCATGTTTTTGACTGATTGCAAGTCAGAAAGATCAGTGTGAATGATGCACACACCACCCTCCTGTGCTGCTTAGTACTGTTACTATACCAAGCTGTGATGTTCTCTGTCAGGATACACTCAATTGTGCATGTATAAATGTTTTTCAGGAATGCAGAGGATAGCAGAAAGATCTGGAGGTGTCTAAGATGCTATAGTTGATGCCATGCTTTCTTTAATTAGACCAGTCCTTATCAGCTCTGGGAGATGTGAAATTAAAGCTGTTTACTCTTTTCCACTTGATCTACATTTATCAGCAGGTGTTGGTCATTTCTCTCTTGTTTTATGTTGTATTCCATGATCAGCTCCTTTGATTTGCTAATGTTCAGGTGAAGGTTGTGCTTCTAGCACCAGTCCTCTAGAGACTTCACTTCCTCCAGGTAATCCCTCTCATCGTTGACAGCGATCAGTCCCACCATTACTGCTATCAGCAAATTCGACAACGTTGTTTGAGCTTGCAGTCACAAGTGTACAATTTATTTAGACTGGGGCTCTACGCACAACCCTTGGGGGCAGCCATGCTCAGGGAGAGGGGGGATGAGAAAATTGCAGATCCACTGGAATAGAGATGGGCTTAGCCCCAGAAGTTGGTCATGAGTTTTGATAGGATTATTGTTTTAAATATTGAACTGTAGTAAACAAACATGTTACCATCATGTTCCCTGTGCGTTGCAAGTGGCTGAGGGTGTAATCGGTTGCAATTTTTAAGGGGTCCAGATTAGTAGGAGGTTGGAATGTGAGGACATTTTCTGAAGCACATTATCACCACCGAGGTCAAAACTTCAGTCCAACACCATACAGTTGTTTGTCAAAGGTGATTTCCCGAGCAATGAAATTAATTGCAAACAAACAAATTGGTGAATGGTGTTCATGACTTGAGGCAACAGGGTCCTGGGAATTTACCCATTTTACCTCCTTATTTAAAAAACAATACAGTAACACGTTACATTTTGTTATAGGTTTGCATGAAAGCTTGACAGTGTGATATAACCCTAATCCATGGCTCACATCTGGCCAGGATCAAACCTCAAATCTTACTTGTGACGGAGCTTCTTGACCTCTAAGCAGCACTCCCCACATGTTATAGAATGATCAGGGTTAAATGTCGAAGCCAGTATAGACCTTAAGGTTTATTTTAAAGTCTAGCTAAAATGTTATCGGTTTTAAAAGAAATAAACTAAAAAAGAGTAACTATGCGTGGGCACATTGGGAGTGATCAAGTATCACACTGTTGAGACACGACAGAAAATAGGTGCATCATCTGGGGACTAAGAGATGATGACCAGCACAGAATATGGGACTCGTGTGTCAATGTTACCTATCTGTTTCTTATGACACACATAACATTTCTTTAGCTGAATTTCATGTTTGGTTGCCAGATTTAGAAACCAATGTTCGTTCTCTTTAATTTGGCCATACAGCAACAAGAGTTTTAAATTATTTCTAAAGCTTCTCTACGCCTTCCAAAAGAGCAGATCTGAAAGCATGGGAGTAATGTGACACATCTATGAATTATATATAGAAGTGATGGAGATATGTTGACATGTTAATGGTGCTATGGTGGAGCTATGATTTTCATTAGACTTTGTGCTACTGCAGTGGCAAGCCATTTTTTTTAACTGACGCTCGTCCCTTTTTTATAGGATCAGGAACGTGCATGTTAAATATACATTTATTTGAAATGCTTTAGTCCAGACACGAGTGTCTGTATAGAACTTGGCAAAAGAGAGCCCAAATAAGTCACTCCTTTTTTTCTGAAGAAGCAATAATATAAGAAATGCTTTCAGCAGCAGTAGATCAGAATGAGATATCCTTGAAGCCAAGTGCCCCCACTTGTGCCGAGACGTACATCATCTATGTCTATAGATGAGTGGAGACACAGGCTCTTGAAGAAAAGTGAAAGTCAACATTTAAACAATCCAAACAAAAAGAGCAGTTACTTGGTTACCTGGTGCACTTGTTACAAAACATAGTAAAAGATTTTAGTTATACACAGACCAAAATACTGATATGTATGGAAGTTTGTCTGAAAAAAGGTGACTATTGGGATATTTGTGTTATTAGTCTCGGGTTTGATTGCAACCTATAAACTTATATTTTACTCTGCCCTAACTATTCCCAGCTATGGTGAATTGCTCCTATGTATATACTCATAGGCATTCGCTTTAAAAGGGAGTTTTGCCCGCCTCTCTGGGTCCTGCAAGACTAAGGGTTACCACCAATTGCCACAGCAATAGTGTTGATTTCTCATTGGTCGGAGATGTATTTGGTTTCGTAACAGGCTGCCCATATGAACTGCCCTGACAACCTCCTATAGTTTATTAGGCACAGTCTATTTACTTGTGGAGGGATTTTGGCCCTCATTATTGCCGGCCGGCAAGTGTGGGTGTTAGTGTAAGGTGTGTAGCGGTTACCACGCTTGGCCTTAGTGTGGGAGGGAGTGCTTTTTTTAGTCTTGATAATGTTATCTTGTTTTATCATGAGCCTCCTGGAAGGGAGGGAGTGGGGAGTATCTGCCTTTATTGTATAGTGACACTTTTTCCAGTATTTCTTTATTACCATTTTATCTGGGCACTTTGTATTCTAAATTTGTACCAAATAAAAGAGCAAATAAGTACCTTATTCACATTAACTCCTGATAAAGCCAACTCATGTCGTGTCGAAACGTGTAGAGAAATAATCACCTACAGAGGAGTTTTGTTTAAACCTCAAAAATAATTTTTAAAAGGATAGGGAGACCCACTCAATACCAGAGTGTGCACTGCCAGGTTTCCTGGCGTCCAGCTAACCCACTAGAATAGCAATACAAAACACTTGGTTAATTGCTGGACCAGGCACAAAAACTCTCAACGTTATATAGCCATTACAACACATAATTTAATGAGTATCAAAATATATGGCACTTACACATGTACACACCTACTATACAAAGTTAAAAAACACATATAATAAGTGATGATAAAAAGCACGCAGCGGGACGGCTTGATGCAGTAGCCCTTGGACAGGACTGTAACGCACAGCTAAGTACTATTAATCAGTGCTGACTAAACGGTGTGTCATTGTATGTGAGCGGCGGGCTTATGCATCACTGTGCTTCACTATGGCAGTGTAACCTTCATTTACAAGGCAGAATTTAAAGCCCACAATAAAGCTGCGCTACCCACAATCAACGGGAAAGGGGATATCTCTGCCTACAGGTACTCAGTACTGGACATAGTAAAGATAGCAGGATATTAACCCCTTCAGTACCAATTTAAAGCAGCAGCCACATGGGTGAGCCAACTACGTAATAGAGTTCCATCTGCATCTGAGACATAATTGAGCATATAGCCTCTACATGTGTAGGATACCTAAACGAAATCTCTGGAGTTGACAGCACTGGGATCAATACACAGTTAACCCTCATTGAGGAGGATCTACACAACTTACCCAATAGCTAATCAGGAGCTGTGGATAGGTGGAGTGTGTGAGAAGTGAGTGTGGCTGTTGTGGCTGCATGCTTAGGAGTTTTGTTTAACCCAGGCACCTCAGGAAGAACTCAACACCATTACAGCTTTTGACTGCATTTAATGTAATTTGCTGTAAATAATTTCGAATACAAACAACTGTACTGGAATGATGAACAAGGCCAGCATTTAAAAAACACATTTATTCATTAATAACCCTTTTTCACCTCTAAGGTCTTGGTCCAGGCCCCTTTTCTTATCTTTAAAAAAGTCCCAAACTACATTGTGCCCTGACTATCCCAATGCTGGAATATGGCCTTTCAGGCTCACTGGCAGTGCTAGACTGAAGGGGGTTTACTACCTGCTGTCACAAACGTACTAACCTCTAACTGTCACCTTCCCACTGTCACATTTGACTACTGTGATGTTTGAGATCAATCATTTCTTCACCGTTCAGCAACCAATCAGTGCCATGAAGGAAATTCATCAACCACCTCGGCAGGAAATAACGAGTGGTTGCCTAGGAAGATAATTTTAAAGCCTCCAAATAATTTGTCAATTAAAGTATGCAGTTCACAAACCACTTTGCTGCCTCTGATCGAGGACCTTTTTACATTCACTTAAACGAAAAAGCGCTTGGTACAAAAGGTTACTGGCTTAAAATGGATGTTTGGCTTACAATTGCCTGAGCTGTTTATTGTACAAAAGGTCAGCAAGAGGCCCAGATCCTGCTCACTCTAGTGTATTAAAGTATGTTTTTACTTGGTGGCTGTGAAAGAAGATGGAGAAGTCATTTATTTGATATGGAAGGAACTCATTAGATCCATTAGAGTCATCGTTTTTCCCTGTTCCTTACTAATGCTAATAAATTGTGATTAGAAATCATTTCCTGTGACCCACTTCCTGCTCAACAAATAGTAAAAAAATCCCACTCCCAACAATGCAACTTCAAGCAACACCGTATTATTGGACTGACGACAGACACATTTAAATGATATTATATGTAAATCACAATTTTAATTTCTTTCATTTTAATTGAAAAGATCGCCTTTAATAAGTTATCATTCCAAGTGTTAAAAGTAATCAATGTTCGCTTACCTGCCATACAGAGGATTTATGGTGTGAAACTAACTAAGTAAGTAGTTGCGGTTGAGATTTAGCCCCTCTACTGTAGCCCAGTCCCTGGATTTTATTCATTCATGACTGCTTTTTTTAACATTGATCCCTCTGGCATCAGACTGTGTGCGGCAAACTGATGCTTGTGTGTGCAGGGGAGGATAGCTGCTCCTTGCTCTGTTTGTCTGTGGCCATGGCTATGAATAAATCAAATCCAGTGGCTGAGCTACAGAAGTAAAAAAAATAAATAATTGTGCTAGGCCAGTATTCCCCAACCCTACGTAAACCAACAATGATGATGCCTTAATTTCTTCCTCTGCCTCCCCTATCTATTTCTATATACAGAATTGCTTGTTAGCTCTATGGACCTCTAGTTAAAAATGACTGATGTTTCACTTTAAACCGCCAGGACATACTAGTTTTGGATTTCTGAACTCGACAAGAACCTTGGGTGCTCAATTAACTGACCCTGCAACTGCAAGATGCACATTTACTGTTCGCAGGTGGGTGTGCACTCACCTTTTTAATTTTTGCATTTGCTGACCCAATGAACCCGATGGGCTGCCTGTGGTCATGAGAGAGCAAGCAGTGAAGGAGTTACTTTTTTTGCTTTCCATGGAATTACCAGCTGATAGGTACACCACTTGGGGATGCCTGTCGGGTGGAGGATGCAGTGGCTTGTGATCACCCGGCAGTCGCCTTTAAAATTTTGCCTATAGTAATCTATAGGCTTTTTCTTTTGTGCGTTTGCAGAGCGATCACATGACCCTGCAAATGCCTTGCCTGCAGGGTCTGGAGGTCACTGCGCTAGCGATTCCAATCGCTGAACACCAGCGATTGTGGGGCAGCTGCCCTTAAAGCGCAAGCGCCCACCCCCCTCGGTGTGAAACCAGTCATAAGACTAAATAGAGAGAACAATTCTACGCACCACCACTCTACGGTTGGTAAATAGAGTTCATAAATAAATAGCTTAGTTTAGTCTGAGCAGCATATTAGCAGTTTAGAGTCTGCACAACATCTGACAGACCGCAGAATCCTTGCTTCTAGCTTATGTAATTGTTAGGATTATTGTTCCATTTCCCAATGGCCAGTGGTATTGTTGATTATTGTTTGATGTGACAGAGTACAGTACATGTCAGGGTCTTGCAATTGAGAGTTTGCAACCTAAAGGAGAAGGGTTGAGAGGAAAGGCTGGGTCACAAGTAGTAAGCATGGTGGCGGGTACTTTGAAGGTTGTAAAGTGGCTTGCCTAAACCAGATGACAGATTTGTCTGAAAAGAGTTCTAAGGGCACTTTTGAAGGTTTGAAGCGTTAGGGAGTGGTGAATTGTGGGCATTTTAGAAAAGTGGATCTGCACATGCAAAATCATGTAGACAACAGTGGTAGGAGAAGGTGGTCAGGGATGAGGACTGAGTGTACACTGTGTTTAGAGTGGTGTCGTGGATAACTGATGAAATGTAGGAAGCGGCTTGTCTGGTTGGAGCTTTGTAGGTTGAGCAGGGCTGTTTCTAGGGGTGGGTGAATGCCCTGGGTGCCAGGGCCACTGTGTATACATAAGGGTGTCTTCATTGTGTTTTCTGCAGATGCATCAGGACCACTGCTATTGGTGGCGACCTTATGCCTAGCCCCTTATCCCATCATACTGGACTAATGGGAAAGGGGGCACTACTTGCTTTTAAGAAAGAGGTCAAACATGGCACATAAAAGCTGGGGACAACAGCAGCACCAAAATATGGAAAAGGGCAAGCTCTGCAGCCAGAAACTGCCTTGAGGTCAAGATTAGACGTTTGAACAGATTCTTTCAGCCAGTGGATGGACTACAAAGAGGAGCAGTGCTGGAGGTGAGGTTGATGAGGTGAGCAGCAAATTTGAGATTAATGATAGATTAGAGAATGGTCGACAGGGGGTAGAAGCTGTTTGAGTTCCTGAAAGTATTTATACCTGTGACCTGTGGGTAGAAGCTTGAACAACGGTTGTTGAGATTATTTTCTGTCCCCAATAGGTGCAACAACATGCAGGAACTCATTGACGTGTACAAGTAACGACATTTCCTCTACCCAAAGGCTCTGGAAGGCTGCGGATTTTGTCTCCCCATGAATTTTAATACATAGAGTAAAAGTTAAGTTCTATTGCCTTAATCAGGTCATTTGATTGCTGGATCTTTCTCAAGCAACTCATGGACAGCAGCAGACTGGGGCCAAAAGTCACCCCTCGAATTTATTGGTCCCCAATCAGCCCCTGACCAGCCTAAGACATCCCCCAATATGCCAGTCAATGTTTTGATGCTATATACAGGACAGATCATAGGTGGAGTGCATATGATGGTACTATTATTATACTATCATTATAAATAATTGTTTATTCATAAAGTACCATCATAGTCCGTGGCACTGTACAAGATATAAATTACAGGGGTAAAAGAAGTACATTCCTTATAATACAACAATGACAAAATGATTAGTGGCAGATACAGTGCCATGGGTGGGTATGGCCCCTACATGAGGCAGAAGCTATAACACTGGGGGGTAAAGTGGAATTGGTGAAATAGACTAAGGAGGCAGGGATGGAGGTGTTTAAAAGCAGCAGCACCAGATAAGTGTGGCCCACCTGGAACTCTCCAGGTCTCATTATGGCCAGTCTTCCCCTGCTCATAGGATAGATGTAGTGCATGGTCTGAATTCAGTGCCCAGACTGAGTATCAATGGAGACGCTTACAGGGCTGGGGAAAATGATTGCAGAGGAGCTTAAAAGCACATAAAGCAAATCAGAAAATTAAATAGTGGTTAAGGAAACATAGAGATGGTGAGGGAAGCAGTTATGTAAATGGTAAAAAAAAAAACTAGCACAGAGATAAGGGAGCAAAATGTTGGGCAGAGATATGTATGAAAGTGCATAAAGCTAAATAAATGTTAATAGGGTCAATGTCTGGGAAGCACATGTTGAAAAGTATAACCGCATAATGCTTACAGTCACGCTTCTTACTGTTATGGCTTAAAAACGTCCCTGCCAATCACGTGTCTTGTAAACTTTTTCTAAAACAATACAGGAAATCCATGAACAGCGCACAAATAACTGCCTTCCTGATGTTCTCGTGGAGCGTTTGTGTTCCCGATGTTGTTTTGCTTCTCTCAGACAATTGGCCGGGCATAACGCTTACTGTACTTCAGAGGAGAACAATAGTCCAGGACTGTACCCTTCACACTGACAGACAGACAGACGTCAGACGGGGGGTCTGCTAGCTATCAGCTTTAACTCGGGACTTTCCAGACAAATCACTGGCTAAAGCACAACACGATTGCATTGCTTTGTTATATTTAGATAGTTTAGGCTGTGTATCATTTTCTTACCTCTGGTACGTTGCTTGTCAGTTCTTCCTGTTGATGGTTTTTCTTTTGTTCCAAAAATATAAATTTTCTTATCATTTTTATGTTGTTGATTGGTCTTCAGTGATTATTGCAAATATGGATGTATTTACTAAGAATTTATAACCATTTAGGTCAGGGTGCACATGTAATGAGGCCAGGTAAGGCAGCTCCCTCGGGCAGCTTCATCTGGAGGAAAGCGGGGCAGGTATCTTTGGACCCATATATTTTTTTCAATGGTGGTTCTGTTGCATGCCATCATGTTTTTTAAATACATTTAATAATTTTGGGCTCAGTGGACCCTCCCTGGCAGCTACGCTGATGCCGGGGCAGGGTAAGTTCATTTTCTTCACCCCCACACTATGTGGTGTGAGGGGGACGGGGACACTAGGGTTACTAGTTTGATGTTTTTACTGTTTCTCACCCCCTTTTCACTTTGTGAAACCCCCCAGGTTGCCCCATACACTTACCTTGCATCCCGGTCCAACGGTGCATGCATGAGCAGCGGCCGCATTTCCCAGCCACGGCCACATCCCCGCTATCCCTCTAGCAGGGCACATGCCAGTGCCAGGCATTTGTGAATGGGAAGCAGGGGATGCGGCCTAGGACTGGGAAGAGGTGAGTTAACTTCGGCGATCTGAGGGGCTTCACGCAGCGGGTTGTCCCGGAGGAAAGGACCAAAAACCAGTATAGTCAAAACTGTGTTTTGGTCCACTTTAAGGAGTAACTAAAGGGATACTACAAAAGTGAAGAGTAGCCTAAGGGCAGACTAGATGGACCATATGGTCTCCTTCTGCCGTCAACTTTCTATGTCTAACCAAATGGGAAGGCTGCATATCATATCCATTAATGGTCAACAGAAAACTGGGCCCATAAATATTCAGTATTATTTAACAACAAGGAGGCTAAATGGGCCAACAGCAGTTAAAATATTAAAACTTATAAACATAAAACAATATTTATGTCAAAGGTGTTAAAAAACATAGAGACAAACTGTCATAAAGTGCTACTCATTGCATTTGCAAACATCTAAATCCAAAAATCAAGTTTTTGACCATATGTTTTTTTTTTAACATGGTTGAAGTAAATACTAGTCAGTTCAGCAAATGCTTACCACTTCATCCTGTCTTTATATGGCTGCTAATTACGTGACTGCCGGCAACCATTCGAGTTGATTCAAGTTAATGTGCAAGCCCTCTCTGCAAACCTGATTGGTCACCGGTGGTCATGTGTTTGTATGGCTGACAATGTAATGAGGAATTGGTAACTTTACTTTCTCTTGGTGATCATACCTTAATAAGCATTCTAGTGTCAAACAGTTTTCCATACTCATGAGCAGGGGCAGACTGGGGGTGCGACCAGACCAGGGTCCAGAAAGTCAGAGGGGGCCTGTCATTGTTGCTCACCTCCCTTATTTCTCATATTTGTGCTCATTTGGCATAATTTAGAGAAAGCAAGCATCATTTGTCTCTGTTGTTTCGGTCTAGCTGTCTATCTGCATCCAATTGAGTAAAAAGATTATTGTATGAGCCTTGTATTAGAACTCTCTGTAGATCCCAAAATAATATGCAGAGAAATGGTCCCCCCCAAAACCAGCTCACCCCATCCCAGACATGAATATACAGAGCAAGATTCCCCCTGTAGACCCAAACATTATTATGCAGAGTGTCAGCAGACAGCCAGATCCAGTAAATAAAGAGGACCTTCAGTCATAAATGACTTGAGGCACAGTACAGTAACTTCAACCAGTCCTGGTATCTGTTCCTCTCCAGTTGGGGGCATCCGGATTTGAAATGCCCTGTTGTGTGACACCCCCAGTTTCTTACCCGACCAACGGTCACATGGCACATGTGCAGGCTCTCCACCAATCAACATGGCTGTACCATCATTCATGTTTTCTAAGCAGCGTGGCTTAGGAACCATGAATGAAGACACATCAGCAGTGCACTGGCAGAAGAGCATGTGTATGTGCTATGAGACTGCAGTTCAGATAATTACAGGAGATCACGGGGTTTCATGTGGTGGGGCATCCCAAATCAGAAACAGACCCTAGGGCTGGCTGACATTACTCTTTAAAGTTGTGCTTGAGTAGAGGACAGGATGCTAAATGAATGGGGTCTGCCTGATAGAGTGAGGAACAAACCCCAAGATAGAGAGAAACCTGATTCCTCTACAATCCACCCTCACTCCATATGCTTTCTAACATCTTCCTAAGGGGGCTGTAAAATGAAAATCATCCAGACACCCCTCTGGAAACAAAAGTCATTACACTGACATTCTGCTGGCTTCTGTTCTGTCCTCCGCGCTCTGAAACAACCTGGTGTCTCGTGACAGCTCGGCTGATGTCATCTACCTGAGCCTCAGAGGGGACACAGAGTCTGGCAGCATGAAAGTGATCACAGATCAGCTGACTGCTCGCCCTCTGGGGGGGGGGGGGGGGACAGTGCACCACCACCCCCACACATCATACACAGGGGGGGGGTCTTTATTAACATCCCCCAAAGTAACAGAGAGGCTTTAAAGCGGCCGGTGCTTTTTGCCATGTGGGCTGGACGGCCCAACTCTCTTCCTCCCAGCGTGTGCTGGCAAATGTGTGGGGTAGGCGCGGCCCACCGGGAAACGTCCCAGTTTGCCCTATGGCCAGCCCGCCCCTGCTCATGCGCAGAGTGCAAACAGATCTTCCCAGCCGCTATAAAATAGGCAAAGTATCAGCATCCCAAAACCCCGATAGAGAGTGGGAGGAGGGCATGGGCCGGCAGCATACAGTGCAATGCACTTGCCAATAGTGTTGCTGGTGATTTCTCATCTCACGTCTGCATTTTTCTCTGTGTCTCTATGGGGCACAGACTGGTATAGTTCAGTTAGTCTTGCGTCTTTCCTTATTTATCAGTGTTTCTTTCTCACTTTTTTAAAATTCTGCACTAGGCTATAAAGCAGTAAAGAGACAGACATGCAAAGGAACAAACAATGAAAAGCACAAACCCTTGACTGTGCTAGCGTTCCAATATGCCCTGCGTCATACCGCTGCTACCCAGAAATAACAGTCCGGACCACCATGTAGTTGGAATGATTAAATTTAATCGGCCACAGCCCAACATAAAATAACAAATGTACAAGCAAAATGGAGTCCCCCCTATTGTTCCGGGTCTGAGAAGCCTAGATGAAGGAAAGGGGAGGGAACAAAAATAACTTCCCAACCCCACCAAGCGGAAGCCAACATAAACTCGGCCGCAAAACCTCCTAGGCCAGGGAGCTTAATCGGGCTAACCGCCAGTGACCAAAAACATCCCCTTCCTTACTTAAACCCCAAACCAACCAAAAATCTTTAAACCAAATCGTCCTGGCCCGTTTCAACAGAAACGGCCGCATACCCTTAACCATGGAAAAAATGCTATCTCAGACCCGAAACCCGAGGGGAGACCCGCCAAAGCCAGGCGGCGCTGAGACCTTAGCGCCGCCTGGCCCGCCACAACTCCACCGCCATCTCGATCCGCTCCTTCAATGACATGTTAAACAGGTCGTTCCCCATGTCATTCAGGTGGACCCCATCGGACCTAAAAAACCCCCTCATCCCTTCCACCTCGATGTGCCGCACGCTCAAGCCCCCATTCAGCCTGACGAACCTCGCTATCGCCTTATTGACCTTAACCCGAACCTTCTCGATGGCCAACAAGTCTCTAGCGCGTCGCCAGGCAAAACGGGGAACGATTTGGGACCAAACCAACACAACCCCTGGGAATACTCCCAAAAAATACAACAAGTCCCGCGTTATAGACTTGATCAGGTGCCGCATCGGCACAGCCCCTAAGTCATTCCCCCCTGCGTGCATGACCAATACCCCAGGCGGCCCACACCTTGCCGCCACCCGCATTGTGTGCTCCCGCATGTCCTTCCACCGCAGGCCCCTCACACCGGCCCAGCTCAACCGGGCACGATCTTCCGGAATGCCCAGCTGCCTTCCATTCCTCCGAACCACCGCACGCCGAGCCAACCAGTGAATATACGAATGCCCGATGATCAGGACCGAGCACGCCAACTCTAAAACAAAAATAAGGAAGGGAAGGGCGGAGGGAAGGGAAGGGGAGGGGGGTGGAAAATGTTATAGACCAACCACACGTTCACCTGTATTGCCGATCAATCCTATCCGGCCGAATGTACCGGCGAAACCGCGCCGATTCCCACCTCCCCAACCTCTTTATTATTTCCTCCGGCAGCCCCAGCCTGGCAGCCTCCGTCGCGGCCCCTATCCTAAACGAATGGGTACCGTACTCGCTGCCTGTCAGCCCCAGTTCCCCAAGACATTTCCTAAAAACTGCCAAAAACTGGAACCGCGATAAAAAGGAACCATCCTCGTGCATGAGCAACGGCCCATTCACCCCAGGCCTGACCTCCTGGAACTCCTCGACGGCGGCAGCTGGGCATAAATTACATTGCTGCAACCTTCCCAGAAAAATACTAACCCCCCGCCCCCTTTGATCCGTCTTTGACCTTCTTATCCGTAATACCACCCCTTCATCTGACGTCACGGTATCGTCAAAACCCAAGCCCCCGGGAACCCGTTTATTAGGGCTCACCAGCTCCCCAACCCTCAAAGCTCCGAAAAATGCTAGCGAGAAAGCTGCCTTAAACAAACGAACCTCAAAAACAGATGCGCAAACCTGGGGCAAAACGCTGATTAACCCACCCAACAAACCCCATGATACCGGTCGCCTATTATCGGCCGTCCTGTGCTCCTTCCGCCAACCCTTCAGAGCCTGGCGTACCCAAAACGCTTTCGTCATATCCGCCCAGCCCTCCAGGCGGCACAAAAAAGCCAAAGCCGCCATTTTTTTGTCAACAGAAGCAGGGGACACACCTCCCGCCACCAATTCCCCCAGGTACCAGATCAACAATGCCAGCCTGTCATCCTCAGTACTAGGCACCCCGAATTCCCCTACCAAGGTCCACCATTGCCGCCACGTCTCCACGTACGACCCCCAAGTAGATGGCGCGACTGACTTTTGAATCAAGCCAAACAGACGGGGCACGACTCGCCAACCTCCCTTGCCTCGGGTGCCAGTTTCCTGAAGCGCTCCCACTGTAAACGAGAAAGAGCGTCAGCTATCCCATTCTCCACCCCGGGCACATGTTCCGCCCTGAACCACACGTTGTAACGCAAACACCCCAACACCAGCTGTCTGAGCAACACCACCACCGGTAATGAAGATGAAGTCTGCGTGTTAACTGCCGCAACCACCGACATATTGTCCGACCGAAAACACACCGCCTTGTTCCTCAGCACCTCTCCCCAGAGGGTCACCGCCACAACCAGTGGGAACAACTCTAAAAAGGCCAAATTCCTCGCCAGGGCCGATTCCATCCACCGTACAGGCCAGGGGCCCGCACACCATCTCCCCCCCAAGTAGGCCCCAAAACCAACAGAGCCCGCCGCATCAGTGAAGAGCTCAAGCTCATCATTCGCCCTCACCGGATCCAACCAATACGCCAGCCCGTCAAAGGACTCCAGGAAAGTGAGCCACATCCTAATGTCCTCCTTCAATGCCGCCGTCAACCTGATGAAGTGATGCGGTTCCCGAACTCCGGCCGTCGCTAGTGATAGCCGCCTGGTAAACACCCGCCCCATAGGTAGCACCCGGCATGCGAAATTCAATTTCCCCAGCAATGACTGCAGCTGTACCAATGTGACCTTCTTAACCCCCAGGGCCCCTTCCAACCCCCCAACCAAATCCTCAATTTTGTCCCTCGGAAGCCTACATACCCTACCCACCGTGTCAATCTCAATCCCCAAGAATTTCATCACAGTTGCTGGACCCTCCGTCTTGTCGTGCGCCACCGGCACCCCAAACACCCCAAATACGTCCAGCATGGTTGACAATAACAAATGGCATATTCTGGTGCCCGCCGGCCCCACACACAAAAAATCGTCTAAATAGTGGGTGACCGACCCCAAGCCCGCTCTCTCTTTTACAACCCACTCCAAGAACGAGCTAAAGGCTTCAAAATAAGCGCACGAAATCGAACACCCCATTGGCAGACACCGATCCACATAATACCCCCCATCGAAAAAACACCCCAAAAGATACAGGCTATCCGGGTGCACTGGTAGCAACCGAAATGCTGATTCGATATCGGTTTTCGCCATCAATGCCCCAGGGCCCGCCTCCCTCACCATAGCCAGAGCGAAGTCAAACGACGTATAAGACACCGATGACAGCTCTTTGGCTATCCCATCATTCACCGACCCGCCCCTCGGGAAAGACAAGTGATGTATAAGACGGAATTTTCCCGGCTCCTTCTTGGGCACAACCCCCAACGGGGACACCACCAAATCCTCCAGAGGGGGGTCGCTAAATGGACCCGCCATCCTCCCCAAGGAAACTTCCTTACCCAACTTTTCTTTAATAACCTCCGGCCGCTCCCGTGCCGATTTCAGATTCTTAATAGAGCGCACCTGTAGCGGTGCTCCACATGGAATCCGAAAACCCAACTCGAAACCCTCCCCCAGTAATTGCGCCACCCCCTGATCAGGATACTTATTTAACCAGGGGCGCATCTCCCCCCCTCTCACCGGGGAAACCCCTTTTTCCAGGACCATCGGCCCCCTTGCGCCCCCCCCCCCGACCTTTCCTAAAACACCTCCCGGCCCCGTGGCTCCCGCCGCAGGCCGAACACTCGTGCCGAAATTTGCACGTGGGCCCCCATTTGCAGAAGGAGTCATTAAAGGCCCAGCACAAACCACGTCTGGCCAACTCCGCCCCTCCCGACCCCATTGAAGTGGCGGCCCCCTGAAAGGGGGAGGAACCCCCGGTAACTGGATAAACCCCCCCCCTCGCATTCATCACTCTCAACCACAGGCCTATATCCCTATGATCCCACCCCAACCCCTCACTCACCGACATCCGTTGCCGAAACTGCTCGTCGTAACGAAGCCAGGCCAAGCCCCCATACACCCGATGGGCCTCCCAAATGGCGTCCAAGTAGCAAAACAGGGACGAGCAGTGTTCCGGGTTCTTTTCCCCAATAACGCTTGCCAGTATAGCAAACGCTTGCAGCCAATTCCCGAAAGTCCTCGGGATCAACCGAAAGCGCCTCCTATCCTCGTCCTCCTCCTTCCGGTGCTCCTTCCCCTTTTCCCAACCTTCAATCCCAAATCGCTCCAAGGGCAGTAACGTGAATATGTCCACGTACTCCCTTCTCCATATTTTTTCCCTCACCTCCTGCCTCAAGTGCCCCCCCAACGGACCCTCGAAACACACGTAGGTGTGCCCCTTGGCGGAGTCCGAAATCGGAAGGGATCTATTGCCCCCCCCCACATCACCCATACCCTGATCATCCGTATTCTCCCCCTCCCTGCTGTCCCCCTGCACTGCCCCCTGCCGCAGCGCCCCCCCCTCGGCGCAACTAGTCGCCAACGGCACCCTAAACGCCCCCACGGCCCCGGTACCCGGTGGCGCCCCCTTAGACCCCCCACTCGCTAATAATTCCCACCTGGTCAACAACTCCCTCACCCCTGCCATAAAACCTGCCTCCCCCGACCCATCACCCCCAGACGCCCCACCCCCAGCTTGCGGTAATAACAAAGAATCAGCGATAATTTGTGGCTCACCCTGCCGAATGATCCCGCCGCCAGGTTCTTCCACGCGCCGTTCCAGACCCTGAGCCGCCGGGCCGGATTGGCCCAGCGACCCGCTTCCCGCCGGACGTCCCGACGCCACCGCTGTTCCTGGTGTCGCCGCCAAGCCGCCGGAGGATGATGGTGGCCCGCCGACACCCGCCGCCACCGACCGGCCACTCGCCCGACCGCCGCTGTCTTCCAATCGCCATCCTGGTGCCTCGACCGCCTCGCCTCCCGACACCTCACCCTGGTCGACCACCGCCTGCGGAGAAAAAAGGAGGGGAGAGCAGATGGTACTGGCCGGGAAACCGAGTCCCCGGCCGCAAGCGCGAGGGTCCGCCGTGCCTGGACGTACATGCAAATGAGCAGGGGAGGATGCCATGCGCACCAGCTCGCCCGGCTGGGAGGCCGTCAAATCGAAGGGCCACGCGCTAAGGGACGCAGGGATGCGCCAGGCTGGGAGAGCGGTGGGTGGAATGGGGGCATCCCGCGGAGCCGGGGAGGGCTCCAGCGGTGCCATATAGTGGCCGTGGGGGAGCGAGGATGACGCTCCCACAAAGGGGCATGCGCCATGGGAGAAAAGGGGGGTGGGGTGGGGAGGGAAGAATGTGTGTGGGGTGGGGGGGGTGGTGCCGTGTACTGTTTGGGGGCCCGAGCCAGCGTCCGAGCGGACGCCTGGGGCCCCACTGGCAGACCCGGAGGGGGGGTTGTCCCCCCCTCCAGGTCCAGCGCTCCGCGTGGAGCGGAGCGCTGACCCGGCTGGAGGTCCCTGGTGGAGGAGGAGTGTGGGGGGGGGAGGGGCCCCCTCCTCCGGCTTGTACGCAGGGAGGGGGCGATGAGAGGGGTGGAGGGGCCGGCCGCACGTGGTGCGTGCGCCGGCCCTTTAACGCGCTCCCCCCGCTGCCGTGGGGGGGAGGATGCCGGAGGAGCCGCCGCCGCTCCCCTCACTCGAGGACGGCGGGGAGCGGAGGCACACATGCGACCCGAGCTCCCGTGCTCGGGCCGCGCCACAGCCCTACGTGTTGGTGGGGGCGGGGCCTCCGCCCCCACATGTTCAGCCTCTCCCCGCGCGGTGCGGGAGAGGCAGGAGGAGGAAGGTCGCTTGCGGCCCGAGCTCGGAGGCTCGGGCCGTGAAGAAGCAGAAGGGGGGGGAGCCAGCAGCCCCGGCCCGACATCCTCCCCCTGCCGAGCGCGGCGACGCTCGGGCCGCCGGCCCACGGGAGAGGCACCAGACGGGGGATGCGGCGGGGGAGCAGCCGGCGCGGCCGCCCCGCAGACAGGGGCCCCGGACCTCCTGCGGCCGGAGCCGCCAGGTAAGGGACGCGCCGCTGAAGGGGGGTGGGAGGTGGGAGGGCCGCCAGACCCCCGCCGCTCGGTGCGACGCGGCGGCGAGGGGCTGAGCCGGGCAACTGCCCGGCGGGCCCTCCTGGGTCTGGGTGGGGGCGGCGGCGAGGAGGACTGGGAAGGAATTAGGCTCCTAACCCAGTCCTCACCTCGCCGTCCAGCCTCCCTGCGAAGCGCTGCGAATAGGGCCTCCATACTTAGCTTATTGGGTGGGCGAGCGTCGGTCCGGCTGCTCGTCCATCCACGCCGGGTCAAAGAGGAAGGGGAAGGGGACGGACGTCCCCTTATATACTCCCCTTCCCCCCTGAGGTCACTTCCCCCAGTGACCACTTCCCCCCATGGCTGGTCTGCCCCGGACAGGAACGCAGGCCAGTCATGTGGGCTGCCCTCCTTAAAGGGACGGCGCTTTCTTAAAAAAACTATTCCCCAGCATCTAAAATTAATATATTTTAAGATTTTAGTCACTTACTTCCCCCATCGGACTGCAACTCTGTTCAGGACGCTAGGATACGGGTGGCGCCATCTTGACTCAGAAGAATCACACATACTGAGGAGAGCAGGGGCCGAACAGAGCTGGGGTGAGAAAAAGGGCAGCAATCCCAGAATGCAGAGTAAGAAGACACTTCCTGTTTACAGGCTGCCTGATACTCCATGAGCCACCATCTTGAATGCTTAAAGGCTCATAACATGCAGTAGATGCAGGCTTTTTAATGTGAGCAATCTGTATGTACAGGGTGTGGGAAACATATAAGATAGGCTCTTATTTAGGGTGAAGGTCTGCTTTGCTGGTTTGATGATGCAGGAGGTGTGGAAAAACATACTTTACCACAGCACAGTAGGGTGGGAGGTAAAGCATAGCTGCTTTGATTTTACACGTAGCCTGGCAATCCCTTTAAAGTGGCCCTAGATCCTCCCTTGCATGAAATTGCTGCTCGGTGGAACCCTAACCCACTTCCCCCCTCACTACTTGACATTCTTGCAACTTTTTCTCATGGAGCTCTATCTGATAGTGAAACTAAAAAGAGTTCACACAACCTCTACCAAAGGGAGGCATCTTAAAAGAAGCTCCACAGGAGAAAGTATCTTTTAGTTGCAAGCAATGTTCCCTCTAAGCCGGAGCAGCTGCTGCTGCTTCCACGTCTCCCCCAGCCCCTTCTCCTGTACCCGACCCCACTGCAACCCCCAGCTAAGAAATCCTGAGCCAACGTTCTGCCCCTGCAATGCCACATCCTTAGGTCCGTGGGGAGCCATTATCTATTCTTCCACATTATCTGAAGAAGAATTGGCCTATCCACCACTGCTCACGGTCTGTCTCTACAATGCTATAGCCGATGAACGCACCAGTTGAGCGGCTGGAAAGCACGTTAGGGGTCCGGCTTAGTTGCTCATGGGCTGGCTGGTAAAATTCTAGGCTGATCTCTGACCCCAGTCACCCCCGCCTATCACTAACAGAGACTCTGCCTCTCTATAGGGGAGGAAACTCTTGGGCCCAGAATTTGAGAAATATCACTGCAAGCTTTGACAAGTGTCTCGAACAGCTAAGAAGGTGCCTTCAGGAGGAAACAAGCTCTCACATCTGAGTCAAGGCTTTCAAAAACAGTAATAACTGTGGTCTTTCAAAAAGTCTGCAATTTACATCAATTTTTTCAGTGTATTTGTTTCATGCAAGCTGTCTAATTACTTGTTATTATCTAATACCAGGATGTTGGTGTATGACAAGCTACCTGCATGTACTAGGGGTGGCAGCTAGGTGGCAGCATCTGCTAGAGCGCTTCTACTCTATAAACCCACAAAGCTCCTTGTAAAGTACTGTGAGAAACATACAGGAATTCACTGACCCCAACTAAATTAGATCCCCTGGGCTCCAGAGACTAGATAACTGCCTTTTATTTCTCTTTATTTATTCCTACCCATATAAAACGCTCACTCAGTAAGATCATTTGTATGATGCAAAACTCTCCAGATTGTATCTGCAAGTCAGTCCAGCTTTAGATGCCATTTTAGTCCATGTCCTGGGAGATTAGTCTCCAGTGAACAAAGAGACCATTATGATCCACCATATCTGATCACATCTCATAGATGGTCTTGTCTCCTCTGATGTAGCTTGTAAATAAGAAAAATGCAGCTGAATTCTCTTATTATATTTCATTCGTTATAGCAATAAAAATATATATATCATCTTTTGTTTGTAATTTGTATTAAAACTTAAAAATGTCAACTATTTCTAAAAAAGTTATATCCGACGAGGCTGTATATTTGCTGATTTGCAGATCAATCTATCATCGAAAAGAAGTTTGTTACCACCTCGAATTGGCCAAGAGGGGAACATATGAATTCCCCAGAGGGTCCTCGCTATGAGCATCTTAAAATACATGGTGCCAGCTCAGCCACCAATGATAAAATATATTAGCAGAAAATCAGTGTGCAGCTGTTCCCCATCCCAGATAAACCACCAATGAACGAATAAAAACAAACAAAACGGGTCCAATAATTGCTGCTCCCACTTTCTACTAGATGGTTCTGCTTAAAAGACCGCCTTACTTGACCTCATTATAGATGTACTCCTGGTGCTAATAGCCCTGGCCATTTGTCTATTGAGCTCCTTCCCCTGGTTTTGCTTCTGATTATAAATCTATGCTGCCTGCCCCTGCATTTTGGATTGTTATATGGACTAATCTCTTCCCTCCTATTTCACCTCTCTAACTGACTTACAGCTATATTTTTATGCGTGCCATCTTGTTCCCTTAAATCATACCATCACCATTTTCCCCACTAATAGGTACGGGTGTTGGCCTGTCAGCATAAGGATAATCTCGGGGGGGGGGGGGGGGGGGTGCATCCAGAATGATGGAGCTCCCCTAGAATGCCCGGAATACTCACATAAAACCCTGAGCCTCTTTAGAAATGCAGCAGCACAATTGCCCACTGCCGCTGATGTGGCAGCCGGATGGTGCGGCCAGTGCCCACAAGAGCACGACCATATTACTTGCGAGGCTCGCAGTTAATTGTAAGTAATGTGGGTGTTTTAGGGAGAATTGCGGGCAGGGGACTCCAGCATTCTGGAAGCCCTCCCCAGACTGTTGCCATACAACTCCCCTATCTAGCACAATAATCTTATGAGTTATTTTAGACTCTGCCCTTTCATTTAAACCCTAAATTCACATATCTGTGTCAGGGAAACGTGTATCACATGATCATACTAAGAGCCCAGCTCCTGATCATGCAGCACCCTTCGCTAAATCACCGTCCATTTCAGCAGCCCAGCGGACTACAATACCCAGCAAAGCCACAGCCAGAGATTCTTGGCTAAGGCAAAAAGATCGCTCAAGTTAAATACAGTTTTTGATGCAGAATGCACACTGGGCAGTTATTACAAACATTTGGCTATGATGGAATTAATACAAATGCTGTTCTGAGTTGTAGGATACTTACAGGAACAGTGAGTTACAAGCAGAGATGCAATATAAAGTCAGACAACATGATGAATGATGTGTATGGATCAGGGCATCCAGGAAGCTTGGAGCCAGTCCTGTTTCTGCTTGCTGGTCCTATCTCGACACGCTGCCCAGGCCTACCTTTAAGTTTCGGTCTTTGCTTCTTGCTCCCTCCTTCCCTCCTCCCAGACACTAGTTCTGGGGGATGCTGTTCCCTCACTGTCTGACAAAGATGTTAGGGAAGCCGCAGGGGGGCTTTCCGCCTAGAATTGCCTTTTCTGAGTGTCAGAACCGTATGCGCATATATGGACTTCCTTTTCTTGCCAGGTATGTGTTAGCAGGCTGTTGTAAGGGTGACATTTGCTAAGAACAGAGAATCTTAAAGGGGGGAGCCCAACCAGTGTTACAAGTACCACAGTGGTACATGAGCTTCCCTCTGGTGGTACGCAAGGCCAATGGGGATGAAAGTGGGGGAACATGAAGCCCTGCAGACAACTACTGCTCCAATAGGATGTGCCAGATGGCCTAGTCAACAAGCTGCCGGAGTGGAGCATCTTGGGATGCCTGCATTGTTGACAGAAGGGCTGCGTGTGGGGCCAGTCTAGTACCTACACCCTTCTGAGGAAGTCTAAATTTGTGGTGGCGTGGGTGGCACTTGACACTTGCAAAATGGGAAGTGTGTCACGTACCTGTATATTCAGCACGGTAAGTGCAGACTCTCAACCACCACGAACAGTGCCCACTGAGGGACTCCCCGAGGTTAGCGACAGGGAGGTGACTGCAGTGGATGAAGCCAGGGTATCAGCAAGCATGAAGATCAGGATGCGACTAGAGATACTGGAAACCAGGATCCAGCTGAAGACACTGGAACCAGTGAGTGCTGGAGCAGACTGGAGAACAGGAACCGGTGAGTACTGGAAACCAGGATGCAGCTGAAGACACTGTTACCAGTGAGTGCTGGAGCAGACTGGAGAACAGGAACCGGTGAGTACTGGAAACCAGGATGCAGCTGAAGACACTGGAACTGGTGAGTGCTGGAGCAGATTGGGGACAGAGTGGTATAGTCCAAGCTGGGGTCGAGGGCCAAGGGAGATAGTCATACAGGAGCCGAGGTCGGGACCGGAACAGGAACACGGGAATCAGAAAGGCTGGCATCAATCCGAGAAGATCTGCTGGCAGCTTCTCCAGGCCTGAGGGATCATTAAATGCGCCATTCAACGCAAATGCACAAAGCGCATGAGACACACTATGCAATGCTGTTCAGATTTATCAAACATTGAATATAAATCAACTTAAAATACAAGGGCATTAATATAGATCCCCACATTGAAAACCATAGGCAGGACCGCTATTAGGAATTTTTGAGCCCCATTCCGATTCAATGTCGGCCCCCTGGATTAATCCTACACAGACTTATGTATGTGAAAATCAATAAAATCACAGCGCTGTGGAAGAAGATGGCACTATATAAATAAACAATAATAATAGATGATTAAATGATTGAATAATGTATTATAATCCAAGCATGGCTGACCAGGGCCCCATCCATCACTTATAATGGGCTGTTGGCTATGGGCAGGCAGAATCTATATAGACATTATTTCTATGCCTTGATTGGCAACTTCTGGACAGGTAGATCCCAACAGGTCAAGCTAAGTTCTTTTGTTTCCAGGTAGGTTGACGCTCCACAAGGCTGTGTCATCTCTCGGTTCTCTTCTCTCTAAGCACCAATGAGGTAATGAAGAAATGAGGAGGAGTACCACAATGGTGTTGCTACACTTGATAGATGGAGCACTGGGAATATGATCAACTTTACTAAAATAGTTGATCCAGGTTCAAAGGTTCATTTACACAAAATTTCTTGGTGTAACAATATCTGTCACAAAAAAGACTCTGGCATACTGTGGCATCTAAAAGAAAGGCAGCCTTCCCAGGAAGATTCATACAGTTCATATGCCTCTCCTGATGGCATATGGAGGCCAATAAGAAGGACAAGAACAGACTGCAGAGAATCATAAGAACTGCAGCGGTGATGCCCAACTAGCGCCCCTATCAGAGCTATACACTCAGTGTGTCAGAAACATTATCTCAGGCACCTTCCATCCTCGTCATGTCATGTCTTTTATCGAGGTGACACTTCAGACTACCTACATGCAGGTCTTCTATATCTGAGAGTGGCTTCTTTCCCTCAGCCATTCGCTTAACTCGGCAAGACAGCTCTGCACCCTTGGCTGTGTTCCCAGCCAACTAACATGCCATAAGTTTATACTGTCTGCCTGCTTGCCTAGGGCATTCAACGTGCTTTCCACTGTCAAAATCTGGTGCTCTTAGAAATCCAAACCCTATGTTAAGTCTGTCTAGGTAAAGTTTGGAGTAAACTGCCAAAAGGAATTTCTTGTATACACTTGTATGGCAAATAAAAATATTCTTATATAGAGCCTAGGACCAATAACATGTGATGGTTGGGACCAATGGCAGCCACACCTGATTCAGTATTCAACCCCCCATTGCAGCCTCTTCAGGTTTAATGTATGGAGTGCCCAGATTCCTGGAAATGTCCCTAATACGGTCAAAAACAGGACTGTCATCAAAGCCTATGGTCACCCCCCACCCCTTCATGGCCCCATCTAGGAGTGCTGCCTGTACTACCCTAATGGCAACCCCAACCACAGGCATGAACATAGTTGCCTCATCCTTTTTACTAAAATATCCTCTTACAACAGCCTTCATTCATATGCAGATTTCATGCACTTTAAATGGTTGCTTTGTGAGTTGGAACATGGTCTCAAGTGATTTATGTGCACTTTATGAGCAAAATATTTTTAAAAAAGTCCAGCCAGACTGCCCATTTTTAAAGAACTCCCTGGCAAGGTAAGTGTTTTTTTATTTAACCCCTTTCAAAATGGGCAGTCTGGCTGGACTGGCCCTTTGAGGTTGCTCTAAAGATTTATTTTTACAGGCTGACTGCTGGAGTTTGTAGGCCTTTTTGATTTTGTGTCCTACCACAAACAAACTGTTGGAATCTAAATATTATTTCTTTGAACTATGAAATCTTAGTCTGCTGATCTCAATATCCAAGGCAATGTCACACCATTTTGGGGTTTGAGCTCCGCTTACAGCTGAGGCCTCATGTGAATTCTTCTATGGCCATTTAAAAGCACCGTGGACAATGTCAGCACAGTCTAAATAAAAGTCTCTTTTTCCAAGAACCTTGCCAAAAAATATAGCGCAGTTAAATCTTGGAGAGCGCAATATGGAAAGGAAAATAAGGTCAAAGGCAGGACACGTCTATATGTTGAATATGGAACATGCACTTGAGTAAAAGTTCACATGAAGTACTCATCATCTGAACATTTAGAAACCTAAACACTCACATACAATGAACAAAAAACCACAGAAATAAAATGAACAATACCAGTGCAGAACTTTATTTTAGTGAATGTCTCTCGGATGTTACATAAGTGGACATGTTATTAGTCCGTGGAGGAATGAGCACATTAATCCCAGGCTCCATGCTGTCTGCCTACTGTACAGTATCCTGGGGGTTTTAGGTTTCACATCTGACATGCAATCGCCATATCCCTGCTTTAATCCTTCTCATCACGCCAGGCAAATTAAACGCACTTATTCCTGCAGACAGATTCAACTGTAACCAAACACTTGTGGGGTTTTACACCAATTATACAGGTCAGGAAAATATATCTGGTTCACTGCGCAGCTGTAGTAAAATGTTACATAAGGTCCAGTCTACAGAATATTATAGCACCATATAGATATTTATACAGTTTACATTCAGGTATCTGATATATAATCCAAAATCTAGGGCCAATTTTATATAGGCCTTAATAAATGGGTCAAAGGTACTTTCAGTATCATATTTATCATGTGGTTCACATTAATCATCACTGAACAGCTGGGAAGTACAGGACCTATTCTACTCATCTCCTTCCCCACACACTATCATGTTTATATGTAGGTTCCCAACTACATACTTAACAGTTGAAAAATACATCAATTCTGGGGGGTTGAGGAGTCTTTATTATATATAGATACCAGCTTATCGTAACAATTAATGTTGTTATTCTAATTATCATATACTTTTTTGAAGCTGACAGGTGTTGATGCTGTTACATGATTATTTTACACAGATGAATAGATCTTATAGTAAAGAAGGATCGTGGCCTCTGAAGAAGGACAATTTTATGTGGAATAGCTTCTCACCATATTTTTTGCATTCCCTTTATATATTTATACAAGTTAATCGTGTGCCCCCTTAGACATCTCTTCTTAAGACTAAATAGCTTTAATTCCTGAAATCTTTTCTCATAACTAAAACCCTTCATTCCCCTTATTAGTTTGGTGGCTCTCCTCTGAACGCTTTCCAAAATCAGTGCGTACTTTCTATGAACTGGCATCCAGAACTGGACGGCATATTCCAGATGAGGGCGCACCAGTGCCTTGCAAAGAGGCAAAATTACATCCCTATCCCATGATTTCTCTTTTAATGTATGATAATATTTTGGTGGCCTTGGAAGCAGCTGCTTGACATTGCATGCTGTTATTTAACATGTGGTCTACCAGTACCCCCAGATCCTTCTCAACACTTGACTCTTCCAGCTTTACTTCTTCGAGGACATATGTGGCCTGCAGACTATTAGACCCCAAGTGCATTCCCTTACATTTCTCCATATTGAACTTAATTTACCAAGCTTCCAAACAATAGGCTTCCCTGTGCTTCCCTGTGTCATCTGTAAAAATAGACAGAGACAGTACTATTAATTCCATCTTCAATATCATTTATAAACAAGTTGAATAATATAGGGTTCAGCACTGAACCCTGAGGTACACAACTTACAACTGGGGACCATTCAGACTAGTACTAGTGCCTAATAGTTGGCAGTTCTAATCAGCATAATGGTCCAGCAGGTACTGACACAGGCCGGCCAATACCTAGTGCCCCAATCAAAGCTTTTTAACTTCAGAATTGTGACTTGCAGTGCCATTCTGTAAAAATACTGTAACAGTGCTGAAATACATATAGAGGCCGGCGCCTCTATGAACCTCTATGAACCTCTGTGAACCACTATGCCAGAAAAGTGACGCTAAGTGGAGCACTTCATAAAAAAAAGCTCTGTATTTTCTAATCCTGAAGACCAGAACATCCCATGTAGTTGATTAGTTACATTTAAAAAGTTGCCTGCAATAGGCTATAATCTGTTTGGCCTGAGTTCAGCCGTATTATCTAGCAACATGTGCTGGTTTGCATGGCAGCCAAGCATTTATTATATGTCAACTTTAAACTGATTTCTGATTGGCTGCTTCATCTCAGAGTTTTAAACTTTTTGAAACTTCTAATGATTTTTCAACTGTGGGTTAACTTACAGCGAAGGTTTCTGAGACATGAGCATGATTTATTTAATGGCTCAGCCGGAAGTCTCCGGAGAGCAGCTCTGCGGGGTCAACTCAGCTCTGTGTAGTGTGAACATTATCGTGGGAAAGAGTTTAATTCACAAAAAACGGTTTCAGATTGTCCTGAGCGAGTGAGCGTCTCAATCATCAGCGCTCAGGCAGCACTAGTTGCAAGAGCAGACTGAGCAGGCTGGCGATTTTAAGCACCTTGTATATCGGCTTTCACACGTGCTCCTGCTCCTTTATCTAGGCAGTGAGAGCAGTGTGCCAGCTTCTCCTTGAGTCTCGTCCAGCCATCATCCGCCATTCACCATTTGTAGGGGCCTGTTTCCATCTGATCTGAGGTCTGATTATATAGTAGTAAAATAATAATTTTATAAAAAAAAAAACACTAAATGCAAACCTGCCCCCCCATCCAGGCTCATGGGGGGGAAGGTTATGGGCTATGTCTAGCCGAAGGGAGCCGGATGGAGCCAAGTGTGTCGGTTGCCATCTCCGCTACCCTCTAATAGGGTGCATGCCCACACCGGCCATTCACAAATGGCTGGTGTGGGCGAGCGCCTGCTAAAAGGCAGCGGCCACGGCTCGCACATGCATCCTTGGATCAGGGAGAAAGTAGCTTTTTTAGGTGACTCGGGGGGAGGGAGGAGGGAATCAGGCTGCTCCTGCTATGCCTTTAGCTGCTGCACATACCTGCACCAAGAATTCACTGAGTAGAATGTGGGTCACTGAGTGGCCTATGCATGTGCCATGAGAACAAGGAAGAGGTGAGTTTACGTGCCATTCTGGGAGATGCACACAGGGCATCCCAAATTGAATGGTCTCTACCAGGAGGAACAAAACCAAAGTGAAAATCTTGGGTTTTGTTGCACTTTAAAGAAAAGCAACTGCCCTTATAGACTGAAGGGACAGTGGCCTTTGTCTTTATGGTGCATCTTGTTTTGGGATGGCTCGCTATATGAAACCCCCTGGATCACCCGAAAAACCTACCTGTTCCCGTAATCCTTGTGGCATCTCCACAACACCGCTTGTTCTGTTCATGTTTGCTTTTTTGCATGGTTCAGTGCGGTAAAGGAAATCTGGACGAAACGAGTGCTGCCGATTGGCTGAGTTGATCACTAGGGATTCAGGAAGAGTTGAGTTTCTTGTTCGTCAGGATGCCCTGCCAAAGAAGAACAAAACCCAATAAAGAGGAACAACACCTGAGATTTTCACACTCCTGGGTGTTATTCCTCTCTGATTTGGCATCACGATTTGGGAACATGCACTGTTTGTAAGAGAGCTGTTGCATTGAGAAGCAGGACCCACCACATGCCTGGCCTCCCTGCGGACTGTGTCACAGTCAGTTTCACCACCACTCTTTCTGAATAGCTGTAGCGCTCTGCAGGCTGCAGGGAGGCCAGTGATGTGGCTGCTCCTGCTAGGCTCTGTCGCAAACAGAGCAGATTGGAAGACAGCCCATGCATATGCCATGGGAATGTCGGAAAGGTAAGTTCTAGGGGTGAGGGGGGTTCACACAGAGGGGATTTCGGAATTGGGAATCAGGGCATCACGATCATTGACAAGGACCATGACCCGGGATATTAAAAACCCCAGGTTTTGCACCACTTTGATGGCGACGTAGATCCTCCAGACCAAAAGTTTATTTTGAATCATCGGCATTCCAGCTCTGGAGGATCTACTCAATTTTAGATGGAGAGGTTCTTCTGGGGTTCTGGATGTTTGGTCATGAAGGGGTCTACTAGAAAATGCTGCATACTAATTTTAGGTTAGGGGGTTTGGCCCACTGGTGCTCTGCATATTAATATATTAATATTTGTGTTGGGGACAGGATACAATGGTGCTCTGCAGCCAAAACCAAGGAATTTAAATTACCTGGATTTGTTCTGCTTTACAGAGGCATCCCAATCTTGGATGCCCCTGTGAGTCAACCCCCAGGATTGTCCATTTACTCACAAGGATCCAAGCTCCCACCCACAGCACATGTGTAGGCCCTTGATCAATTAGAACTCACAGCCATGAATATCCATGCCAGGCAATGAGTTCAAAACACCTACCGCTGGCTGCTCCCATCTGCTGCTGCACATACCCACTGCCAGCCATTCAGATATGCAGGCGGCAGGTACACATATCAGCTGGAGGAGTGCTAGGGAGTGCTAAACCCATTGGGCTTAAACCGGCCTTGCCCCCGCCCCTCGCACTACAGTTCCATTGTAGATTCTATACATACGAGTAACCTTCATGCACTTTTATGACCAAGTTCTTCATGTTCCTCCCTCCTTAAATCTCTTCAAATCTCATTCTAGAATTTTGTATTAGAGTATTATTTATTAAGTGCGCTGGTTTAGCGTAATTCTGCGGGTATACAGGTCCACTTTGGAGCGCTGAATGGCGCTGCAAGGCACATTGCCCAATATTTATTGTCAGCTTGGATTGTGGCACAAGGATTGTGTCTGGCCTGTGTCAGCGCCTGTTGGACCCTCATGTCGATAATAACAGTGCCAGTGAGCGCCACTCTACCGCCAAATTTTAGGTTCTGCACACCGTATTTAATCATTTTTGGCATGGTGAACTGATTGGCGCTGTATGTAACAGGCTCTGGTCAGCATTTCTTCATTACAGATACAGGAGATCACTGCTGTGAACAAAGGGGGTAAACTTTACAGTGCGTTTAGGCTGCGTTTTAGTTGTTTTTCTCCAAAGTACATATCGGTAAGAAAAATAAGCCTTTAAAAATGATTTAACAAGAAAATAATGGCGACATCTAAGTCCTGCATTTCTTTTACTGACAAGTTGCCAATGCAAGTTCTGTACAAATAATTCTGTTTGATATTATTTATAAGCAAGAAACACTACAGCTCTGCGCATTGTGCCCAATGGCATCTAAACCTATAATGCCACTATAAATTGACGCATCCTTGAGTAGTTCGCCGCAAACAATGTTTCACCAGTGATAAATTAGACACATTGGTGCTAAATGTTTTTTGTTTGTTGAATTGCACCCTGAGGATAAAATGTTGGCGCTGAGTGACACGCTGGATAAATGCCAATTTCTCACGGAGGTACAGGATATGTTTTTAGATTCAGATTTCTTAAAATCACCTGGTTCAGGACATCACTACAAGAAATAGAGATTCTAACAACTGTGTGAAGCAACATGGATACACCAACTGCAAATTAATTAAATCAATAAATAAACATTTCCTAACTTTGTATTAAATTTTACTACTTTTCACCCCAGATTGGGATGCAACTTAAAAGTAAAACCTGACACGAAAAAGTTCCTTTCCTTGGTGGCAGCAATGTATGGTACGTGTTCTTGTGCCACTCTCTATGTCCTACCTACTCCACTGGCGACTATTACTGTTAGTGATTTTGGGGTTGCTTTCTTCCGCAATTTCACAGTGGATAGAAGTCTACACACCCCTAATGAATGGTAGGTTTTAGGCATGTAAAAAAACATGCAATTTGTCATGTAATTTCAGAACTTTTGCTACTTTCAGTGTGACCCAAAATCTGTACAATTTCATTGAAGAGGGGAAAATAAAAATAACAAAACTGAAATAATGTGGTCGCATAGATGTGAATGCGCTCTTATAATTGGGGGTTTGTCTGTGTTCAGAATTAGCCAGTCACATTCAAACTTGTTTTAAATTGTAGTCAGTAAACAGCTGCCATCATTTAGAGTGATTCTGACATTTTATTAGTTGCATTTTACAGCAAAAGCCATGGACCATAAACAGCTTACAGTGGTGTGCTTAACTACCAGGCATACAATGCTTGTAGAAATACACACACCACAAATTAGGGCAATGTGGACTAATCTAAAGTTATTGTGTAAATGTCAGCATTTGGGTTCAATATAGAAACAAGCAAAAACTACACAATAAACCAAATATGAATAGGGGCAGGCTGACTAAACAAGAAGGTTGTGGCGTGGTTTTAGCGTGGCCCATTGTGTCCATTCAACACTATGCCTAAAAATTTCCAACCAGAAACTAAACTGATGTGGTCAGCATCCATGTTAGCAAACTATGAAATTGCAAGTTAGCAGCATCCACAAAAAGATAGGGATTGACTACTCAACTTACAGATTGGCTACTGTTGCCTTGAGTAACAGCTTGGTGTTGATGTGTGGACTTCCAGCTGTGGTCAGGTTGTGAATCTGGATCTTCATCTCCCCTATTAGCCAGGCCTAACCTAAGAAATGTGCTTGCCTCGGGCTGTTTTCTACAATACTTCTGCTACAACCAATAGCTAAGTCTATTCACCATTTCCCAATGTTCTAATATAAATTACACACATTCCGGAATGTTTATCCTACTGGAGAATAGTCAAGCTTGTGTCTATCACTATATGCAAATGTACCAAGATCATAGGGTCAGGTAGTATCCAATATCCTGCATACATGAAGTCTGAAAACACTATTCCCACCAACAGTCCGATTGATGAACAGATAAAGAGAAACTCCTAGTAAGCCCTGAATCCAAACCCAAATCATTTTCAAAGTATTATCTATTCCTGGTAAATCATATACTGCTAAAGTCTCTTGAAAGATGGGAACAAGAAATTACACATAATAAGGAGGAACAATTATACCATTCTATTATGCATCTTCAGTCACCACCCCTAAAGATCGTTGCATTAAATATATAGTACCTCTGTGATACAGAAGACTTAAGTAAGGGCATTAAGTAAGGAGCAAATAATTAAGAACGTGCTGAAGGAAGGGGAGAGAGGAGGGAAGGGGAGGGAGGAAGGATAAAATCCATAAAGAATATAGATTATCAATTCACTATGATAAGAAGAGAAGACAACTAATCAGATGGAAATATATCTGAGACTAGAGTGGAATCCTCAAACTGAGTGGAAAAAAAGAAAACTGAGTGGCAAAAGAAAACTCCTGTGCCCAATATTGACCTTCCGTTGGACATGAAGGGGCTTCGTAAAACTTCTCTGGGATGGGGATTTAAAGCAACTTAAGTCATTATTTTTAAACTTTACATTCAGGTGGCTTTTACTTATATGAATGTACTCATGACATTTTGATTTATTTCAGACGAGTTCAAACTCTGATTATGCAGCATTTAAACCACCTCTGGGTATGTTTCCTCCAGCCAGTGACCGAGGGGCTATAAATTAAATGTGATACTAGCTGTCTGACATTATTATGCGGGTGGTCGGAGAGAGATATGGGATATGCTTGTTACAACTAAGGTAAATCAAAGAGTGGATTGGAGATTAAGAATTGATGTTGTACCTTTCAGCTATGTAGGTTTACCATCACTATGATATAAACACATTTCCAGCATAATTATGGCCTTACAAATGCTGGTTTCTGAGCTTTGTGCTCTCAGCAATATAAAAGCTGAGCTCCAGGCACACATACAGTCCTGCTCATCTGTAATGGAACCCATGAAGTCTAAATACCTCATGTGGGATATCTCCTTTAAATACAAATTAAATGAACCCACTTTTTTTTGTTTAGAGCATGCATGTTTAATACAAAAAAAGTAAATTATAAACAACAATGGGAAGGAAGATTAGAAAATCCTAAAGCTTGCTGTGACACAGAAGTGCTATTATTCGCAAACACAAAACTTTCAAAGTCCTTGGTATGTCCGTTTCAGCAGTGGGCAATGTTATTAAGCAGTTTGCCAAGCCAAGCACGGAACCATCAAGAACCTCCCTGGATGTGGGGGAAAGGTAAAAATTGACCAGAGATGTCTTCGAAGGTTGGTGCGAATGGTGGAAAAACACCACAACAAAGATCCAAACACCTGAAGGCCAAACTGGAACAGTCTAGGCTCATGGTTTCAAGTACCATACGCCACACACTAAACCAAGTAGAGCAAGTCCAAGGAAGAAACTATTGCTGAAGAAAAGACATATAAAGAAATCACTGATCTCTACCAAAGAGTACCTTGACAAGCCCCAATCCTCCTGGGAAAATGTTCTGTGGACAGATGAAACAAAAATAGAGCTGTTTGGCAATGCAAACCAACCCTACTTCCATGTTGGTTAAACATGGTGGAGGATCCATAATGCTGTGGGGTTGCTTTGCTGTGTCTGGTACTGGAGGCCTTGACCATATCACAGGAATCAAGAAATCAGAGCATCATCAAAACTTTTTATAGCAAAATGTCTTGTGAACGTATGTGTAAGAAAACTTGGTTTTAGTCGAATATCCTGAGTCCTCTGGCAAGACAATTTTGGGTTGATTCAGAGTCAGGTGAGAAAACTCACTTCATTCATTTTCATTGTCTACCTTAGGGCTGATTCAACAACTGGATGTAATTTTTTACCTGGTGTTCAATCAGCCTAAAGTTAGACAATAAAAGTGAATGGCAGTTTTTGCTCCTAAAAAAGGAGTGAGTTTTCTCACCTGGCTCGGATTTGACCTCAGTGACCCAAAGCACACATCCAAAAAGTACACAGGAATGGCCAGCAATCCAGCAGTCCTGACCTCAATTCTATTGAAAATCTTTGGGGTGAGCTGAAACCTGCAAACATTCAAGAGCTTGAACAAACTGCAAAGGAAGAGTGGGAGAAAAGACCAGCTGAGATGTGCAAGAAGCTTAGAGGCTGATTTATTAATAGCGCCAGGTAGCGACAGTTGAGCGACTGTAGCGGTATTTTCACAGCGCCCGCTAGTGGTCGCTGTGCTTGGCCGTTGTTCGGTTGTTGATAGCGACTCAGTCGGTGTGCAGTAATGTTGAATACAAGGTGATGAGTCGCTATTTGACAGGTTCCGCACTGTATGGGAGCGCATGATAGCGAATTGCCCTAGCGACCGGCTCCCACCATATTCATTAACAAATCACGCTCAAAAAATTCTCGCGCTGTGAGATGCATGTTTAAACCCCAGAGCGCTGGCGGCGATGGGTTAAAAGTAGTTTTTTAACCCCCAAACAACCATATTTTTGGAAACCAAAAAAAAACAAGTTTATAAAAACATTTACATTAATATCAGACCTGTAATATCAATTCTGCACACATTTTTTTTTTATTTTATTTTTTACCTTAAAAAAAATATCTAACATGGCAGAAGTGGTAACAGAAATTTTCACATAAAAAAAAAAAAAAATTATTAACAATTAATTATTAATATTTAAAGATTGTTCCATTGAAATGCATTGGAGAGCGCCAGGTAGCGAGAGGTCATACCTGTCGCTGTTCAAGGTCGCTCGCTGGCGCTGTGGGCTGAGGCTGGAATCTGGCGCTATCTCAGTCGCTAAGCAGGATTGGCTTGATAAATGTGTGATTGTGGTGGGGAGCCGGCGTTCTCGTGGCGGGGCCCGTCATTACCGGCGGCTCACCAGTCTCTACCTGGCGCTATCCCTTGTTAAATAAGGGCCTTATAGATGCTATAAGAACTGTTTGGAGACATCATTGCCAAAGGGTGTGTAACCGAATATTAATTAAACTGTATCTATATTTCTGCACATGGTGTATTTTCTGTTTCTTCTTTGAAATTGCAACATGTAAGTTGAAAAACAATGAGTTTTTTTGTAGTTGTATTACCTCTAATTAAAAAATCCTGATCCTATAACTTTGCAACATTTCCATTTATTTCTGAAGATTTTGGGGTCGATTCAGAGCCTGGTGGGAAAACCTTTTTTTTAGGAGAGAAAATTGACATTCATTTTCATTGTCTACCTTGGGGTTGATTCAGAGCCAGGTGAAAATGTACACCCGGTAGACAGAGAAAGTGAATGAAGTTTTCTCACAGGCTCTGGATCAACCCCATCGTACAGGTTATGAAAAAAATTAAGGGGTGCCAATAAGGTTCAGCAAGACTGTACATAGTAGTAATTGATCTTGGCAAAAAGCAGTGGTAAGTAAGGGAAAAGTAAAAACAAAGATATATACTGTATAATGAGCGTACATGTCATAGAGGCAGGGAACCAGGCCACCATCAAGTATTCTCGCTATGAAATTTAAAGTGGTACAAAACCCTAGAGGGGTGTTCTGTTTTAAATTTCATAGCAGTCTTTTAGTCATATACATTTACAGTCATATACAATTCAAGTACAAACGACAAATATGCTGCTCCACTGAGCTGTGGAGGCTAATTCATTACTAACACCAGGTATTGGCAGATGTATAGCGTCTGTATAGCGGCGCTTAGAGCGACCACTAGTAGAGTCATAGAAACATAGAAACATAGAGACATAGAAGGTTGATGGCAGAAGGAGACCATACGGTCCATCTAGTCTGCCCTTATGTGTATACTGTATGTACTCTTTATCTTAGGATAGATGTGTGCTTATCCCAGGCATGAGTCGGTCGCTGTAGTAACCTGGGGGGCATTGAAGAATGTGATGTATGTTGGGCGCTCTAACACCAGTACAGCGCTGCAGGGAGCGAAAGGTAGCGCCAGCTCAGTGCGACCGACTCTCGGCGCTCCGCACCATACTTATCAAAAAAGGACACACACACAGCGTTGGCGCTCTAAATTTGGTCGCTATAGCATAGAGTGCCAGACACTGTGTGATTAAAGTCTGTTTTTGAACTCATATCCACCAGTAACAAAGCGAAAACACATGGAATGACATTGTTTTAACACTGTGATATTAACACTTTAGTGCCAGACCCGTAATGACAATTCTGCATAAAAATATAAAAAGTCAAAAAAGTTTCTAAAAATGTTTGTTTGCAGCCAGGAGAGGTCAATTTAAACTCAAGCAAATGAACTGCCATTGAAATGTATGGGAGAGCGACACTGAGCGAAAGGTAATACCTGGTGCTCTGGAAGCTAGAGTGCCGGCGCTATACGCTGAGCCGTCTATAATAATACATCGGACCCACCAGATTCGCTTTCATAAATGTAGTTTTGTGTACAGCACCCGGCGTTCACCAGACGCTGCCTGCTGCTACGAGGCACTACCTGGCGCTATCCCTTCTTAAATAACCCCATAGTTGACTAAGCAGGCACTCAGAGCTGCAACTTGGAAGCCAGAAGCACAGCTGCACATGCGTTCCTCCCACTGAGAGATTGAACTGCCAGCACCATGAATAGGTTTTTTTTTATTATGTTAATAAGGCTTAGTGATGTGGGTGGGTGAGTTTTTTGCCCCATATGTCCAGACCGATGCTTTAATCAGAATATTTATTCAAGCTTGCTTTGTGCACAGGGAAAAGTCATGCTGGAACTGAAAATGACTTTCCTCAACCTGCCCCCCTCCTCCAAATTCGAAAACATAGATGGGGAGGCCGATTCATTAATAGCGCCAGGTAGCGACAGATGAGCGCCAGTAGAGTTATTTTCACAGCGCACGCTAGTATTCGCTGCGCTTGGCCGTCGTTCGGCTGTTGACAGCGACTCAGTCGGTGTGCGGTAATGTTGAATATTGGGTGAGGAGTCGCTGTTTGACAGGTTCCGTGCTGTATGGGAGCGCATGACAGCGAATGGCCATAGCGAACGGCTCCCAGCATATTCATTAACAAATCACGCTCAAAAAATTCTCACGCTGTGAAATGCTTGTTTAAACCCCAGAGCGCTGGCGGCGATGGGTTAAAAGTAGTTTTTTAACCCCCAAACAACCATATTTTTGGAAAAAAAAAAAACTTGTTTTTACAAACATTTTGTAATATGAATACATTAATATCAGACCTGTAATATCAATTCTGCACAAATTTTTTTTTTGTTTTTTTACCTTAAAAAAATATCTAACATTGCAGAAGTGGTCACAGAATTTTTGCCATTTAAAAAAAAAAAAAACATTAATAGCAATTAATTAAGAATATTTAAAGATTGCTCCATTGAAATGCATTGGAGAGCGCCGGGTAGCAAGAGGTCATACCTGTCGCTGTTCAAGGTCGCTCGCTGGCGCTGTGGGGTGAGGCTGGAATAATGATGAATGATTCGCTATCTGGCGCTCTGTCAGTCGCTAAGCAGGATCGGCTTGATAAATGTGTGATTGCGGAGGGGAGCCGGCGTTCTCGTGGCGGTGAGCGACATTACCGTTCGCTCACCATTCGCTACCTGGCGCTATCCCTTGTTAAATAAGGGCCTAAGATTTACCTTCTAGGGGCCTAGACTGACTCTTGAAAAGCAGGGATGGACTGGGGCTGAATTTCAGTCCAGGAATTTACCGGCCACAGCCAGCCCATGACTAGCCCACAAGCTGCTGAGCCCTGCCCCTAGGGTGCCGAAGCCGGTCAATGAGTATGTTTATCAGCTGAGAGCAAAGCATTGCAAGGGCAGATCATAGGCATGAAATAGAACTGTACCTTTAGTATTGTAGTGGCAGATTCTGTTTCAGGAGCGAGTATTGCCTGGCAGTCATGATAATGGGTCTATATGTATTGTCGGTAAAATGTGATCTGGGAGGGTGTAATGGGGACAGGAATGGGGGAGACTTAAAGAGACTGTGCAGGCAAAATGTAAAAAACACGATTTAGCAGCTTACCTCTGCCTGTTCCCTTCCAATAACCTTGCAGCAGCACATAAAAGCAGAAACTTGGCACTGGCACTCCCCCTGATTCCCCCAGCAGTAGACCATCAATCATAGGGCTGAACTGGTTGCCTATAACTCTGCCCCCTGTTGCTGCCTGTGTATTGCAAAGCTGTGATTAGGTGTCAAAGTTTGCTAATATAGACATGCTACCTACTATTGTACTGGAGAGCGGCCACTCCCACTGGGTGGAAATTTCAAAAATAAATGAAAGTTTCTAAATCTTCTTTTTTCTGCTTTGGGGGGATTTGTTTTGAAATAAAAAATAAATGGGGAACATAAGGAGTTTAGGGCTATGTGGTCTATGTAGTTGCCTGGACAATCTTTTTAATTGAATAGGACTGAATGAATCCTGGTTCAGGGTCTGGGTGAGATGCCAACCCAGTTGGCCCTAATGCAGTGCGGCCCACCAGGAATTCTCCCTGTGCTACTCAAGGTCAAGCCACATCTGCTAACAAGTTACCCTATAGCATTAACCCTCCTCCACTAGGAATCCTACCCAGGGGGTGGGGAATGAAACGCCCTTAAAGTGGACCAACACCCAGGATTTTCACTATCCTGGGTGTTGGTCCACTTCAGCGGGGCATCCGAGATCCGGATGCCGCGCTGTGTGAAATCCCCCAAAAGCCCCAAAAAACGTACCTTTTCGGCGACGGACAAGCGACGGATAAGCCGCCGCCTCCCGCGCGTCCCTCTTACAGGGCGCACGCCTGCACCGGGAGGCGGCGGCAGCTGATCCGTCGCCGACAAGGTAAGGTTTTTTGGGGCTTTTGGGGGGGTTCACCCCGCGGGACATCCCGATCTCGGATGCCCCGCGGTGAGGGAGGTGATCAGCCCGGGAATCTTATAGATTCCCGGGCTGATCACCCCTGAGTGTTAGTCCACTTTAAAGACTACTGCTGAATTTTTGGGTTGGGGTCCACTTTAGAGGACAGGGCAGATAATTCTATTGTATGTACTCCATGAAGTGCTGCAGAAAATAATCTTTTATGATATATACTGACACTGTGCTTCTTGCTGGGAGGCAAATAGATAAATTAAAGAATATCTCATTCCAAATTTGTTGCTAAAGTAGGAATGTGCCAAAAGCCTCTAACATCAGTAAACTCTCCTCCATAGCTAAATATATAACTAAAATAATTGTTTTTAAGTCAGATTTAAGCACTAGAACTAAATAAATTCCTCTAGTTTATAAATCTCTACATTAAACTTGAAAGATGGATGAAAACAAGGAACAGAGGGACTTTGGTCCCTCTAAATCTAGCTATGGCTACACACACAACAGAAGAATGATGCAATGGCAGACTTCCTTTCTTAGGCCGGGTCCAGATATGGGAATGAGGCAGACAGGACACTCTGTATGACTCACTGTCTTTTGACACCCTCCACGAACCTGCAACACAAAGGCGGCCAGTGTTTAATTAGACAATGACCTAATCGGCTTCCCAATGGAGCCTGGCAAAGTGTCAGCATCACAGCTTCACACAGTGCGCCCTTCACATTGAGGGCCTTGATAAGCTCATGCCAGCTCCAGCTAGACACACTCTATGCTTCTACATAGGACATCTAAACAGATGTTTGTAATGTCAGCCTTCTACTTATTTACAGTGAAAGGAAAATTCCTGAATGCCAAACTAGTTTCCAGTGTGTCCATCTTGAAAAGTTCCTATTGTAATAAAGGCTTCTGGAAGTCAAACACATCTAGTTACCCAATTTAGGTATATTTTCTGCTCAGTTAGTATCTTATCAGACAGTATAGCTAGATAAGGTACCTGCAGCAATACTGGTACCTAACACTCACATGCTACTGCCATATAAAGATGATTGCTTCCTGTTTTACATAGAAAGGAAGAAGGTTGTGCTACTACTTAAACTGGACCTTCATTTAATGAAAATCCCAAAGCCTTAAATAACTATTCCCCAGCATCTAAAATTAATATATTTTACGTTTTTAGTCGCTAACTTTTAGTCGCAAAAAGAGGAGAAGGGGGGAAAGTACGGGGGGGGGGGGGGTTATAGCTGTGCTTTTCATATACAAAGCAGAGCTGGGGTCAGGAAAAGGACAGCAATCCCAGAATGCAGAACAGCATATTCAGAAGAAATTTCCTGTCTGCAGGCTGCCTGAAACTCAATGGGCCACCATCTTGGATGTTAAAGGGTTAAAAATACGCAATAGGTGCAGGTAGGATGATTTTTAATGTGGGCAATCTGTATGTAGGGGGTGGGGGGAACATACAAGATAAACTCTTATTCAGGGTGAAGGTCTGCTTTAAGCATTCAGGGAGGGGGACTAGTAGAACATGGACACTTGTATGATAGTGCAGACCTTGGTGGGAAATGTATTAGCAACCACTCATGCAAGAACACACAGTTACAGTTATGTTATTGATTATTGATGAAATTCAGTCAATAGAAATTGGTTTTGAATCACTGATACAAAATCAATGTGTGTTTGCAAGACTGAGCACAGCAGCAAGATGCAAGGTAATTATACTGCATCAGCAAGTTCTCCCCCGGTTAAAGAGTTCAAAGCAGACTAGGGTACAGTATGTTACATAGCATGTAACATGCCACCGCCTAATCTATAGTAACAATGACTACAGGTTGCTTCCCTTACCATTCCCCACATGACTTGTGTCATATCACGTGCCTGTAGGATCATTTCAGACACCTCCCACCCTGGTCGCCTATTTTTTTCCCCCTCCTTTGGGCTGATAATACAGACTACCACTATTGCAAGCAGTATTGTGTTGTACCGCGTTAGGCATTGTGAATAGTAGACAAGTGAAGAAATTAGGCAACGCCCTTCATAGCCTGAGTACATTTTAAGGTGAGCTTTCGGGAAATCCTAGTTCTCGTCGTCAGACATGTTCTTATACAATGGAATTATAAGCAGACATTTATATACAGAACACTAGCACACATCCCTGGCGTTCTCTTTGGATAAACTCAGGCATCTGTGGAGGCTCAGCTTAGCAAGGAAAGGGCAGTGGAAAGTCAGTTTGGCACCTGGGAGATACATCGAAACATTTCCGGGGGAGCAAACGTTGAAACTGAAGCCCTGTTTTGGCCAAACATAGTGGTACTTGCCAAGGGAGGTGTCGGGTGACCCACCAATGGAATAAGCTCGGGGGGTGGCCCTGGCAGGGGGTAGATGGCTGAGAGCTTTTCTTAAAGTGGACCATCACCCTCCCGTGATCGGTCCGGGAATCTATAAGATTCCCGGGCCGATCACCTCCCTCCCCGTGGGACATCCGAGAGTGGACCAAAACTAGATCCAAAGGGTCCTCCACATACTCACCTATGTCCTCAATGCTGAGAATTACAGGCAGATATTTTTCCATCATGCAATACCATCAGGAAGGTAGCGGTATTTTAATGCTGAAGCCAAAATATACCCAACTACAACAAAATTATCTTTGGCATAAGGAAGATCAGGGAGTCATGAAAGGGAGACTTTAGGTCTGTTTTGGTCCTAAATGATATTTAGGATTCAGGAGTTTAAGGGTTTTTTTTTATTTATTTATTTTACTAAGGTTTTAAAAAGTCCAAAGAATTTCTCCACCTTACTTTTACTACGTCAACCTCAACTCACATTCAATGCAATAAATTGCAATTTTTAGACACCAGTTTATACCTTAGCGAAGAGAGAAGTGGTCCAGATTTTTTCCAATTCGATGAGACATTTTTCCACACTTCAATAAATATTCCGGTGCGATTGGGTATTCACTAAAGTGTGTAGAGTCTTAGCAATTTTCCACACTTTAGTAAATAACTCTCTAGGAATAATGGTGTGCAGTTCCATATTATTCACATTTTCATTTCCATACAGGATGGGGGCTTGAGATCTTCAGGGGATAGTTGGCTTGAACACAAATGTAAACTGTAGAGATATATGAGCTAAAAATATGAGGGAAGTACCACTCTGTCTTATTAGAAATCCTAAACCAGTTACTTAGTAACAGAGATAACACAGGATTACTGATAGTGCAAAATGTGTGGCCATGTATTAGGCAGACATGAGGCTGCTTAACAACTCGGTGTGTTTAACAGAACAGAGAAATTCATATCCAAGGAGGATTATCCAGAGCGTGTCTGTCTGTAAGGAGAGATCCAGCAGGGATCATGGAGCACAACTGTAGTGCAACAAATGTTTCATTAGCACTAACATAGCCAGCCAACGTTCTTCGTTTGAGATCTTTCTCCCCTTCACCTCCCAATTAGTCACTCCATTTTGTCTAATATTCAAAACATTTACCAAAAATTAGTGATTGGCAATAGAGATGAGCGAACTTTTGAAAAATTCGATTCGACTGATTCGCCGAATTTTCCGACAAAAATCGTTTCGACCCGAATAAATTCGCGACGAATCGCTATTAAAAACGGCTATTTCTGAGCCTCCTAGAGCCTCAATAGGGTTGTAAACCATTCAGCCTTGCTGTAACACGCACAGGATGCGTGCTGGGTTAGTTAAATAATACTTTGAAGAAATATCACATGCAGATCAGAGGCATCGCTAATAGAATCGCAGAGCGGCACAATTGAATTCAAGAGAGTTGAAGTGGCATCACTATGAGGGGCAGGAGCCCAAACATTGCTTTAAAGAGACACTGGAGTTGGCAGCAGCAGGAGCCCAAAAATTGGATGAATCACACCCTGGAGTTGGCAGCAGCAGCAGGAGCCCAAACATTACTTTAAAGAGACCCTGGGGTTGGCTTCAGGAGCCCAAAAATTGGATGATTCACACCCTGGAGTTGGCAGAAGTTGGCAGTAGCAGCAGCAGGAGCCCAAATATTACTTTAAAGAGACCCTGGGGTTGGCTTCAGGAGCCCAAAAATTGGATGATTCACACCCTGGAGTTGGCAGAAGTTGGCAGTAGCAGCAGCAGGAGCCCAAATATTACTTTAAAGAGACCCTGGGGTTGGCTTCAGGAGCCCAAAAATTGGATGAATCACACCCCGGAGTTGGCAGAAGTTGGCAGTAGCAGCAGCAGGAGCCCAAATATTACTTTAAAGAGACCCTGGGGTTGGCTTCAGGAGCCCAAAAATTGGATGAATCACACCCTGGAGTTGGCAGCAGCAGCAGCAGCAGGAGCCCAAATATTACTTTAAAGAGACACTGGGGTTGGCTTCAGGAGCCCAAAAATTGGATGAATCACACCCTGGAGTTGGCAGCAGCAGGAGCCCAAATATACACTGGGGTTGGCTTCAGGAGCCCAAAAATTGGATGAATCACACCCTGGAGTTGGCAGCAGCAGGAGCCCAAATATACACTGGGGTTGGCTTCAGGAGCCCAAAAATTGGATGAATCACACCCTGGAGTTGGCAGCAGCAGCAGCAGGAGCCCAAATATTACTTTAAAGAGACCCTGGGGTTGGCTTCAGGAGCCCAAAAATTGGATGATTCACACCCTGGAGTTGGCAGAAGTTGGCAGTAGCAGCAGCAGGAGCCCAAATATTACTTTAAAGAGACCCTGGGGTTGGCTTCAGGAGCCCAAAAATTGGATGATTCACACCCTGGAGTTGGCAGAAGTTGGCAGTAGCAGCAGCAGGAGCCCAAATATTACTTTAAAGAGACCCTGGGGTTGGCTTCAGGAGCCCAAAAATTGGATGATTCACACCCTGGAGTTGGCAGAAGTTGGCAGTAGCAGCAGCAGGAGCCCAAATATTACTTTAAAGAGACCCTGGGGTTGGCTTCAGGAGCCCAAAAATTGGATGAATCACACCCTGGAGTTGGCAGAAGTTGGCAGTAGCAGCAGCAGGAGCCCAAATATTACTTTAAAGAGACCCTGGGGTTGGCTTCAGGAGCCCAAAAATTGGATGAATCACACCCTGGAGTTGGCAGCAGCAGCAGGAGCCCAAATATTACTTTAAAGAGACACTGGGGTTGGCTTCAGGAGCCCAAAAATTGGATGAATCACACCCTGGAGTTGGCAGCAGCAGGAGCCCAAATATTACTTTAAAGAGACCCTGGGGTTGGCTTCAGGAGCCCAAAAATTGGATGATTCACACCCTGGAGTTGGCAGAAGTTGGCAGTAGCAGCAGCAGGAGCCCAAATATTACTTTAAAGAGACCCTGGGGTTGGCTTCAGGAGCCCAAAAATTGGATGAATCACACCCTGGAGTTGGCAGCAGCAGGAGCCCAAATATACACTGGGGTTGGCTTCAGGAGCCCAAAAATTGGATGAATCACACCCTGGAGTTGGCAGCAGCAGCAGCAGGAGCCCAAATATTACTTTAAAGAGACCCTGGGGTTGGCTTCAGGAGCCCAAAAATTGGATGATTCACACCCTGGAGTTGGCAGAAGTTGGCAGTAGCAGCAGCAGGAGCCCAAATATTACTTTAAAGAGACCCTGGGGTTGGCTTCAGGAGCCCAAAAATTGGATGAATCACACCCTGGAGTTGGCAGAAGTTGGCAGTAGCAGCAGCAGGAGCCCAAATATTACTTTAAAGAGACCCTGGGGTTGGCTTCAGGAGCCCAAAAATTGGATGAATCACACCCTGGAGTTGGCAGCAGCAGGAGCCCAAATATACACTGGGGTTGGCTTCAGGAGCCCAAAAATTGGATGAATCACACCCTGGAGTTGGCAGCAGCAGCAGCAGGAGCCCAAATATTACTTTAAAGAGACCCTGGGGTTGGCTTCAGGAGCCCAAAAATTGGATGATTCACACCCTGGAGTTGGCAGAAGTTGGCAGTAGCAGCAGCAGGAGCCCAAATATTACTTTAAAGAGACCCTGGGGTTGTCTTCAGGAGCCCAAAAATTGGATGAATCACACCCTGGAGTTGGCAGCAGCAGGAGCCCAAATATTACTTTAAAGAGACACTGGGGTTGGCTTCAGGAGCCCAAAAATTGGATGAATCACACCCTGGAGTTGGCAGCAGCAGGAGCCCAAATATACACTGGAGTTGGCTTCAGGAGCCCAAAAATTGGATGAATCACACCCTGGAGTTGGCAGAAGTTGGCAGCAGCAGCAGCAGCAGGAGCCAAACATTACTTTAAAGAGACCCTGGGGTTGGCTTCAGGAGCCCAAAAATTGGATGAATCACACCCTGTGGAGAGTCATGTGGAGAAAAAGTAGCTTAGTTAGTAATATCTACATAAAATTATGAATAAACAAATGCAAAAGTATTGCCAAAGTGAAGTTTTGTTTGAGGGTGTGTTTCCACCTTTTAATTAAATCCAGAAACAAGAAGGTATCATTGCCTCTGACTAATTAGCCCTCAAAAATTCTTGGAATTTTTAATCTGGAATCATGTCTGATCCGTCTTATCCGAAGAATATTAATAAAAAGTAAGAGTAACGTAAAGGATTTTTTATTAATACTTACTTGTGGTCCGATGCGGAGGAATGTCTGTAACTGGAGAGCAGCGCCTTAAATCTGTTTTGCACGATCCATCTTTCTTTAGTGTAGGTCTGGCCCCGTCATCAATCTACTGGAATACATCAGGCATTGTTGGGACGAAAGCTTGGATGATCCATGCGCCATTCATTTCCACGCAGGGCAGTCTCTGGAAAAAAAAAAAACTATGTATAAACCAGGGTCTTTTTCATATAAAAACAAATGGTTATTTTTGCTTTTAAACCATATGTTCCACAGCTTTACCAGTCATTGTGTCAGCCAATGAAGCAACTTTGTCTGGAAGTGCTGCAAAAGCAGTCCACTGCATCACAAGTGGCATCTGACACCCCCAGTCAACTGTCTGTTGTCTGACTTTTATGCTTTGGGTTCAGCTCCACTATCCATTGATGAAGATCTGATAATCATAAAATTCAGCAGCTACTGCCCAGCCAAGAAGTGGAGGAGACACTCGCCTCTTCTTCCACTAGCCGGCAATTAGTGATGAGGAGAGTGTCGTGGGAGGAGGTGTTGCAAGCCGAGGTAGTGGAAGAGGGTCCCTGGAGTCTGCGGCGGTGGCGGCGGCAGCAGCAGCAGATTATTGCGGACTGTTGTTCGGAAAAATCAGCTACTCAGCGATGTGGCAGTGTTTCATGCAGCATCCTGTGGAGAAAAAGTAGGTTAGTTAGTGTATATACATAAAATTATGAATAGACAAATGCAATAGTATTGCCAAAGTGAAGTTTTGTTTGAGGGTGTGTTTCCACCTTGTAATTAAATCAGAAACAACTAGCTATCATTTGCCTCTGAATAATTAGCCCTCAAAAATTCTTGGAATTTTTAATCTTGATGTCTGAGGGATTTCTCCTCTCAGACAGCGTCACCATAAGTCCAGCCTGCTGCATTACACTTGGAAGAACATCTTGTTTGCGCTGCGACAAGGAAGCCAGAGTCATGCGTCCTGACATGGCACACGTGTTCAGTCTAGTTTTTAAGTCTTGCCCCCATCTGAAAGAACAACAGGAAAGAAAGTTAGCATGCACTTCTGGCACTCCTACACCACCAAGCACAACCTTATTGAGCCTCAGCGTCACAACGGTGTACCCCACCATAGTCTGATTTGCGATGTTTCCACCCGTTGGAATTCCACCCTCCATATGCAGGATCCACTATAGCAGTGGTCCCCAACCCTGTCCTCAAGGCCCACCAACAGGCCAGGTTTTGCAGATCTCCACAAAGATGCACAGGTGGAGTAATTAGTGCAGCTGCAGAGCAATAGAGCTGGCTATTTGGAGATCCAAAAAGCATGACATGTTGGTGGGCCTTGAGGACAGGGTTGAGGACCACTGCACTATAGGAACAGAGAAAAGCCATCACGGATTTCTGGATGATCCAAACGGATAGGGGGACACCCCTGTGTAAATTCAATGTAAACCATTGGCAGCTCATACGTGACACCGACCGTTTGCTCAGGCCCTTTGAGGAAGCTACGTTATTAGTCAGTTGCCAGGACTATGAGATGAACGATGAGATTCCACTGCTTCATGTACTACAACACATGTTGGAAACCATGGCTGGTCAGGGCACTGGAGACATGGCACATACATTTCACAGCCACATGAAGCCTGTGGGGGCTGAAGTGGAGGAAGAGGAGGGGGTGGGGCACAGCAAACCACAGTTTAGGTTTCACAAAATGACCATTTTATCTAGTCATCTGACAGGAGAGGAGGAGCAGGAGCAGCCACAGGAGCTAGAGGGTTGTGAGTAAGGCGAGACAGAGGACCCAGACACACCATGGCAGTTTACAGTGGAGATGGAGACAGGTAGTCCCTCCGAGTCACTTGCACAAATGGCACGATGCATGCTCACATGCATGCGTACTAGTGAGCGCAGAATTGTCTCCATTTGTCAGCGGGAAGACTTCTGGCTCTCCAACTAATTGGACCCTCGCTTCCGGCACAAAATGGGGGCATTTTTTACGCCCACTGAGAGGGAGGACAAACTGACCTACTACAGAGACATCCAACGTAGTCAGTTGGGCGATGTCTATCTGCGCCATGGCCCATACTCCCGCAGGTCTGACTCGGGGGGAAGTCTGCGATCACCTTCCACTGCCATGGCTGCTGGGGGGGTGGAAGGAGCAGCAGCAGCAGCTCCATCAGCAGCAGCCTCAGTCTTCAGTCGCTAGTGAGTAGCTTTCTACACCCGCATAGTGAGTCTACTCATGAGCAGCAGGAAGACCTGGAGCTGGACCTCAAACAGCAGGTCATGTCATACCTTGACATGACCATGCCAACACACCTTCAAGATCCACTGGATTTGCTGGGAAGCCAAACTTGACTTGTGCCCGCAACTAGCAGAGTTTGCCCTGGAAAAGCTGTACTGGCCGGACAGTAGTTGATTTAGATGGCAACTGGGCTGCTCTATATAACGAAGCAAAATGGCAAATTTACCTCACTATATAAGCTATTGCCCCTCAGATTTACACAGGGGCTGCTCTATATTATGCTGCAAAATGGCAAATTAACCTCACAATATAAGCTATTGCAGCTCTATATAAATAAAAATAAATAAATAAAAAAAGGGCCTGTAGAAGCTTATTTAGTATAACAGATAGGGTGACATGTGCTGGTTTGGGATGCCCATATGGGCTAGTGTTTTGGCAGCAGTACAAAAACCAATGCAAAATGCAATACCTTAATAAAGCTGATGCTGATCAACGCTTATTTAGTATAACAGATGGGGTGCAACATGCAGGTTTGGGATGCCCTGCGGCCTGGTGTATTTAAAGCAGACCAAAACCAATTCAAAATGCAATAACTTAATAAAGCTGAGGCTGTAGATGCTTATTTAGTATAAACAGGTAGGGTGCAAGGTGCAGCTTTGGGGTGCCCTGCGGCCTGGTTAAATGAAAGCAGTCAAAAAGGAAGTGCAAACTGAAGTAGCTTAATGAAGCTGATGCTGATCAACGCTTATGTTGTATACCAGATAGGGTGCAAGGTGCAGCTTTGGGGTGCCCTGCGGCCTGGTTTATTAAAAGCAGTCAAAAACAAGTGCAAACTGAAGTAGCCTGATCAACGCTTATGTTGTATAACAGATAGGTTTAAAATAGCATGTGCTTTGGGATGCCCGTGTGGCCTGTTATATTTCAAGCTGAACAAAAAGTAACAATAATCCAAGTATGAGACATCATTTTGACCTTCTTTACAGCGCCATACTTTGAAAAAAAAAAATTAATTTCATGCCGATCAATCCAAAGGTCAATGCCCCTAACAAAAATAGTGTTCGGCATAAGTTTTCCTTCTGGAAGGACGTAACCTTTAGTTTACATGGTTGGGGTAGGTTATCTTACAAATTGGGATACCCCAGGCAGCAGTGTCATTGAAAGAGACAGATTGTAATGCAGGCCATACGCAAGCAGAGAAACTCAGGCTGCAACAGGCCTATTTAGTTTACATGGTTGGGGTAGGTTATCTTACAAATTGGGATACCCCACTGTATATGAAACCGAATATAAATGCACACCCAAAAGTGGACAATCAGCCTCCAAGAGGCCTGCTTAGTTTAAATAAGAGAGCTGATTAGTATGGTAGGTAGGTTATGTTATGTTACAGAATGGGATGCCCCAAGCAGACTTGAGATCAGTATATATGCACACAGCAGCAGTGTGTTAGCAGGCTCATACAGACCAAATTTCTTTAAATAACTGTGCAGCTTACAGTTAATGCAGAGGCTAATGGTATGTTACAGAATGGGATGCCCCAAAGCTGACTTGAGATCAGTATATATGCACACAGCAGCAGTGTGTAAGCAGGCTCATACAGGCCAAATTTCTTTAAATAACTGTGCAGCTTACAGTAAATGCAGAGGCTAATGGTATGTTACAGAATGGGATGCCCCCAGCAGACTTGAGATCAGTATATATGCACACAGCAGCAGTGTGTTAGCAGGCTCATACAGGCCAAATTTCTTTAAATAACTGTGCAGCTTACAGTTAATGCAGAGGCTAATGGTATGTTACAGAATGGGATGCCCCAAGCAGACTTGAGATCAGTATATATGCACACAGCAGCAGTGTGTTAGCAGGCTCATACAGGCCAAATTTCTTTAAATAACTGTGCAGCTTACAGTAAATGCAGAGGCTAATGGTATGTTACAGAATGGGATGTCCCAAAAACCAGAGAGCACCTGGCAGGCAGCAGTAAGACTATGCACAGCAAAAGTGTCTTTATCATGCCTAATTTCAATTAGAATAGGTGCAAATGGTTAGGTTCTTAAATAGAGGCTGCTGTAGTCACAGAATGGGATGCCCTAAAAACCAGCAGTAAGTACACCTGGCAGGGACAAGTAGTGCTATGCCCAGCAAAAGTGTCTTTATCAGGCCTAATTTCAAATATAATAAGAGCAAATGGTTATATGGTCTTAAACAGAGGCTGCTGTAGTCACAGAATGGGATGCCCTGGCAGGGACAAGTAGTGCTATGCCCAGCAAAAGTGTCTTTATCAGGCCTAATTTCAAATATAATAAGAGCAAATGGTTATATGGTCTTAAACAGAGGCTGCTTTAGTCACAGAATGGGATGCCCCCCAAAAAAGATCCAGTAGTACTATGCCCAGCAAAAGTGTCTTTATCAGGCTAATTTCAAATATGATAAGAGCAAATGCTTATATGGTCTTAAACAGAGGCTGCTTTAGTCACAGAATGGGATGCCCCAACAGGAATGGACCTGGCAGGGTCCAGTAGTGCTTTGCCCAGCAAAAGTGTCTTTATCAGGCCTAATTTCAAATATGATAAGTGAAAATGGTTATACGGTCTTAAACAGAGGCTGCTGTAGTCACAGAATGGGATGCCCCCCAAAAAAGATCCAGTAGTACTATGCCCAGCAAAAGTGTCTTTATCAGGCTAATTTCAAATATGATAAGAGCAAATGCTTATATGGTCTTAAACAGAGGCTGCTGTAGTCACAGAATGGGATGCCCCCCAAAAAAGATCCAGTAGTACTATGCCCAGCAAAAGTGTCTTTATCAGGCTAATTTCAAATATGATAAGAGCAAATGGTTATATGGTCTTAAACAGAGGCTGCTTTAGTCACAGAATGGGATGCCCCAACAGAAGTGGACCTGGCAGGGTCCAGTAGTGCTATGCCCAGCAAAAGTGTCTTTATCAGGCCTAATTTCAAATATGATAAGTGAAAATGGTTATACGGTCTTAAACAGAGGCTGCTGTAGTCACAGAATGGGATGCCCCCCAAAAAAGATCCAGTAGTACTATGCCCAGCAAAAGTGTCTTTATCAGGCTAATTTCAAATATGATAAGAGCAAATGGTTATATGGTCTTAAACAGAGGCTGCTGTAGTCACAGAATGGGATGCCCCAACAGGAATGGACCTGGCAGGGTCCAGTAGTGCTTTGCCCAGCAAAAGTGTCTTTATCAGGCCTAATTTCAAATATGATAAGTGAAAATGGTTATACGGTCTTAAACAGAGGCTGCTGTAGTCACAGAATGGGATGCCCCAACAGAAGTGGACCTGGCAGGGTCCAGTAGTGCTATGCCCAGCAAAAGTGTCTTTATCAGGCCTAATTTCAAATATGATAAGAGCAAATGCTTATATGGTCTTAAACAGAGGCTGCTTTAGTCACAGAATGGGATGCCCCAACAGGAATGGACCTGGCAGGGTCCAGTAGTGCTTTGCCCAGCAAAAGTGTCTTTATCAGGCCTAATTTCAAATATGATAAGAGCAAATGGTTATATGGTCTTAAACAGAGGCTGCTTTAGTCACAGAATGGGATGCCCCAACAGGAATGGACCTGGCAGGGTCCAGTAGTGCTTTTCCCAGCAAAAGTGTCTTTATCAGGCCTAATTTCAAACATGATAAGTGAAAATGGTTATACGGTCTTAAACAGAGGCTGCTGTAGTCACAGAATGGGTGGCCCCCTAAAAAGATCCAGTAGTACTATGCCCAGCAAAAGTGTCTTTATCAGGCTAATTTCAAATATGATAAGAGCAAATGCTTATATGGTCTTAAACAGAGGCTGCTTTAGTCACAGAATGGGATGCCCCCCAAAAAAGATGCAGTAGTACTATGCCCAGCAAAAGTGTCTTTATCAGGCTAATTTCAAATATGATAAGAGCAAATGCTTATATGGTCTTAAACAGAGGCTGCTTTAGTCACAGAATGGGATGCCCCCCAAAAAAGATCCAGTAGTACTATGCCCAGCAAAAGTGTCTTTATCAGGCTAATTTCAAATATGATAAGAGCAAATGCTTATATGGTCTTAAACAGAGGCTGCTTTAGTCACAGAATGGGATGCCCCCCAAAAAAGATCCAGTAGTACTATGCCCAGCAAAAGTGTCTTTATCAGGCTAATTTCAGATATGATAAGAGCAAATGCTTATATGGTCTTAAACAGAGGCTGCTTTAGTCACAGAATGGGATGCCCCCCAAAAAAGATCCAGTAGTACTATGCCCAGCAAAAGTGTCTTTATCAGGCTAATTTCAAATATGATAAGAGCAAATGCTTATATGGTCTTAAACAGAGGCTGCTTTAGTCACAGAATGGGATGCCCCCCAAAAAAGATGCAGTAGTACTATGCCCAGCAAAAGTGTCTTTATCAGGCTAATTTCAAATATGATAAGAGCAAATGCTTATATGGTCTTAAACAGAGGCTGCTTTAGTCACAGAATGGGATGCCCCACAAAAAAGATCCAGTAGTACTATGCCCAGCAAAAGTGTCTTTATCAGGCTAATTTCAAATATGATAAGAGCAAATGCTTATATGGTCTTAAACAGAGGCTGCTTTAGTCACAGAATGGGATGCCCCCCAAAAAAGATCCAGTAGTACTATGCCCAGCAAAAGTGTCTTTATCAGGCTAATTTCAAATATGATAAGAGCAAATGCTTATATGGTCTTAAACAGAGGCTGCTTTAGTCACAGAATGGGATGCCCCCCAAAAAAGATCCAGTAGTACTATGCCCAGCAAAAGTGTCTTTATCAGGCTAATTTCAAATATGATAAGAGCAAATGCTTATATGGTCTTAAACAGAGGCTGCTTTAGTCACAGAATGGGATGCCCCCCAAAAAAGATGCAGTAGTACTATGCCCAGCAAAAGTGTCTTTATCAGGCTAATTTCAAATATGATAAGAGCAAATGCTTATATGGTCTTAAACAGAGGCTGCTTTAGTCACAGAATGGGATGCCCCCCAAAAAAGATACAGTAGTACTATGCCCAGCAAAAGTGTCTTTATCAGGCTAATTTCAAATATGATAAGAGCAAATGCTTATATGGTCTTAAACAGAGGCTGCTTTAGTCACAGAATGGGATGCCCCCAAAAAAAGATCCAGTAGTACTATGCCCAGCAAAAGTGTCTTTATCAGGCTAATTTCAAATATGATAAGAGCAAATGCTTATATGGTCTTAAACAGAGGCTGCTTTAGTCACAGAATGGGATGCCCCCCAAAAAAGATCCAGTAGTACTATGCCCAGCAAAAGTGTGTTTATCAGGCTAATTTCAAATATGATAAGAGCAAATGCTTATATGGTCTTAAACAGAGGCTGCTTTAGTCACAGAATGGGATGCCCCCCAAAAAAGATCCAGTAGTACTATGCCCAGCAAAAGTGTCTTTATCAGGCTAATTTCAAATATGATAAGAGCAAATGCTTATATGGTCTTAAACAGAGGCTGCTTTAGTCACAGAATGGGATGCCCCCCAAAAAAGATCCAGTAGTACTATGCCCAGCAAAAGTGTCTTTATCAGGCTAATTTCAAATATGATAAGAGCAAATGCTTATATGGTCTTAAACAGAGGCTGCTTTAGTCACAGAATGGGATGCCCCCCAAAAAAGATGCAGTAGTACTATGCCCAGCAAAAGTGTCTTTATCAGGCTAATTTCAAATATGATAAGAGCAAATGCTTATATGGTCTTAAACAGAGGCTGCTTTAGTCACAGAATGGGATGCCCCCCAAAAAAGATCCAGTAGTACTATGCCCAGCAAAAGTGTCTTTATCAGGCTAATTTCAAATATGATAAGAGCAAATGCTTATATGGTCTTAAACAGAGGCTGCTTTAGTCACAGAATGGGATGCCCCCCAAAAAAGATCCAGTAGTACTATGCCCAGCAAAAGTGTCTTTATCAGGCTAATTTCAAATATGATAAGAGCAAATGCTTATATGGTCTTAAACAGAGGCTGCTTTAGTCACAGAATGGGATGCCCCCCAAAAAAGATCCAGTAGCACTATGCCCAGCAAAAGTGTCTTTATCAGGCTAATTTCAAATATGATAAGAGCAAATGCTTATATGGTCTTAAACAGAGGCTGCTTTAGTCACAGAATGGGATGCCCCCCAAAAAAGATCCAGTAGTACTATGCCCAGCAAAAGTGTCTTTATCAGGCTAATTTCAAATATGATAAGAGCAAATGCTTATATGGTCTTAAACAGAGGCTGCTTTAGTCACAGAATGGGATGCCCCCCAAAAAAGATGCAGTAGTACTATGCCCAGCAAAAGTGTCTTTATCAGGCTAATTTCAAATATGATAAGAGCAAATGCTTATATGGTCTTAAACAGAGGCTGCTTTAGTCACAGAATGGGATGCCCCCCAAAAAAGATGCAGTAGTACTATGCCCAGCAAAAGTGTCTTTATCAGGCTAATTTCAAATATGATAAGAGCAAATGCTTATATGGTCTTAAACAGAGGCTGCTTTAGTCACAGAATGGGATGCCCCCCAAAAAAGATCCAGTAGTACTATGCCCAGCAAAAGTGTCTTTATCAGGCTAATTTCAAATATGATAAGAGCAAATGCTTATATGGTCTTAAACAGAGGCTGCTTTAGTCACAGAATGGGATGCCCCCCAAAAAAGATGCAGTAGTACTATGCCCAGCAAAAGTGTCTTTATCAGGCTAATTTCAAATATGATAAGAGCAAATGCTTATATGGTCTTAAACAGAGGCTGCTTTAGTCACAGAATGGGATGCCCCCCAAAAAAGATGCAGTAGTACTATGCCCAGCAAAAGTGTCTTTATCAGGCTAATTTCAAATATGATAAGAGCAAATGCTTATATGGTCTTAAACAGAGGCTGCTTTAGTCACAGAATGGGATGCCCCCCAAAAAAGATGCAGTAGTACTATGCCCAGCAAAAGTGTCTTTATCAGGCTAATTTCAAATATGATAAGAGCAAATGCTTATATGGTCTTAAACAGAGGCTGCTTTAGTCACAGAATGGGATGCCCCCCAAAAAAGATCCAGTAGTACTATGCCCAGCAAAAGTGTCTTTATCAGGCTAATTTCAAATATGATAAGAGCAAATGCTTATATGGTCTTAAACAGAGGCTGCTTTAGTCACAGAATGGGATGCCTCACAGCAGACTTAAGATCAGTTCAGTATATATGCACAGTTAGTTAGTATAAGCAGCCTGAAAACGCTAACAAAGCCTGGCTGTCAGGCTGGATGAAAAAAAAAAAAAAAATGACAGCCTCCGATTTTCCATTCCTTTCCCTGTTTTCCGCTGACTTTCTGTCTGTCTCCTGTCTGTCTCCTGCCTGTCTCCAGCCTGTCCCTGCCTGTCTAACTGTCTGTCTCTCCCTCAGCTACACAGCGTTCTGTCTCTCACGAATGCAATAGAGAAATGAGGCTGGAAAGCAAGATGGCCGGCCTTAAATACAGCTGTGACGTCACCGGGCTTGCTGGCTGCTGATAGGCTGCATGTGACTGTCCCAGCATACACTGCCCCAGCTTACATGTCTGGACATGTCCCGTCCGCCATCTTAGAATGCCTGTAATGTAAATGAATGGATGTTAAAGGAAAACTTCGAGCGATCGAATCGCGGGGAAATTCGGATTCGATCCGAATCGAATTTTTCCTGAAATTCGGATCGAATCCGGGTTCGTCCGGATCGATTCGCTCATCCCTAATTGGCAAGTCAAACGTTAAAATAAATATCAGTAGCTTACCTTACATTGAGTCCCTGCAGCACTGTCCTTCCTGCTACGTCTGTCTACTTAGGCCCTTATTTATGAAGGAATAGCGACAGGTAGCGACTGGTGAGCGGCCGGTAATGACGGGCACCGCCACGAGAACGCCGGCTCCCCACCACAATCACACATTTATCAAGCCGATCCTGCTTAGCGACTGAGATAGCGCCATATAGCGACTCATTCATCATTATTCCAGCCTCAGCCCACAGCGCCAGCGAGCGACCTTGAACAGCGACAGGTATGACCTCTCGCTACCTGGCGCTCTCCAATGCATTTCAATGGAACAATCTTTAAATATTCATAATTAATTGTTGACCACTTCTGCCATTTTAGATAATTTTTTTTAAGGGAAAAAAAAAATTGTACAGAATTGATATTACAGGTCTGATATTAATGTATTCATATTACAAAATTTTTTGGTTTCCAAAAATATGGTGGTTTGGGGGTTAAAAAAATACTTTTAACCCATCTCCGCCAGCGCTCTGGGGTTTAAACATGCATTTTACAGTGCGAGAATTTTTTGAGCGTGATTTTTTAATGAATATGGTGGGAGCCGGTCGCTAGGGCCAGTCGCTATCATGCGCTCCCATACAGCGTGGAACCTGTCAAATAGCGACTCCTCACCCAATATTCAAGTCGCTATCAACTACCGAACAACGGGCAAGCACAGCGACTGCTAGCGGGCGCTCTGAAAATGCCGCTACAGTCGCTCAACTGTCGCTACCTGCCGCTATTAATGAATCGGCCTCTTAGTGAGGAAATCACTTCCTCATTCAGCTTTAAGTCTCCACCGCGCTGACCGCGTCTTTCAATCAACCTTCAGTGGACCGAGAATGGAAACACCTCCCCAAATGTCCTGATTGGCTTCCTCTATATGTAATAGTCTATGTACTGTATGTTTCTACCCTGTCTGTAATTACTGCTTTGTTCTGTAAGTACTGCTTTGTACAGCGCTACTGAAGATGATAGTGCTTTATAAATAAATAATAGTAATAATAAAGGCTTAACAGGGGAGGTATATAGTAGCCAAAAAATATAAAAGCACAAAAAAGTACAAAAATAACTAATAGGCTGATTCATCATTAGCGGCAGGTAGCGACAGATGAGCGTCTGTAGCAGGCATTTTCAGAGCGCCCGCTAGTAGTCGCTGTGCTCGGCCGTGGGTCTCTAGTTCAGAGCGACTCAGTCGCTGTGCAGTAATGATGAATACATTTGGGTTGATTCAAAGAAACATGTAACAGCTTGGATTTGGGTCACGATCATCCTATTTTTCACGTCCGCTCGTGCGTTCGTATGAACTTGCGAGTGATTCTATAAGCAAATACGTTTCTATCCTAAAATATACGTCCGTTCGTATGGCAGTTCGGGAATCAGACCTATGTCAGTTTCCATCCTGATTTTTCCGTTTCATTTCTCAGGTTGCAACATTGGTTTTGCCCTTTTTCCTTTTTTGTCTGGACGTAAATCCTTCTGATCTTGCGGCTCCGCACTACAAACTTACCTCATTAAAGTGCATTCTAAATATTTGTTCTTTTATTTTTCTTTATTTCATTCATTTTGTAGTAACCAACCATTAATGAATGCATTTGCATAAGTAAATCTTACTTTGTTTAATTTTTACTTAACTTGCATTTTTTACTTGTGGATTTAATTTTAATATTTTGGCTTCAAATGGTACAACTTTAAATTTTGGGTGTGGTTACCCACACCCTCTACATACAGATTGCTCTCAAACCCAGCAACTTCTGCATGTTATGAGCCTCGAAACAGCCAAGATGGCGGCTCAGGTATTATCGGGCAGCCTGCAAACAGAAAGGGCCTTGTGACTGTCCGTGCCCCCAGCTCTGGGGGCAAAATACAGCAGTAACCCACATCCTGCACTTTATCCCGCTCTCCTCTCCTCAGTAAGTGTGATGCATCTGACCAAAGATGTGCTTAAATAATTAAACAAAGCAAAGGTAAACAACTACACCAATAAATGCTATCTAAAAATATTATTCTAGTACATCAATTTTAAAATAAATAACAAAGGACATAAGTTTCTTTAATTAACGCAAATATATTGCAAAATAAAGGTTTACATGCAAAGGACTAATTAAGGTCCACATTAAAATGATTTTATAAGGCATACATGAAATGTATTAAATCAGGCATGCATTGCCATACAATTAATGGCCTCGGCCATGCTGATACATGCAGTTCATTGGAGCACAAGACGCGCAGACTCCTCCACATAGCCAAAAACCTGTTCACGAACAGCAATCCGGCTGCTAAAAGGTGTCGGCTGTGGCTTTCTTTTAAAACGCGTTTAGAGGTTTCTCTGAATCACACCTAAACACATCCAATTATCCTAAGTTTTACGTTTTGATCGTAAGTTTTAGGATTTGATCCTAAGTTTTACGTTTTGATCCTAAAATTTAGGAACGAACTTCCGCTGATCGTAAGAGCATATACGCATTCGTACGTAGGCTCGTGCGAGTCGGAAATGGCCAAAAAAACAGGAAAAAATGACTAACACCCACCCAAACTTACGATTTTCGATACGAAATCAATTAACTTTTCCTCTTTGAATCGAGGGGATTGTGAGGAGTCGCTATTTGACCAGTACAGCAATGTATGGGAGTGCATGTTAGCGACTGGTCAGTGCGACCGACTCACACCATATTAATTAAAAAAACATCCTCACAAAATTCCGGCGCTGAAAAATGCTTCTCTGAAGCCCAGAGCGCCGGAGGCGGTGTGTTTAAAGTCTGTTTTTCAGCATGTATCCACCAGTAACAAAGCAAAAACATATGGAATTACATTGTAACAACATTGTAACATGAACACATTAATGCCAGACCTGTAATATCAATTCTGCATAAATATATAAAACATTAAAAATATTTGAAAAAATTGCTTTTTCTAAGCCAGAAGAGGTCACAACATTATTTTAGTTTTTTTTTTTTTTAAAACAAAAAAACAAAAACCCTTTTAAAGAGAAGAAAAGGATCGTCCATTGAAATGCATGGGAGAGCGACAGGTAGCGAGAGGTCATACCTGGCGCTGTGCAAGGCTGAACGCCAGCGCTGTTCGCTGAGGCTGGGATAATGATGAATCGGACGCAACATGGCGTTATCCCTGTCGCTCAACAGATTCTGCTTGATAAATGTGTAATTGCGTGCCGTGCTCGGCGTTCACCTGCCGCTACCTCTCATTTACAAGGCGCTACCTGACGCTATCCCTTCATGAATAAGGGCCTAATACATATTAATAGGCAGAACTGTATAGCAGCCATACTGGAGTTTTTCTTGTGCAACCCTCTTTGTCCCTTCATGATACCAATGGCACACATGCATTTTTATTTCTTGACAGCAAGAGATTTCTGAGAGCAGACATCTGATAAATAAGGTGGAGGAGCGACAATGATGGTGCCTCCATTGTGCACGCTCCCCCTGTAGTTACGCTTTTTCTTCTTGATTTTAGAGACCTTGTGAATGAGACAGAGACATGCCAGAAACAGCGGCTGGGAACTAACAATTTAAATACAAGATAAACCGTAGCCATAAAATTAGGGGCAGCAATTGCCATGCCCCCCCCTTCGTATTCACAGCATGCGTCACAATGATCGCTCCACCGCCCCCAGGACTTAGATAAAATGACAACGTTTTGGCAGCAACTACAGCCTAAGGTCGAGAAGGGTAAATTAACCTATGAATTGAAAAAGACAGAAGCATAAAGCACAAAAATTTAAGCAGAACAAAACCAAGGGCTGGCCTTTCCATTGGGCATTCCGAATTGGGATGCCCCACTGTGTGAAAAACCCCAGATCACCAGTAAAAGCTTACCTGTTTCCAGTCCATCAGTGTATGTGTGGGCTCCTGTCCAATCAGGACTGTTTACTGTGCCTATGTCATTTGGCAAATGCCCAAAGGGGAGTGCAAGTGGCCACAACCTCTGTATCTTCAGCTGTGAGTGTGCTCCCACCCCAGCCATCCAGATATACTGGGACAGGAGCATGCACGTTAATGGGGATGCAGCCACTTTCACTTTCAGAGCCATTTGCGGAATGACTGCGCTGAAACGCAGCTCTGATTGGACGAGAGCCAGCACATCCGCCGTTGGACCAGGCAGGAAGAAGTGAGTTTTACAAAGCATTCTGGGGATTCCTGGGGGTTTCACACATCTGAGCAACCCAAATCAGCTTTTGTTCTGCTTTAAAGCTTATAAATACTGAAATATTTCACAATAGGCTTGATTTAGCACCAAAAAATTGTGCTTTGGAGTAAAACTTTAGGTGACAGGTAGATACTGAAAGGGAATAAAACGTTTCTGGCTAAAGGGTCAATTCATAACCAGGTGTAAGAAGTTTGCTTTCATTTTTCACCAAAACTGAACTTTTTGATCCAAAGATCACTTTTTGCACCTTGTGATAAATCAACCCTCAATGTATTTATCTTCTATTATTATATTTTCTGAGTTGATAGAATCAGGTGTATGAATATGCACAGTATGGCTACCAAACCCAATGAGATAGCAGGGTTACCTTTACACACTGCATAAAAAATTCCTCCAAACATTTTCCATTTGCTGGAAGGAAGATAAAGCATGGGTGACAGGCTCTATTTTAGAGAGAACTATTGTAGTCGGGTAGGCTGATTCATTACTAGCGGCAGCTATCGGCAGATGAGCGCCTGTACAGATGCGCTAAGAGCGACAGCTAGTATACGCTGTGACCGGCTATCAGGCGCTGTTAAAGAGAGCCTCAGTTGCTGTAGTAACCTGGCCGGCATTGATGAATGAGATGTATGTTGGGCGTTCTAACACCAGTACAGCGCTGCAGGGAGCGAACAACTGCTCAGTGCGACCGACTCTCAGCGACTCACACCATATTCATCAAAAATCCACACTCACAGAACGTCGGCGCTCAAAATTGGGTCGCTGTAGCCCACTAGTGAAAACATATGGAATTACATTGTTATAACATTGTGACATTAACACTTTAATGCCAGACCTGTAATGACAATTCTGCATAAAAATATAAAAAAATCCAAAAAATATTCAGAAATGACTTTTAATAAGCCAGGAGAGGTCACACAATGATTTCATAAAAAAAATAATAAATAAATAAAAAGAAAACCCTGTTGAAAGAAAAGAAGAGTAACGTCCATTGAAATGTATGGGAGAGCGACACGTAGCAACAGGTAATACCAGGTGCTATAGAAACCAGAGCGCCGGCAGTATACGCTGAGCCGTCTGTGATGATGAATCGGACGCTACATGGTGCTGTTAGAGTCGCTCACCGAAATTGCTTTGATAAATGTGGTATTGCGTACAGCGCCTGGCGTTCACTGTTCGCTACCTGCCGCTACGAGGCGCTACCTGGCACTATCCCTTGATGAATAAACCCCTAAATGTCTGTCCTCTGAGACAGTCTGTGTTAGAATAAAAGCTTGTGTTAGTTAGATGTTAGACTGTGTAGATCAGGGGTGGGCAATTCTTTTTTCCATGGGGCCACATGAGAAACTAAAAATATTGTGGAGGGCCGGGCCAAAAGTCTGAACTCAATTCTGCATAATATAATTGTATTTCTTTATAAAAAGCAGTAAATAGCATTGTTGTGACAAGCTGCTACTAGTATATGTTATAGATAAACAATGAAAAAGTGAGTTGCCTTACAAAAAAATGTAATTTATTAAATAAACCACATTTTGTGTGTCCAAATTGGGATGCCCAGGAGGCATGATGCCTGTAACTCAGCCCTGGATTCCTTTACACTGCAAAGCAGACCAAAACCCATGACCAAATCAGGTTAGGATGGAATACCCCCCTCCTTTACATTATTATTAAAGTAACACAGCGCTGCTCACACTTTTTACTCAGTAGCAATGTGAAAAATTGCGGATTCCCTCACAAAGCAGAACAAAATCCAGAGAGAGGCCACTGGTCTTCCCCCTGAAAATCCCAGATCGGGATGCCCTACTGTGTGAAACCCTTTTTACTTAGTAGCAACATGAAAAATGGCAGACTCCCTCCGCTACTAAGTAACGAGGGTTTCACACAGTGGGGCATCCTGATCTGGGATACCCAGGGGGAAGGCCAGTGGCTGCTCTGGGTTTTGTTCTGCTTTCAGAGAAGGAGTCCGCCTTTTTTCACGTTGCTACTGAGTTAAAAGGGTTTCAAAAAGTGGAGCATCCCGATTTGGGATGCCCGGGGAGGAGGGAGACCAGTGGCCGGCCTTGGATAAACCCTTCCCACCTTGCAGCATGGTCCCCCCACCCTCCCAAAGGTATTGGTCTGGCCAGAAATGGACTACGAGAGCCAGTGCACCATCAGGCGCTGCGTACGGCATGTAACACATTTGTGGACTACAAGTGCCAGCAGCCTGCGACGTGAGGCACAGACAAGTGGCTGGAGAACCTCCATCTCCGGCGTCAGCTCCGCAGCGACTGACACATGCCACACAGTACAGGCCAAGGGCGGGAAGAGAAACTCCACCCACAGCCAAACCTGCAGGAGGGAGCTGTCCAATAGGAAGGCAGGCTCTAATCCACACACGCCCCCGCTACATTACACTCACTACAGAGGGGCAAATGTGCTGTTCAAACCCAACAGTATCTTTTCTGGCAAGACTGAGGGGACAGTGGGCGGGACTGAGTGGCGGGGGCGCCGCGCACCTTACAGGGAACGCTGGTCACGGGCCGGTCAGAGCCAATCAAAGGGCCGCATGTGGCCCTGGGGCCTTACAATGCCCAGGTCTGGTGTAGATGCTTTACCCATTGCGCAATGCTTCTATACAGAAGCCTGTCACCCTTTGTTTTTATTCCTTCCAGGACAAGAATTAAACAAACTTGGCAGATACTTTTTTTCAGCCAGGGTGTAGAAGTAACCCCTCATATTTCCATCCAAAGACATTTTTTTGTGGCAGGATTTATTCAACCCCTTAACAGCATTTCACGAGCAGTGCTCGGGTAGTGGCAAAAGGTCAAAGTTTAGTGCCAGCAGACAGGTGACCCTTAATGCTGAAAAACAACCTTAGCCGGGGTGCCAGGACTCCACACTTTGTTTCCAGAGACACCTAGAAGTTTACTGCGCTGTGCTTGCTAATGAAGGCAAACAGAAGTGACATTTTGGGGAATTAAAAAAAAAAAACTTGTAGGGGGGTTAGGTTTAACCCCATCCATTTTGTTTGCGGGGCATCAAGTAAGAAATTAATGGGACAGAAAAACATTCTTGACACCATAACCAAAGTGGTGTCAAAAGCCATAAGAAAATGAAACATTTTTGCAGTGTGAGTGTGTGTGATAGGTGCAGTGGAGTCAAATCCAGATACACATTAGTGGTGTTACAGGAACTGGCTTTACTGGAACATGAGTGCAGTTAGAGAAGGTCATGGTGGATAACATAAACAGGAAAAAGAAGTCTTAGAGATCACCTCAATGTACAGGAAACACAACATGCAGTAGAGAATATACAACAGAGGCTACAGTATAAACATAGGGGCAGACTAGATGGGCCGTATGGTCTCCTTCTGCCTTCAACCTTCTATGTTTCTATGTCTACACAAATGTAAACTGCACTAACCTAGCAATACAAATGATCACATACAGAGACTAGCTGTAAGCTGTTGCACAGTATCTCCAACTCATTTTGCTGGAGTAAGGCTTAAAGTGGACCAACACCCAGGATTTTCACTATCCTGGGTTTTGGTCCACTTCCGTGGGGCACCCCGATCGGGGGTGCCCCGCTGCGTGAAACCCCCCAGAATGGCAGAAAAAACTCACCTCACCACGCTCCTATGGCGCATGCGCGGGCCTCGTCCAGTCAGCACGCTCAGAGCCACTGTGGTATGCACGTACAAGGGACGGACAACCACAGCGGCACTGAGCATGCTGGAGGCCGCGTCTCGCGCACCTGGGCTATTCACAAACGGCTGGCGCGGGCGCGCGCCCTGCTAGAGAGAAGTGCGTAATGCGGTCACGGCCTGCGCATGCGCCGTTGGAACAGGGTTAAGGTAAGGTGAATGGGGCTTCCTGGGGGGTTTCACATAGCGGGGCATCCCGATTTCGGATGCCCCGCGGGGACGGATCTGATCGGCCCGGGAATCTTATAGATTCCCGGGCCAATCAGCCAGGGTGTTGGTCCACTTTAAAGTAGACTAATAAAACAGGTATTTTTGTACTTACGCTCTGGATTTTTATTTTATGTCTGGGATTCCTCACTGTTGTTTTGATGCCATTACCATCAGCAAATAGTTAAAATGAATAGTTTGTGGGTCAAAGACACAAATAAGTACAGATAAGTGGGTTGTGCCTCAGAGAACCGGACTGATAAATAGGTTAAAGGTCAACGTATATTGTGACAAAATAGGATAGAAGCAGCCTAGGAATAGGGATGCCCGTCAAGGAATGAGGACGGGAGTAATGGTGTTGGTACAGAAAGGATGGTGGTTGAAAAACGAGGCTGGGACTTAGTTGGTTGGGGTTAGTTGGGGTTCAGGCTGCAGGCCTGATCGTCGCTGCCCTGGTTTGTGAAACCCCCCAGATCGCCGAAACAAACTCATCATTTCTCGGACCATTTCATGCGCGGGCACTTGTCTCATTATCCCCCACTACCCTCTACCCTCGTGCCGGACACTCACAAATGCCTGGGCCGGGGCTCACGCATACGCTGTTGAATCGGAAAAAAAGGTAAGTGTTATGGGAGACCTGGAGGGTTTCACACAGCGGAGCATCTCGATTTTGGATGCCCTGGGGGGAGAGAATTGGTTCCTGAGCCGATCGCCGTGGGTTTTGGTCCACTTTAAGTTTTCTGTGCTCTGCACTGCCCCTATTCCCAGGACACAACTGGTGCCCTATGTTCTATTACTTCAAGCCATGCCTGGGAGGGGTGTGGTGGGCGGATGGAAACATTATTTATTACTACTGATATCTCAGATATTTCTGAATGCCAGTTCTGCACTACTGGACTACTAATTGTTATGGCTTGGTAATCATTAGTGATAAGCTAAGCAGCCCTATTTGGGTTGGAGGCTGTTCGGTCAAATGTGTTGGATATTTTTTTTTTACTAACCTGAAGCTGAAGCACATTTAAAGAGGAACATTTCAGATATTGGGGAGTAATAAAAACTCCCCAAACCTGGCTTGTTCCCCCCCTGCCCCCACCCCCCCAGTTTCACAATTTAAAACTTTAAAATTACTTGTCCGGTCGCATCACGCTCGGTCCTGCACCATCTCTGTCGGGCAGCACCATCTTGCCTTCCCGTCGTGCACTGCTCCGCCCCTAAGATCTCGCGCATGCGGAGTGTCACTGCATAGGCTGTAATGACACCTGGCGCAGAAGAGTGCGAAATCTGAGGAGTAACGTTTTTAAAAAAAAGCAGAGTTTTGAAGAGAGGACGGCTATAGGTAAGTACAGCTAAGCCCACTGCGATCAGTCAGCAACGGTTAAGGGGGTGCAAAAGGGCCAGGAATGCTGTTGAATGTTGGCAGCAAGGAAGGGGGGAGGAATGTTTAGAGAGGAACATCAGAAAAGGTCTGATGTTCTTCTTTAAGTCAATTTATTTGGCCAGTTTCCATTATCATTATTATTAATGATATCTGCCCCCCCTGAGCTACCACCAGATATAGGGGCTAGTAGCCTAGGGCCCGGAGACACAACAGCTGGCCTCTGACACTAGCAACTTACCAGCCCCTATACCCTTCAGTATAGGTTCGGTGCTCTTCAAGTGCGGATCTACTTAGGGGCTGTTAAACATACTGGAAGCACTGCAGCATGGTAAATATATTCCTTGGTGGTGAAGTACTGTTGATCCGCACTTCGACTAGCGCAGGCAGGAGAGCGGCACAGGTGAAAAATTGTATTTTTTACTCCAAAGTACACTTTTTTACCTGGAGCTAAATCAACCCGCTATTGTGCTTTGTATTGTATTCCCTTGCTGTGTGTTTAGCTTTTGCTCTGACCCTTACACTGACTGAGCTGTGCTTGCATGGACCTTGCCTCGGCCTGTTGTTCTTGCTCACTTGTCAGCAGGGAGCAATCAGAGGGCAGCAATTAAAGCATAGTTTTGTGGTTTTGCCTTTGAATGTAATAGCTTAAATGGCTGCAGTTGCTCTAGGTTCAAGGGACAGTTAGGGGTTTATTTAAGAAACACTAAACACCACTTAGAGACACGTAGCGGCAGGTGTTTTTCGTGAGCACCACCAGCAAGTCATATTTATGATGAAAAAAAATGTTTAGCCCCTCTCCTCGCGCCACATAGTGTTCCATGTATAAAGACCGCTGGCTGCTTTGTTATTGCCGGCGCTGTGTTCCCTACAGCGCCACATCACATCAGGCGCTCAGTGTTGTTCTCACATTGACTACAATTAGCCATTCCAGTCCTGTTTTTTTTTTTGGTGACTTCTGGTTAGTGTTTTTTATTTGTGCTTTTTGTTTCTGCTTTTTGTGCTCAGTCAAGTGAAACGGAATCCCTGGCCTGTTCTGAAAGTTTTTTTAATTTATTATTGTACTTAGGCCCTTATTTAACAAGGGATAGCGCCAGGTAGCGAATGGTGAGCGAACGGTAATGACGGTCACCGCCACGAGTACGCCGGCTCCCCTCCGCAATCGAGCGAGCGACCTTGAACAGCGACAGGTATGACCTGTCGCTCCCTGGCGCTCTCCAATGCATTTCAATGGAACAATCTTTAAATATTCATAATTAATTGCTATTAATGTTTTTTTTTTTTTTTAAATGTCAAAAATTCTGTGACCACTTCTGCAATGTTAGATATTTTTTTTAAGGTTAAAAAAAAAAAAAAATTTGTGCAGAATTGATATTACAGGTCTGATATTAATGTATTCATATTACAAAATGTTTTGAAAAACATGTTTTTTTTTTTCCAAAAATATGGTTGTTTGAGCGTGATTTGTTAATGAATATGCTGGGAGCCGTTCGCTATGGCCATTCGCTGTCATGCGCTCCCATACAGCGCGGAACCTGTCAAACAGCGACTCCTAACCCCTTATTCAACAATACCGCACACCGACTGAGTCGCTGTCAACAGCCGAACAACGGCCAAGCACAGCGAATACTAGCGTGCGCTGTGAAAATAACGCTAGTGTCGCTCATCTGTCGCTACCTGGCGCTATTAATGAATCGGCCTCCCCGATTACCCACTGCTAGCTTGTCATTCCATGTGATTTTGCTTGATCACTGTGCTGCCATCCCTAGTTAAAGACTTTTTTTGTATTGCACAAGGCGCTGTATGCCTGACTATCGGGGGTTTCACAGCGCCCTGGTGCTGTTCTTTTACATGTTAAATACAAATGATTTCTGACCCTCACCACCAGCACTACCTCCAATTAAAAAACAAACAAGACACAGCACCATGGGTAGGCTACATCTCCGAACACTAACAGCGCCGCCTGCCTGTGGCTGAGGTGCTAATAGCATCTCTCCGCAGATGCTCAAGTGACGCTATGAGGCGCTAGTCATAGATTGGCCTCTTTCTTTCAAAGGCATAACCAAAGGAAAGCTTCAGATCCGGGTCAAAGCATAAAAGCTAGTAACCCAGAGGCTAAATAGTCGTCCCCTGGTTCTGCTGGTTCACCAGCCCCTATGCCCTTCACTACAGGTCTGATGCATGTCCAGGGTTTCCAGGGGCACTTGACTCTTCTTAACCACTGGTGCCTAGGAAATGGTGTGGGTAATAGGTCCCCCTACTTTTTGTACTTTTTGTACCCCTTTACCAGTTTAAAAGGTAGGGGGCTGGTATAATTATATTCACCATTCGAGAGTACCAAATGCGTTCTGAAACAATCCCTTTTTAATGGGGTGTGTTTCCATCCAGGACGCAGCAAGCAGGACTTTTTGCCATGGCAATGCGGTTACCAGCACAATAAATAGGGGAACGTTGCTGATCCTTGTGGGATCCTAGGCCTAGGTCACAAAACGTCCTTAAAGTGTTAATTACTGTACTCCACACTATCAAAAACTAAAAGTAAATATGTTGCCAGCAGCTGAGCTTTAATGAATCAAGCCCATTGCTACGTGTTTGTTATTTTCACCAGGCCCAGCATAGGAAGGGTGATTCAGATATTAGACAGAACTCTTTAGTAGTCTTCTATACGTATATATTTATCCACAGACTTGGGCCGGACAGCAGGGATATTGGGTGACCTGTTTATGTACCTTCTAGCCCCTTCACAAATGGGTGCATTGTTTTCCTCTCCCGTAATATTTAGTTTTAAGTCTCGGGCTAACTCCTCAGTGTTCTCTTCGTTAACAGTAAAATAGCTGTTAATGTTATTTGCAGTGCTCTGTACACATCCTAATGGAGTGAGGAACGTCTTGTGGATTTCCTCCTCCTGAAAACACCTTCCCCCAGAGCAGCTGTAGACACATCTGGCTGAGTCGGGCCTCTGTTCCTTCTCCAGCCCTCCGGCTTCCTCAGCTCTGTGGTTATTCTCTTGCTCTTGGCACCTTCACTCTTTAGTCCAAATAAAATTCTCTGCAGCAGATGAGGAAGTCATTTACAGCTTATGTCAATGCCGATTTGTATGCATCACGCTGCAGCCCTCAAAATGTTTTCATATATAGCTACCGATTCAATGAGGGTTTGTGAACAAATCACTGCTTAAAACTGTAGACCCTAACAAAATAAAAAAAAAAGGTACTCAGATTTTCTCCCCTGCAGCAGAATTTTGGCAGGTCTGGCGCTTAGAAACTCTTCCTTTACTGTGACCGAGAGCAAATAGCACACATCCCAAAATTCCTTGGGAGGTCAACCAATGCTCGCTGATTGTCATGGCTCTGCTTCACATCAGTCACATGACACGCATTGCAGTGACTAACATTAGAGATGGCACAAGCATGCCAGGAGACCTGAACGGGGAGGCCGATTCATTAACAGCGGCAGGTAGCGACAGTTGAGCGACTGTAACGGCATTTTCAGAGCGCCCGCTAGTAGTCGCTGTGCTTGGCCGTTGTTCGGTAGTTGATAGCCACTCAGTCGGTTTGCCGTAATGTTGAATATTGGGTGAGGAGTCGCTATTTGGCCGGTTCCGCGCTGTATGGGAGCGCATGATAGCGACTGACCCTAGCGACCGACTCCCACCATATTCATTAAAAAATCTCGCTCAAAAAATTCTCGCGCTGTAAAATGCATGTTTAAACCCCAGAGCGCTGGTGGCGATGGGTTAAAAGTAGTTTTTTAACCCCCAAACAACCATATTTTTGGAAACCAAAAAAAACAAGTTTTTAAAATAATTTTATAATATGAATACATTAATATCAGACCTGTAATATCAATTCTGTACAATTTTTTTTTTTTTTTACCTTAAAAAAATTATCTAAAATGGCAGAAGTGGTCACAGAATTTTTCACATTTAAAAAAAAAAAAATCATAACAATTAATTAATAATATTTAAAGATTGTTCCATTGAAATGCATTGGAGCGCACCAGGTAGCGAGAGGTCATACCTGTCGCTGTTGAAGGTCGGACGCTGGCGCTGTGGGCTGAGGCTGGAATAATGATGAATGAGTGGCTATCTGGCGCTATCTCAGTCGCTAAGCAGGATCGGCTTGATAAATGTGTGATTGTGGTGGGGAGCCGGCGTTCTCGTAGCGGGGCCCGTCATTACCGGCCGCTCACCAGTCGCTACCTGTCGCTATCCCTTGTTAAATAAGGGCCTAAGTAGCCAAGAGTGTTTCTGAGTGTTCAGAGAGAGCAGAGTAAAACCACCAGAGGACTGCCTGGCCGGATATCATCAAACAGACCTGAATGGCTGCTTGGGAGTGGGGTAACTATTCTGTTATTTCATACTTTGTCCATAGATACGTTTACAGCACATTTAGGAAGCCATTGGATGAAAGCCAGATGCCTGTGGTGGAGCTGTTAAAGTGGACCAACACCCAGGATTTTGACTATCCTGGGTTTTGGTCCACTTCAGGGGGGCACCCCGATTAGGGGTGCCCCGCTGTGTAAACCCCCCCAGAAACCCCCAAACTCACCTCACCACGCTCCCACGGACAAGCGGCGGACAAGGCAGCGCGTCCGCCGCCGCCGCCTCCCGCGCGCCCCGCTGACAGTGCGCGCGCCAGCGCCGGCCATTCACAAACGGCCGGCGCGGGCGCGCGCACGGCTAGAGGAGCGCGCGGGAGGCGCCCGCTGCCGCCGCCGCCGCCGATCAGGTGAGTTCTTTTGGGGTTTTGGGGGGGGGTCCCTCACCGCGGGACATCCCGATCTCGGATGTCCCGCGGTGAGGGGGGTGATCGGCCCGGGAATCTTATAGATTCCCGGGCCGATCACCCATGGGTGACGGTCCACTTTAAGGCGACTCTAAACCGGACATAAGGGTTGATTCAGAGCCCAATTTTTACCATTTTTTTGCATGAAAATTCCTGTTCTCGTCCATTTTCCCTCTCGTCTGATTCAGCAGACCCTTTTTATCTGCAAGAATTTTAGTTTTTTAAATGTTTTCATTTTTGCTTGATTTTTTGTTTGGTAGCCAGACAGCCATAAAAACACAGAGAAAGGGGCTCTGAATCAACCCCATAGTTTCCCTCGCTCTGGCTCTAGCTCGAACCCCCTAGGGGGCATCCCTCAATGTGAAACCCCCTGTCCATGCTATATATATACACTGAGTTCTGGGTCCCAGGGTAAGTTTTGTCCTCTGCAGCGGCGTGCCGGTTCTGTGTGCTCTCTGCAGCCAGCAGTCTAGCAGGTCTGATGTTCTGCTGGTGGTGATAGACTGAATGGAGGAAGCTGGGATGCTGCAACAAAGCAGATTCTGATTATTGCTGGATATTATATACAGCATGTTGGCTGTGCCAGCGGAGGAACCTGGACAATCAATAGTGGTACCTACTATTAAAAAAGAAATAAAACCTGCCATTGACAAAGAAAAACCTTTGGTCCCTATGATGGTGGCGCCCTGCATGGGCACACACCCTGCAAGGGGGGCTCGTGATATTAATAATATAAGCCATTACTGGAATTGGGCCTACTGGGAATATTGATTTGCCATATGCAAATGAATTGGTAAAATAAAGTGAACTATATTTCAATTTTAAAATAAACAAATGGTATGAAGGGAAATAGGGATGGTCATGCTAATTATTTGGTGACGTATTTTTGGGTGTGAATTGCGACCTGCATATCTTTGAGTTCTTTAACTGTAAAGCAGAACAAAACCTGGGATTGTGACTAATCCAGCTTCTGTTCCCTGCCTCCGGTCCATCCCGGGGTTATTAAGATTTTAATGTCTTCTTTTGCTTAACAAAGTTGTACACCAACAACTAAAATGCAACCTAAACGCACTGTGAAGCTTGTCCCTTTTGTCCCCAGCAGTGATATGTTGTAAGTGTAATGATGAAATGCCGACCAGCGCTGGAATAATTCATAAATAATTGGCACTCACTGACGCTGGGCTAATCGGCAGCCGGGTCCAACAGACGCTGACACGGGGAGGCCGATTCATTAATAGCGTCAGGTAGCGACAGTTGAGTGACAGTAGCGGCATTTTCAGAGCGCCCGCTAGTAGTCGCTGTGCTTGGCCATTGTTCTGTAGTTGATAGCGACTCAGTCGGTTTGCCGTAATGTTGAATATTGGGTGAGGAGTCGCTATTTGACAGGTTCCGCGCTGTATGGGAGCGCATGATAGCGACTGGCCCTAGCGACCGGCTCCCACCATATTCATTAAAAAATCACGCTCAAAAAATTCTCGCGCTGTAAAATGCATGTTTTAACCCCAGAGCGCTGGCGGCGATGGGTTAAAAGTAGTTTTTAACCCCCCAAACAACCATATTTTTGGAAACCAAAAAAAATGTTTTTAAAATAATTTTGTAATATGAATACATTAATATCAGACCTGTAATATCAATTCTGTACAATTTTTTTTTTCCCTATCTAAAATGGCAGAAGTGGTCACAGAATTTTTCACATTTAAAAAAAAAAAAAAAAAAAAATAATAACAATTAATTATGAATATTTAAAGATTGTTCCATTGAAATGCATTGGAGAGCGCCAGGTAGCGAGAGGTCATACCTGTCGCTGTTCAAGGTCGGACGCTGGCGCTGTGGGCTGAGGCTGGAATAATGATGAATGAGTGGCTATATGGCGCTATCTCAGTCGCTAAGCAGGATCGGCTTGATAAATGTGTGATTGTGGTGGGGAGCCGGCGTTCTCGTGGCGGTGCCCGTCATTACTGGCCGCTCACCAGTCGCTACCTGTCGCTATTCCTTCATAAATAAGGGTCAAAGCTTCTGCGCAGTGACTGCTAGCACCAATGTCGTCCAAAGCACAGCTCCAGATAAAAGGGGCGAATGCCGGCGCTCTGAAGCTGGCACTATAGCCACAAAAATGATGCTAAAACGCGCACATCACAAATAAGAACCTTAGATTCAAGGGCCTGCACCTTTGGATTTTGTCCTGCTTTAACACACAACAAATTGCACCCATGGGCTATGCAGAAACAGAACAGAAACAGAAACTGGAAAAATAATGTACCTGTAAAAATGCCCCACCGCAGGTACTGGTATTTATTAAAACAGACAGGCTGATTCATCACCGTCGCCAGGTAGCGACAGATGAGCGTCTGTAGCAGGCATTTTCAGAGCGCCCGCTAGTAGTCACTGTGCTCAGCCGTGGGTCGCTACTTCATAGCGACTCAGTCGCTGTCCAATAATGTTGAATACATTGTGAGGAGTCGCTATTTGACCAGTACAGTGCTGTATGGAGGCGCATGTTAGCGACTGCTCATAGCGACCGACTCACACCATATTCAGCAAAAAAACAGCCTCACAAGTCTCTGGCGCTGAAAAATATTTGTTTGAAGCACAGAGTGCAGGAGGCAGTGTGTTTAAAGTCTGTTTTCCAGCATCTATCCACTAGCAACAAAGCGAAAACATATGGAATTACATTGTAGCAACATTGTAACATGAACACTTTCATACCAGACCTGTAATGTCATTTCTGAAGAAATATAAAACATTTGAAAAAAATTTGACTGCAATTTCAATGCCAGAAGAGGTCACAGAATTATTTGTGATTTAAAAACAAAAAAAACAAAACACAGTTTAAAGAGAAGGAAAGGATCGTCCATTGAAATGTATGGGAGAGCGTCAGGTAGCGAGAGGTCATACATGGCGCTGTGCAAGGCTGAACGCCGGCGCTGTTCGCTGAGGCTGGGAAAATGATGAATCAGACGCTACATGGCGCTATCCCAGTCGCTAAACAGATTCTGCTTGATAAATGTGTAATTGCGTGCCGTGTCCGGCGTTCTCCAGTCGCTACCTGTCGCTACCTCTCATTAACCAGGCGCTACCTGACGCTATCCCTTCATGAATAAGGCCCAGAATGTACTTCATTGTACTTGTTAGTTAATGTTCACTGAGATACATGTTGCAATTCACTCCCAAAAGAACCCCCCAGGCCAAACTTGCTTCACCAAATTTTAAGCAGGACCCTTAGTGTGGGAACTTCTTCACGTCTCATGCATTTGAAGTGGACCAAAACCCAGAGATTTTTACTATCCCAGGTTTGGTCCTTATCATTGGAGCATCACAATTTGGGATGCCCCTCACATGACTCTAAAAACTTCTTCTGGGCCAATAATGCATGCACAGGTTCAAAATGCCCTCCTGACAGGTGCTATAGGTGGTCACCTGATGCTGGAGCATAACAAACGCTGTATAACTGTATTTTTACTGAACTACTGTACACAATGATCATGTGGTTTTCAACCAATTGGCACCCGGAATTGGGATGATGGAGGTTGGGGGATGCACACTAAATGTAACCATGGTTAGCAATGGGGGAGAAGTATAGGACTCCTTTAAACTGGACCGTCACCCTAAATAAGAGCCTATATTATATGGGGTTTATTCATCAAGGGATAGCGCCAGGTAGCGCCTCATAGCGGCAGGCAGCGTCTGGTGAACGCCGGGCGCTGTAGGCAAAACCACATTCATGAAAGCGATTCTGGTGAGTGGCTCTAACAGCGCCATGT